>OY744476.1:64373601-64856101 GCA_963556175.1 Tipula confusa
AGTCGTAAATCTATGTCAAATTACCATATCAAAGATACCGCGATTATTTCGAAACCGACAAAATATACACATAATCGATTCAACCCCTTTTGTTGTTGCTGGCAGGAGGTCTTCGAAATTAAGCAAAACGAAATTCCGATATTCCATTGTTTTAATCGTGGTAGTTGGATTTCAATTCGTATATATTTTTTTTAATGTTAAGGGTGCATGTTTTTATTATTAAATTAAATATTTAAAAAAAAAATAAAAAGGAGGACGCCTTTTTGATGTTGGAAATAATTTTCTTTTATCAAATACAAGCCGTAATAAGAATAAAAATATTTTCCCTATGTTCGTTTGTTTTTGTTATTATTATTACTATTTGTTATGTTTTGTTTTTGAAGATTAATAATAATAAGATTTTTTTTAATTTTTTTTTGGAAAATATGAAAATATAATCATAAAAAAATTTAAACGAATATAATTTTTTTTATTAGCTGAAAAGAATTTAAATTATTTAAAGAAATTAAAAACTGAAAAGGAATAAGTTGCCGCGTTTTGTTTTGCGCTTATTGTTGTTTGATGCTGATGTTCATCTTACTTGATTGTTTTTGTTGTCCTTTTTTTGTGTATTTGTTGTAATTTTTAAAGGAAAAAATTATTGTTTCGGGAATTTAAATTAAGGATGAATAAAAAATTTATTAAAAAATATAGAGCATAAAAATGTAATGATATTAAGAGGTTGGTAATAGATTACAATATATAATTCAAAGCTTTGAAATGTAATAAGGCTAGGATGGTATAAAAGTTTATTTTATTACTTTAGTACATTCACATGTGATTTTAACTCCTTTAGTTACAATTACAAAGTAATGTGAAAAATGGGTCTAGAAGGCAAAGAGTTATACCAGGAAAAAATATTCATACTCTACACCGACTGGGTTCTATAGGGCTTTATGCAGGTCTTTATAATGTGACCTTTATTATTTTTAAATTGATTGTAAATATAATTTCTTTTATCTATTAAATCCGGCTTAAAAGTCTCGAAATACTTAAAAATTATTGATACTTATACTTTAGTTAATTTTTTAAATTTTTTTGGCTAAGAAAATTTGCCGAGTAAAGCAAGAGGTTATCAAATTTAATTTATAGACAAATAAAGGAAACATTTTTTTGAAACTACTTAATTTCATTAAGTTTCTATAACTGCTTCACCCAAAACACTACTTAGCTCGATCTAAACCACAATACTCAGTGATAGCCTACTACTAAGAACAACCATATACCTAGACAACAAATTTAGGAAGGGTAAACTACCTAGAGAAATGGCTAATGCAGGTATATGTAATTTTGCCATTGGATCATCAGAAAGTTGATTTAATATGGCCGTGTATCTTGAAAAGCATTTCTAATTTAACTAGTAATTAAATAATTTAACACAACATTTTCTATCGGTTGGATAGTTACTGGGAAGAAAAAGGAAAGATATAAATTTTCTTTCATCAGGAAGCAGGCCAATATCTCTGCAAGAGCTGCAAGATAATTAGGTTAGGTTAGGTTAAGTTAGAATGGCTACTAACGCACCCTTAGACCGGTGATGGTCCATTGTGATACCAAAGGATCCTACTCTCCTTTGACCTTCATTGGAACCATTCAGAGCTACTTATGTAGCGTAAGATATCTCGCACATTGCAGTTCTCGAGATCCATAAGACCCTCGAAACAATACTTGCCCAGATGTTTTTCCATCCTATAAGCTAGCGCCAGGCATGAGCAGAGGAAGTAACTCACAGTCTCTTCCTCCTCCTCATACATACATCTTGTACAGAAGTCATTTGCTATTGACACAAAAGCCATAAAAAGCGCTGCTAAAGGCCTCCCCAGATTTGCCCTTTTCGGTTTTGATTGGAGAGTTATACCTTTCCTTGCCAGTTCGTAAGCCCTGCAGTTCCCCAGAACGTCCGAGTGAACGGGGACCCAGACTATCTGAATATTGAGATGCTCACTCATCTCGTCAGAGATGAGCGACATTTCAATGCTACCATGGACGTCAGAGAAACTGATTCCAGCAACTTGATTGCAGCCTGACTGTCCACATATATTATTATATCCTTTGTGGATATGACATTTTGCATTAATTAAGTCAGAGCTTCCTCAATCGCTACCACCTCTGCCTAGTACACACTGCAGTTATCAGGAAGACGAACGGATATATTCACATTTAATTTGTTACAATAGACTCCAGCTTCAAATTTGCCGTCTAGTTTGGAGCCGTCATGGAAGAATTGTATACTTCCAGTTTCTGTTGTTGACCTGTTTCCCGAGGATTCCCTTGAGCGGATAAGGGTCCGGAAGCCTTTTTCAAAGCAAACAATCGGTATTGTGTAGTCACTATTCGCCAAGTCTTCCTTAAGCGAAATGCCAATCGTCGAGTGGCCCGTCTGTAGACATTTCCACTCAAACATGGCAGAGAGTCGTGCAGCCGTAGTTGCCGCTCTCTGATTACCAAAGATGTCGACAGGAAGAAGGTAGAGCATAGCTTCCAGTGCAGGTGTAGGAGTTGTACTCAGTGTCCCGCTTACAAGAAAGCAAGCCGTTTTTTGTACCTTATCTATCATATTTTTATAAGTTTTTTTGCCTAGAGCTGGCCACCACACACTCACCCCAAACATCAGAATCGGTCTGACTACAACGATGAAGAGCCAGTGTACCAGCTCTGGTTTTAGACCCCATCTCCTACCGACGGCGTTCCTACATGAGTACAGAGCCATGGTAGACTTCTTTACTCTCTCTAAAATATTGGGCTTCCAATTTAATCTACTGACCAGAAATCTTACCTTATCAGTAAAGGCCAGTGCCGTGCCTTTTATGGTAGGAGGGGCGACTACCAGAGTTTTATATTTCTTGGTGAAGAGTATAAGCTCTGTTTTGGATGCATTTTTACTCAGCCCACGTTTGCTGGCCCTCTTTGTAATGATTAAGAGCGTGTGTTGCATGACTTTCCTAATCGTGCTTAGGTACCTACCCGAGATCACGTTCCCTACGTCATCTACATATGCTATCACTCCTATTCTCTCTAACGACACCATCTTGCGAAGTTCCTCTAACTACTCGCCTCCTAATGGTAGATTCTCCTATCTCCGTGTTAAAAATCCTGCATTCTAGCATCTGATTTATCAACCTCCTTAAGGGGTAGTTCACATCTAAGAAAGACAGTCCTTCCTGAACTGCCTCCGTCCTGACATTGTTAAAGATGCCCTCTATATCAAGGAAGGCTACCATACAGTACTCTTTCGAGTGGATTGATTTCTCAATTGTTCACACCAGGGAATGCAGAGCCGTGTCCACAGATCTCCCTTTCTAGTATGCATGCTGAGAAGTCGCCCAATTACTGGGTTTTATTTTTGCACGTATGTACACGTCAATCTGTCTTTCCAATGTTTTCAACAGAAAGGATGATAGAGTTATAGGTCTTAGGTCCTTTGGGTAGGCCTGTGAATTTTTTCTGTTTTCGGGATGAAATTCACCCTAACCTTCGTCTATTTCCTAGTAATATAATTCTGCTTTAAACAACCTCTGAAAATCACCTCCAACAATGGGAGAATGCTCGACGAGTGTTTTGGCAATTCTACTGGAATGATACCATCTGGGCCTGCCGATTTATAGGTTCTAAAGTCGTTTAGTGTCCATTGGATCCGGTTTTTGCACACGATTTCCTCCGAGCACCCCGAAGATAGTTTTTCCCTATTCCTACTAAGCTCCGTCGACACATCCACACTAACTGGGAAATAGGTTTTCAACAACAGTGCCAATGATTCCTCACTAGACGTTGTCCACAGCCCATCTGGTTTAATTAAGTAACTAGGGCTCATAGATATGATTTTTTTGAGGCGCGAGGTCTCCGAAACACCTTCCATTTTATCACAGAATAGTCTCCAAAACCTCCTCTGCGCCTTCTTTAATTCCATTTTATACTTTTTAAGGTGCTCCTTATAGGAGTCCCAATCTTGAGCTTCCCTAGAGCCTTTTGCTCTGTTTAATGCTTTCCTACAACTTATACGAAGGATTCTCAAATCCTTTAATCACCGTACCGGTTTCTGCTTTCCCTTAGGTATTTTCTTTGGGCAAGCAGTGTCCAAGGACAAGTTACAAGCGCTTGTAATTTCCTCCACCAAGAAATCCTTCTCTGTAGCTGGGGGCTTTGGACCATCGGTCGGTAAGAGTCGTACTAACACTTCCCCGTATTTGTTTGAGTTAGTCCTTCTAGGATTCCTGAAAGCTTTCCGGGTAACAGAGTGAATGCCATAATTAAATGTCACGTACCGATGGTCCGAAAAGGAGAGTTCCTTTGCCACCCTCCTTTTTTTGACCATTTGTATAATGGAGTCTGATGCAAAGGTAACATCCAGTACCTCCTGCCTGTTACTGATAGTAAAAAAGGGCTCCTGTCCCACATTACACACTACAAGGTTAGTCTCCAATAATTACTCAAATAAGTACTCACCCCTACCATTGATGTCGGTGCTTCCCCAGATTGTATGATGCGCATTTGCATCACAACCCAGTATTACTCCGATCCGCCTCCCATCTCAAGGCCGTATGTGATAAAGGAGTTAGAAGGTGTTGTTGGAGGTCAAGAGTAAATACAGTCAGAGTTTGAGACATTATGCAATTATTTTATCGTGATTTTCAGATTCCAGCGCACAGTTTAAAGGCATCTTTGTGTGGTTTATATCCCATTTGAAATGTGACTTTCTCTACTTCAATTCTCCCAGTCTGCTTTAAATATGTCGCATTTATTGCCGCTTTATATAATTTGGGTTTAATAAATTTTATACCCATTCCTAGAAAAACAAAACTTAGTAAGTTAGCACTAACATGGTACTACTATGTTACATTATTTTGGTACATTATTCAAAGGAGAGGATGTTCTAATCCCTAGAATTTCACTTTACATTTGTTTGTACCATTCTGTTTTTACTATACATCATTAATAAATATATGATAAGCACGAATGTTCTTGAGTCTAGGTAAACACTTTCAGTTGAGAATGGTATGAAAGACAATTTCTCAGGTCAAAATATTGAGATGTTGTGAGCTAATCAGTCAAATTTGACTTCCTCTGATTATAAGTCATTTGTTTAGACATCGCTTGTTTCTTTTTCAACCGCAATTTGGGTATGTTTCTCTTTTGCGTTCGCTAGCTGCTTTAATGCTTTTATTGGCAGATGTATTTGAATTGTGACACAATATTTGTCTGTATTCATTTGCTCATGTATCCGCTGTATGTGGTATCTAGCATACTTACTATGCGGGCATGCGAAAGTTTTATGCCGTCTTTAAAATGTGGTGGCTGAAAAACACATGCCATTTGCTGAAAAAAGACAGAATACTGAATAAAAATATCTGTTTCCTTGAAAATAAGATACGGATGAATGAAAAAAAATGTCAGTATACAGAAGAAAAAGGAGATACCATAAAAATCTGCAATTACACATAGATCTGCTTTGGCTCTTCGGTCTAAATTATGGTAATTCAGATGATCGTATACTCCTTAACCAATTAACTCGTTACTATGTTGGTCAAACCAAACGACTGCCAAAAACCATCGGCCTTTTACTATTATAACTATTTCCACTTCCAAAAACCAATAAGCTGCACACAAAATATATTAATGTTTTCAAAGTAGTAGTTAAATGAGGAGTCATGTGTTACCGATTAAATAACTCAGAAATGTAAACAGACAAACATTTTTCTTGCCTAGTCTAGTTTAGAAAGAAACACATAGAAAATTGGTTTACACTGTACGGCGGATATATGAAACTTTACTGCAATTTTACTCTGGATCGCACCCTCATATTTTGTTTTATAAAATTTAAATTAAAAAATTAATTTAACTTGATGAAAGTAACAAAGATATCATTTTTTGTATTTTTGTTCGTGAAACTCAATGTCCTAAAGCACAATATTGTACTTTAATTCATTTTGTCATCCGCTGTTTTATTTATTTATTCATTTTTTTGATGTTTCTCCCTCATAGACTTTAAGTCTGTTGATACTAGAGACGAAGAAGCGCTTGAACAATATAAACACACAAAACAGTACACGGAAAATTATTTTATAAAAAAGTAGGAACAAGAATGTCAAATCCAAAATGATTTTTTATTTTATTTTGTGTATTGTCGTCGTATCTAGATCAAAAAGCCGGAAGGAGATTTTTGTCAAGAAAATCTTAAAAAAAAACTGTCTGTTCTGCTTTGCTTTTTTTCTATTATATAGGTTTAATTTTAATTTTATCAAAATACTGTGCAGTCACAAACACATACAATTATAATGCTATGAAATAAGCAAATGCAAAGCGAACATCAAGACTTTTTATAATCTTGATACATTTCTCACCCAATTAATGCAGTTTCATCCTTCTTGCCATGATTGATTCAAAAATAAAATAAAAAACAACGACTAAAAGCAAAAACTGATATTATTAAACCAAACCAGAAAGTTAAAATTTTAATTTTGCCCCTAGAACTGAGAATATGAACGATCGTAAAAAAAAATTTTTTTGGTACGTTTTTTATTTAAACAAACAATTTATTTTCATCTTAAATGAAAAATTTCCAAAACTTTGATTTCAATTTTATCGTGCATGATTTTAATAATACCTCGTCAAAATATAATAATAAAATTAGCCCTTTGGCAATGTATCTTTCGTGCGTTTTCTCTTGAAAATATATGAAAGAAGTATAATGGCGATGATATATTTGGCGTAAGCGGGTCAAATTTTTGCTGTTATTTTTTTTTTGGTTTGGATCGTGCAGATTTTTTTTAGTTTTACTTCTACGGTTCTAAATATTTTTGTAGACAATTAAAATTATTGTTATGGACGATAGTCTTAATATTTTTATAGGTTAAATCATCGAATGATATATTATCGTAAATTTTTCTAAAGAATCACATACTTAAAAAGAAATTCGGTATTTACAGAAATCTGAAGATCTATAAATATGTTAAGTAGTGACAGTGGATCAAAAATATGGGAAGATCCTAGTTAAACTCTAAAATTAGTTTTTAGCGACCTACACAGAACTAAATTCATGCTTATTACTTGCGATTGTTTTTTTCAGGAAAAAGCAAAATTTTAGAATGTTTCTATATCGAAGGAAATGTGGAAATCATACTTAATCTATTAAAACCATGGAGCAATTAATATTTGGGAAATCATTTTTATAAACTTTAATGGAATCTCACCTAAACTGACGTCTCTTTTAAATGAGGTTACCTGAATTGAATTTTTCAATATTGAACTTAAACTATTTGTGGGCGTGTTCAAAGTGAAAATAATCCCCTGTAAAAAAAACTATTACTTTCTTGTCTCTCATCAAATATTGGATTTGTAGTCGTAGGGCATGGTATCGGGCAACTCATTAATTTACACAGTGTGTTTGTAAATGTTTAGTTCGTGCTTCATTTTTTGTTTCGCGAAGGAAATTAGGAAGGAAAAAAAGAACGTAAAATTCGCGAACATCAGTCACATTTTGGTCTTTGAATTGAACAAGTTCTAAACATTTTTTTATAATAAAAAAACGCTAGTATACTTTGTAAAATAAAATATTCTTAAAAATGAAATTACAATTGGATGCAATATCATCCAAAATTGGTGACAACCGACTCGAGCACGGTTGTTTGCTCGTAATTATTTAGCATAATTGCATAATCTGGAAATTTACTTCGGCCTACGAAATTTTGCAAAAATGCCATTCTGTAAAAGTTTTGAAATACGCGTTTGCAACAATTAAATTTAATCTGATCCGACATTATATCCAGACGTAATAAACGAATTATTTGATCGAATTTGCATTATATTTTGTATAAATAACAAACACGCAACTAAACTCGACAAATTCCAGTCACCAAAGCGGAAATATAACAAATACAACCACATGGTGTTATAAGTGTTATAACATCTGCAAGTTTTTCGGGAATTGTCCAAATTAAACCACAGAACAATTATCCGGTTCAACAACGTCGCGCAAGGCAAGCGGACTGGATTGAAGCGTTGACTGGGTTCAGTTAAGTAAATTTTGCGTTGCATTTTGGATAGATTACCTTCTTTTTCCAGATATTGTTATTACGTGCAAGTGCATCTTAAGATTTTTGCAGAAATACACGCTACGGTCTGTGTAATTTTAAAGTTATTTCGATATTATGCCTGCTGACGAGGCAGATATTGGGTGTCGGTCTACCAGCACAACCACGGTTAATAGATATTATGAAAGTGAAAACTAAAGTTAGCGAAATGATGATCAAAATGTTGTCAGCGCAAAGCACTACATAATCACGCCCTCCGTCTAAAAAGACGGAGTGGGATGAGCAAAAGGGTAAGTCTACAGCGCCTGAAGTGCAAGCAGCTATAGAAGATTTTGCGCCTAGGCAGTTTCACCTGGTCGCACCTAGGCCAGGTCCAGTTTCGACTCATCACATCGAATTATGGCTTGCCCACTGGAATCTCAATTTGCAAATGCGCGAATTACTAGTCAAGTTACAAAATATTATATGGTCCTGAGCGTGTTGACTCCGGAATTGGCTCGTATATTACCAGATATGGTAAAAGTAGTCTCTCCTACGGATCCTTACAATCTACTCAAACAGTTGCTAATCACAAAACTTGGGGATTCATCAACGGCCAGGATATGCAAGGTGCTGAGTGGAATCGACCTTGGCGATAAAAAACCTTCACAGCTCCTCCGAGAGATGCAGGCTACAGTGGTAAACGCTTTCTCGATGGAGACACTGTAGGTGTTATAGGATTCTAAATAGCCCACGAATGTTCGCACAGTTCTTGCGAGCAGTACCCGAACCTTGGATGAAGTGGCCACGTGTCTTGACGCGGACACTCAGTGTCGCCTAATAATATTTGACAAATCATCGCACACACCAAATACCTAATTGATACTGGAGCAGAAATATCAATGCTTTCGGCTTCAGCAAAGATCAAATCTAAAGGACAGTTAGACTTTTCGTTTAATGCTGCAAATGCTATCATAAGGTCAATACATATACGGAACGAAGGTGGTTGGATTGAATTCTCAGGTGAGTTCTCAGGTGTCCATTTTAGCAATCATTCATTATCGCAGACGTATCGGTGCCTATAATAGGGGCCGACTTTCTAAACAAGTTCGGGTTATTGGTCGATATCAAACGCAAACGGCTGTTGAATCCATTAACGTCGGTTCACTCTCTTGGTAAAATTTCTAACATTTCAGTTGATACCCTAACTCTCACCCGCTAAAACGGAGTTCGAGATCATGAAAGCACAAGGTGTTTACAGACCCTCCTACAGCCCAGTCGTCAAATCCACTTCACCTTGTCATAAAGAAAAATGAAGAGTGGTGACCTTGCGGTGACTACCGTGCCCTTAATAATGTGACACAGCCCGACCAGTACTCCATTCCTCAAATGCAAGATTTTTCATACCAACTGGATGGATGCACTATATTCACAACAATGGACCTGGTTAGGGCGTACCATCTAGTCCAAATCAAGAAACGTGACATTCCCAATTACGATTCCGTTCGGACTCTTCGAGTTTATGAAAATGACGTTCGGTCTTCGTAACGCGCTTCAGTCGTTTCAACGCTTCATGCATTCCGTTCTCAGTGGAGTGAACTTTTTTTTCATATACATTGATGACCTATTGATTGCATCACGTACTCGTGAAGAATATAGAAACCATTTGAAGGTAGTTTTCCAACGGTTGAGCGATGCAGGACTCGTTGTCAAAGTCAATTAGTGCGTATTCGAGAAGAGCGAGGTCAATAATTTACTAGGGCATGCCTAAACTGTGCAGGGCATCAAACCTACAGCAGAAAGAGCTGACGCCTTAGTTGAATATGATCAGCCAGAGACAATTAAACAGCTCAGACGATTTTTAGGATTGCTGAATTTTTATAATTTACTAGGGCATGCCTAAACTGTGCAGGGCATCAAACCTACAGCAGAAAGAGCTGACGCCTTAGTTGAATATGATCAGCCAGAGACAATTAAACAGCTCAGACGATTTTTAAGTTTGCTGAATTTTTATAAACGGTGCATTCCACACGCAGCGGGTAATCAGGCTCTACTAAACAACTATCTTAAAGGTAGCAAAAAAATTACAACAAAGCGATCGTTTGGACAGTCGATACAATAGAGGCATTTAGGCAGCCACTTCAGTCATCAAGCATTTTAGACACTTACTTGAAGTAAGACCGTTCATAGTAGTTACAGATCATAAACCACTGATTTATGCTTTTAAGCAGAATATGGCCAAGGTTTTGCTGAGGCAGTTCCGGCACCTCAACTGGAATAAACTGGAATAAATCGTCCATACATACCCGATGCATTTCGAAGGACAGTTTTTGATTCAGTTCATAATTTAGCCCATCCAGGCGTTTCCACCACCGCAAAAATGATCGCAAAGAAATTTTTCTGGACTTCGGTCAAAAGAGATGCACAAAAAATGGCACAAAACTGTTTAGAATGCTAGAAATCTAAAGTGACAAGGCATACCCAGTGTGTTTCGAGAAATTTTCCGCTGGTGTCTCATAGATTCACACATATTCATTTGGATATCACCTCTCCCAACTTTGGACGGATATCGCTACTGTGTCACTATTTTAGACCATTTCACACGATGGCCGGAGGCTATTCCTATTGTAGACATTCGAGCAGAAACTGTGTCATTAGCATTGTTAACTGGATGGATTGCTCGTTTTGGCGTTCCGGAATCTATCGTCACGGACCAAGGTTCCCAGTTTGAGTCCGAACTGTTTCCAGAGCTCTCAAAACTGTTTGGATTTGAAAGAAAAAGAACCACAAGCTACAACCGGAAGGCAAATGGTTTTATTGAGAGATGGCATGGGAGGCCATAATGAGCCACAAAAGACAGGATTGGATACGTTCCCTCGCTACAATATTGTTAGGACTTTGAACTGTTTTTCGCGAAGATTTTGGAACAACCTCAGCTGATCTCGTATTTGGCCCTGTGCTACGCATTTCGGAACAACTAATTAAGGATACACAAGTTTCCAGACCACAATCAGATTTCGTTACGTCTCTTAAAGATTATTTCAACGACTTTAAGTAATTTAAATTCATTAAAGAGTTGTTGGTTTTTGACCAACAAAAACAGAGTTCAGTCAAATCCCAAATCTTGTCCTCTAACCAAGGTGGTCTAATAGATTGAATTTTAACATTCTTCAGTGGAACAAATTCTTTAATTACCTCTAGTATCTTTTAATATTTTCATCTGGTTTAATTATTGACAATACTTTATCTTCCTGGTTATTTTGGCAAAATCTCTTTATCAATCTCTTTATTAAAATCTCTTTATCTAAAAAGACGCCACTTTTTGTAGACATTCTACAGTTTCGGTTTCTCTTTAAGTACCTTCGAGCTGTTATTATTAAGTGATTTAAGTTATTATTAAGTGAGGATGATGTGCGGAACCTTTACAACAGTTATATTAGTAATTCACAGTACCTTCATCGAAACAAAATTCCAAACGCTTAACGTACTCTCAAGAGGAAGGGTAAAAAAAGGAACCGTCTAAGATACAAATTCCAAGCAATAACAAGGTGGATTCTTACTGGCACCTGCCATGGTAAAGACGTTACCGCCAAGGTAACCACTACATTTGGAGAAAATTTAGTTTGTATTTTTATTGATCCGGGCTGCTACATTCATCAACGAAGAAGTAGCAAACAAACTAAAAAAAGTAAAAATGCCAATTTAAGCTAACATCGCCGGCATGTGGTTTCAACAGCAGTGGGAACAGCACGCTTAACAGTAAAGTTCACCATTAGACCAAGGTTTTCATCAAACTTCCAACTAAAGATTAAAGCTTTAGTCTTTAAAATATAACCGGGAACCTGCCTGAAGAAATGGTTGAACCGAACAATAGGAACCACACAAAAAATGTAATTACCTTCCATAAACCCGGTTCAATCGACATACTAATAGGTGCCGATTATCAAGGACAGAAAATAATGGCAAATCTGTTTAAAGGTGCACTAAATGAACCAATTGCCCAACAAACATAGTAAGGATGGATCATCCAGCAGAACTGTGGTATTTTCGAGTTCAAATTTGATGGAACAGTTAAAATCCTAGCGCTATATATTGGTATCCAGTATAATAGAAAATTTTGGATTCCGCATCTCACTACCAACTTCTAACAACAAGAATTCAACAAAACGCAACTTTCTGTCTGACAGTGGATAACATTTCGATCCCCTTGGATGGCTAGTACCAGTTTAAATCAATCAATCAAAAAAGAACTTTGGGTAGCAGGGCTCTCCTGGGATCAACCGCCACCTCTCACTTTATCAGTGCAATGTGAGAACTTCAAAATGTATACCAAAATGGGTCATTTTAAAACCACATCCTTAATTATATTTATGGGTTTTGCTATGCTTCTGAAAACACGTATCCTGCAATCATCTATGCTGGAAATATCAGTCAAGATGGCAAAATCAAGGTAGCCCTAATTTCATTTAAGACAAAAATTGCCACAATTGAAACGCTATTGTCATTGCATACTGCAACGGTAAGGAAACCAGTCAATTTCCGTATCTTCATCGTCGCATTGAGAGTCATATGACTTTTATACTCATCCGTCCACCTCTTATACATGACCACGAGTATTTAGATATTATCACTCTACTTAAACCTTGCTAGGTCTCTAACATCTGTGAACATATATTTTGTGTTTGAATAACAGAATTATTATAACTACAAACCGCTTAGACCGTTTATCTGCTACTATACATCTAAATACCTTGTAAATGCCCACAAACTAAACTTGTGTGAGGTGTCGTGATCTTTAAGTGTTGGATTCTAACGGATAAGTAAAAGTGATGACTAAATCTATATGCTAAAGGATATATTTCGTTAGTCTAAAATCATTTTTCTACGTTATATTACAATTCGCATATTTTTGTTTGTTACCCTTTAATTTGATGAACGTCACCTACTGTCAAAAATAAATTTGAGAACTTATCGATATATTGACCTGAAAATATCATTATTATGCATAAAATATAATTTGCAAAAATACTTGGTGTTCCCATTCTGTTGTTTAAAAAAAAGTTCGTATCATATTTCGAACACATGACAGTCAAAACGTAACCCTATTATATTTTTGCTGTTTTGTTTTGGTGCCGGTATTATCCTTTTTAGCAGCCCATTTATAATTTTTATATCTTTTAACATTTTGAAATGTGATTCATTTGATAGAATATTATTTTAAAGATCCTTTTGTTGTTGCCATTGCCTTTTTGATAAATAATAATTCTTCCTTTTTTGTCGGAATCAAAGAAATATATAATTATAATTGTTGTTATGATTAAAGCCTACCAAAATAAATTTATTATATTCATTGTATTATCCTTTTTGGCATTCCCTTTTTGTCTTCAAATTTTATGATTGACATTTTCTACTGCCCTACATTTATCGGTCTGCAAAGAAATTTTAAATGGTTCTTCTCCTGAGTTTTCAACAACAAAAATGTATCGTAGGTATGAATAAAGATTGCAAAAATACAATATGTGATCCTTAACTGTTA
The DNA here is from genome assembly GCA_963556175.1 of Tipula confusa. Taxonomy (NCBI): domain Eukaryota; kingdom Metazoa; phylum Arthropoda; class Insecta; order Diptera; family Tipulidae; genus Tipula; species Tipula confusa. The sequence continues at coordinate 64,387,183 of OY744476.1, forward strand.
TTCTATTCAATTCCCATGTTTAACCATAAAAAGAACGAACACCAAATAAATTTTTTTTCTATACAACGACACAACGACATACATGGCAGAATGGAACGATTTTATGTTTATTATATGGATAAAAGCAAGAAACTGATTTTTGCTTCACAAAATCGATCAAATCAATTTTTAATACGGGTATATATGTACAAACGTACATACATAAATGGAGGAGAACTAAACGACCTAAACAATAACTATATAAAATAAGAATACAAAAAATAAAATCTCATGATTCTTCTTAATTTTCAGGTAAAGGAAATATTCGACGGATTTCTTATAGATCTCATCGTAAATTTCATTGTTTTGTAGTATACCGACACACAGTCATTGTTCTAGTTAAAGCGCGTGTCACATGATTTATACGAATTGTTCGTTTTTTATTGTTGTTTTTAATTGTCTTTTGCATTTAATGAGATGATGACCGATTTAATGACATGGACCGTTTTGTATAGTGTTTATTGCATTCAATTATACTTTTTTTGAGAAAAGTTATTTACTTTTGTCTACAGTTAATTTCTTTGGCTATTGAATGTTCATCTTTTAATTTGGAACATGATTGGCATGATTTAAACCGTTATAATAGTAATATTGGCAGGACTGATCTGTTTAACAAATATGTTACAGAGTCTGCCTAAAATGGTATAATACTTACGGCTATATTTGTGTATTAATATTTGCATAATTCTTTTATTTTTGATGTTTTTTGCATTGAAATTCGAAAATCAGGGTTAAAAGTCTTCTCTCAGTTTTTATTTTTCTCAAAGTAAGGGGAAATAAAGGGGAATAGAACGGGGAAGTTACTTAATTTGTTTAATATTTTGCTGATGTGTATCTTTAATATAAGTCAGTAGTAAAATCAGTGAAATCAGTATAATGAGAAAAATAATTTGTTGACGTACTGTTGCAGTAATTGGCATTTATTTGTGGCTAAAGATATTTTTTTGCTGTAAATGTAATTAATTTCTACAAAATAAAAATTATTGGTGGAAATTTAATAAATATTACTGCAATCAAACCTTGTTTGTAGCCACTATTGCATGAATCTTCATTGTATATTTATCGTCATGTACATATGTCATATAAAAAAATATTTACAGCAACTATCATCAATTATTCCTTTAACCAATAATTTAGTTGCCAGAAAGAAATTTGGTTGTCGATACTAAACTAAGCTGAATTACAGCTTTTTGTCTACAAATAACATTCATTTGCCACAAATGAGGAGGATCTTAATTGTTTGCAACAACTATAAAAATTCTTTTGTATTTAAGTTATTTCATTTGTTTCCGAAATACACGACACAGAAAATGACAAATTGAATCATGTGTGCATTGCGGATTACTCTTTTATAATTAAAACACGCGTCCTAAATAAATAAAAAATTTTGGTGATCAATAAAAATTAAAAAGTTTTATGAAACATATAGAAAATTTGAAAAGGTATGTATTAATATATTCTAAAATAATTAGTAATTAATGGTGTACTGGTGTAGATAAATTATGTGAATAGGTTAATAATTGAAAAACACGTGGTCAAGGAATTACATTTAAAAAAAATTGAATTATTCTAGTTTATTCCAAATGTGTTTTATTTGCTAGATTTACATATGATTGTAGCAACTATCTTGAAGTACCCATAAATAAATGTTTCTTTGTTCCGAAGAAAATGGGTTTGTATCAAAATTTATTCTGTTTACATCAATAAATATCAGTTGCAGCAAAAATAAAAAAATTTCCTCCAACAGATTGATGCTGAAACAATTTAAAACGTGTTTGCCGCAATTACAATTTATTTCTGTCAACCGAATATATATGTTGCGGCAATAACGTTAAGTTATTCATAGCAATAGCATAATTCGTTAGGCATACAATTCGATTGCCACAAGCGATGTGTTTTCTCAGGGTGTTCTTTACTAAAAATCTCTAAGCTGTGGGTCAAAAAACTTAAGTAGGTGACTTAAAAATTATTCACTTTGAACGTCGGGTTTTTTACCGCTTTTCATTTTTAATTCCAAATCAATAAGGTCAAAAATCAATTTTTGGGGGTCGTTGTTGATTGGGTTGCCTGATTGATGTAAAGATTTGAAATATTATCACATCGTTGCTTAAAAATGTTGAATTGGTGATCGTTCGTGTATATTTATAAACTTCCTTTCAAATGTTTCTTTTCGTGAACGGTACGTTCGATTACGGTCTCAAAAATTGAATTTTTGTTTAATTAATATTCGTATCTTGGTTTTAAACCTTCTTTGAGTTGGTTGATGCAATCGACTGTTTAATCCTTTTTGGACTTTTTAATCTATTGTCAAAACTGGATTTTTTCTTCGAGAGTTATTAATTAAGATATCATTCTTCACAATCAAACCATTATACGCCAATATTAAAATTTTGCACAAATGTTTGGCAAAATAAGGGATAAAGTTAATCCAGAAGCTTAGACACAGAAATTAAATATGTACGATGGTCAAGATATTTTGGAATGTAGCTCAAATATTGGAAATTTTGGTAAGGCCCTGAGTGATGCTTTAAGAGGAATGATTACGATGTGTAGCCTGGAGGCAAAAAGCACTCTAACAATATACTGATAAAGGCCATCTAAAAATATATTAAAGGTTTCTTTATGATATTAAAGGTACCATTCATAAGCTCCTGAAAACAACGAATGGTCTGAGGTTTCTTGAAAATTCCGCATATAAATCAGACGGCTATACAAAACTATATATTGGCCAAATATTATGCATTTTTTAGCTATGGTCATCACTAGGCAATTTTCAAAGGTATACAAAAAGCAGAAAGATGTGCTTATGCTTCCAATGTGGGGAGAAAGGTCATATTAAGATAGACTGCCAATCGGATTCAAAGTTTATTCTTTGCATTTAGCATGAAATTGAGCCAGAACAACTAAAATAAGAACCTGGTTCATGAGCTTGCCAAATAGTCAAACAAGCATAAAAATTCAAAAAAAGAAACGTTAAGTAAATGTTTTATTTAAGGTAACCTTTATAGAAACAGGACAGCGAACACCATGCTAGATCAAATCAGATATTAGACATAAAGGACCAAACATGCTGAATTATTCTTCGATAAGTTTCGTGTCGGATATTTTGATGTATGACGTGGTAGCACTAGACATTAAAGAATTGGCAATCATAAAAAAATTGTACTGGTAGTGACCACCAATATATTTATATATATATATATATATATATATATATATATATATATATATATATATATATACATATATATATATATATATATATATATATATATATATATATATATATATATATATATATATATATATATATATATATATATATATATATATATATATATATATATATATATATATATATATATATATATATATATATATATATATATATATATATATATATATATATATATATATATATATATATATATATATATATATATATATATATATATATATATATATATTGCAGATTACGAGAGAGTTATGACAAACTTCTGTGACGCTGGCCGAGTGATAAAATGGGACTTATCCAAACTATAAATGGGAAAAATCTCTTAACAACGATTAAGAATTTTACAATATACTGGAGCTCCCGATAAAATTACAAATAACACAGATTCATGGAAGTTTAATAATAGAGTAAACCTCAGAAAGCAATGCCTGAAATGCATAATGCATAACCCTGTCTTGGAGTCAAAACAAACGTGCCATATTATGAACTCTCTTTAATTATATTACATTTACGAAGACCAACCACATTGCCCCAGTAAACCAGAAATAATACCAATGGTCACAGTAGAAGAGATACAACAAGCCGCTGCTTCTTTCCGTACCAAGAAAGCGCCAAATTAAGATGAAGTTCTCATAGTTCTAATGAAAATAATCAAACCTTGATGTATACTTAAAAATCTAAATAATTACTGTCTGGATGATATTTTATGACAAGAAAAAAGCAGCGGGCATAGTCTTCATTAACAAAAATGACCTTAACTCCTCATTATAGCATTTAGAACCTTATACAAGCTGATAAGAATGGGACAATCGTTGGAACGCCTTCTTAAGCCACAACGCCTTCAGAAAATCCATTCTACTATTGGTGATGTAGAAGTGTTGGTAAAACCCTTCTAAATGGAACAACAAAGAAACCAAAGTCACACGCAATCGTGGGATGTGCCACTCAAGTGCCTTCGAGGTTTAGATTAGTAGAATTTATCACACAATAGGGTCTTGCGTATGAAAATATCGGATGAAACCTTTATATTGGGGTATGCAAGTAAAATGGTGGTAGTAATAATTTTTCAAGACCTATATAGACAACGACGTACAACGTATAAACAGGTTATGAGCCATCAGTCATTTGGAAATGGAACAAGCAGATATTTTAAATCTTTCTTGTTCCATAGCACGTCCAGCAACAAACCGAACGTACAAATAATAATGAAAAATACTAAATTCGAAAGCTAGCACAACTATGAATCGGAAATGGCCTAACCGCCGCTTTTTTTGATAGCAAAGACCAAAACACTTATACCAATCCACCAACCGTTGACTGGACCTTTCAAAAGACAAAACGGCGCTAAACAGTTTCACTTTACGCTTGGACCTGACTTATGCTGACTGACATCTTCTGGTCCGTGGTATCATGTTGTCTTCACTTGATGAAGAAGAAAACCAGCGCTGAATGACGCTCATGTAATGATTGTTGCCGATTAAATGCTGTAACCCTTGTTTAGGTTGTTTGAACTTACAATGATAACTTTTGGTCTTTGCAACTCTGCGCAAATTTTTCAACGTTTGTGTTAAGAAGAGCACAAAATTTATCTCAAAAAACTGTTTAAGTGTCTAGTTAATTTTAATGTTAATATCCAAATTTCAAAATGTGTTATCAGTGTTTCACTTTTTAAATTCATCTACAACCAAACTACTCAAGTTGACATAAGAAACTGGAAGCCAACCATTTGTCTCGTCAACTTATCTGTCAACTTATACAAATTTGTAGTTATTGATTTTCCACGCACTTTATCACAGCCAAATATTTGATCATCACGCAAACTAATATATAGAAGGTTTTGTCGAACATGAATGAGTACCGCACACTTTAAGTAAAATCATACATTAGGTCTGTTTTATCACTGGTCTTATAGCGAAGGATAAGAATCTTGTTTAGCACGCCGTGCGGTCCTGAGTTCAATACTCGCCGTTCACGCCATTTTCGATGAGGTTTTTGACACCTACAATTTTTGCTAATTCGTAAAAAGTGGTTCAAAGGTCTCTTTAGATTCGTGGTATGGGATGTTTACGGCATATACACCATAGTTTAGTTTAACTTTGTTATAGCAAGGTTCATCCACACATCCAGTCGGTCGATCGTTTTATTAGTTGATTTAAGTCATATTCAATTCATACCACTGCCAAAATTGCTAAGACATTTGTCGAGCAATATGTTGCATTGATTCAAGAACATACCTCTAAAAAACAGAGCTCACGAAAATACAACCAAATCAAGCTAAATTTCTTCTTGCTGGGAATATAAACAACAACAAAGATGAAACAAAATGTTCGCCAGCTGAACTAGTCAAGCCCTCAGATTACCAAGAGAATTCTTTTGAGTAACAAAGTTCGTGTTTACAATAAATAGGTGAACAACCAATCTAATTTTATTACCAAGTTCGTTTAAAAAGTTACAAGTATATGTATTTGTTCGTACCAAATATCTACGAATGGGCAATACAGCTAAGTATGATGGATTTTATAAAGATATTCTTCAAATTTATAAATATTAGTCTTGATAGATAAGACATGAGGGTATACATGTATATCGACGTAATAAATCCATGTTTTGGTATTTTAGCTGAGTGAAGTTAAGTTAACCAAACCACTAATAAAAAAAACAGTTGAATTTACGGGTTTTTCTTCAACCCTGTGATTTATTTGGGCTAGAGTTTACTTGCAGGGAGTAATGTAGTGGTATTGACAAATTTTCGCCCACTTAACGGTTCCAATAAAGGAGATGAAATACTGGGCCAAGGCACTGCTTAGATAACAAGTAATAACGACTGCAATATGCCTTTAGTTGTCATTTAAGAATTTAATAGTAAAAATGGAATGCGGTATTTGTTAACGAGAAATGATGTGTACATTAGTAGAAGTAAAATTACTTAAACCCATTAGTAGTTTAGTATTTTGGCTAAAATCATTAGCCAAAATACTAAGACGTCAGATATAATTTACAATGAACAATGCTGTTGGCGTATGGTATTCTCATCTCCAACCAATATCTATATTAATCAAACTATTTGACTTTTTACGTTCCCTAATATCCTTTCGAACAAAATTCAATAATAAATACTCCAGACCAACAGACACCATTGTTAATAATTATAAATGACTTGAGAATACTAAAATACTAATAAAGAAACTTCCAATCATGGCAACAACAATAAAACCGCACGGAGAAAGAAAATATATGATTTAATCTCAAACACATAATCAAACAGAAAGAATTGAAAAAAAAAATCTAATTAAATTTTCATTTAGATAATATCTTTCGATTACTTAAGTTTTTCAACACAGCACACACCAAACCACACCAATACAATATACCAAATCAAAATACAAATCCAGACTGAATATAAAAAAATAAAAAAAATTAAATTAATATTCGTTTATAATTCCCAGAAAGTTTTTTTTTTTTTTTTAACTTTATTTATAGATGGATACACAACACACAATATCAGTAAGCACTAAGCAGATAAATCGATTGATTGAAATCTTATTCTCCTGTCAGTCAAAATTGTATACGTACGTATGTATGTATATTCTGATATAATATTAAAGTCAAGATTAGAAATCTTGTGTAATATCCACGCAGAGGAAATTTCGAGATATTAATTTCAAAAGAGATTTGTCAGATTTATAATTTGAATGATATTAGAATTTAACTGGCAAAACCTTACAAACTCAAATCATTAAAATATGTTGCCAAAATCGCACGCCCAACCTTTATCTCTATTCTTCTCGTTTTTTTTTTTTTTTTTTTGGTTTTGGTTTTGGTTTAGGTTGGATTAATCTCTTTTGTTGTTGTCGTTTAGGTTATTCTATTTTAATACATTTGACTTTCGAAACACGACATGGATGCGATATGACAGTCAACCTCGTCAAACTTACAGAGAAAAAAAAACTACTGTACATAATTTATAATTTACACCTGGCCTTGTTAAAAATTCAATTAACTTCGTTTAACTCACACTCAAAAAAAAAAATGTATAAATAAGTACACAAGAAGTTAAGTTGATTATTCTGATATCCGTTCATAAAACCCCAAATGTTAATTTTTTTTTTATGTTTTGTATAACATTTTTGTTGTTACTCTTTTGAGGTTTATGTAGTTTGTGCATTGTCAAAAAATAACCACAAAACTATATAACTTGCAATAACAGACTCTGAAATTGGATTTTTATTTTGTGACTTTATGACATGAACAAAAAAAAATTATGTGTGGTATTGTTGTTGGTTTAATTTTGCAAATCCAAAAACCGAAGCAGCACAAAAAAAAATGTTTATTCATGTGATTTGCAATGCAATAGTCTGATATTTTTCTTAACAATTTTATTTTTTCAAGAATAACATTTAAATAAAATAAATATATATATATATACATAAACCAAATCTATCGTTGTTAGGTCTGCAAAATAATATGGAATTTGCATATTTTATTGGAAATCAAAAACCAAAAAGTTAAAGTACTTTTTAAACTATGCAGATGTTCAGATGAGAGTATTTGAAAATGAAAACAGCACTACTTCGAAACTGCATCTGTTGGTTTTTTATAAAGTCTTAAAATTTATAAAATTTTAAAAATGCGATCAACTATTAAAATATATTGAATATTTGTAAATTTGACTGAACATCAATTAGATCGAAAATATTGGCAATCTTAATCAACAAATAGCCCCAAAAGGGGCCAAATAAAGAGATATAGATACTAACTCCTCCTGCATGAAGATTGTAGTGTTCTTGCTATTAAATTAAACACCTATGAGTTTAAATAATAGAGGTATGAAAGCAAAACTGATCGCTTAATTAAAGAAATGGCAGTGGGGCTCCATCAATTTCGTTAAAATAAAACATTATGGAAAAAATAACCAGGAAAGATGCAGTCAATCTAATCAAAAAAGAGAAAAAAAAACTAAGACGAAAACACTGTAATTATCAGAAGAGAACTTCCATTCTTCAAATAAAGAAAATTTTGAAAATACCTATAATATAAATGCAATACTTAACCTGAACTGTATTAAATTCGCAGGTACGGACGCTGCCAAATACTTGACGAGTGCTGATTGAGGTTCATGAAAAAGTTGGTACTTCAAAGGAAAGCTAGGGTCTATTCAAGATAGATGCATACATAGTGCCACAAATTACTACAAGTTTGCCAAGTTGGAAGATGGGAACAGAATTACTCGCACAAGTTAAGAATTTGAAACTGGCTACTAGAAATAGATTTTGGTTGGCTTGTCGAGGGCACACCAGAGCATTCAAAAACTAACCTAAGAAAACTTCAACATCTTGATTGACATAGATAGAAGTCTGCGAATGTTTTGGGAAGTACAGGAAGTTTCAAAGAGACCTAAGGAAACTACTGATGACAACAAATGTAAAGAATTATTCAAGGCCACAACATTTCGTAGAATTGACAAGAAATTCCATGTGATTCTGCCATTTCGACAACCAACTACACTGTTAGGTTCTTCTTACCAGCAGGCACTTATGAGAGTATGTGCAATGGAGAGCAATTTTAAAGTTAATGCGAAGTTTCAGGCACTATTTGTCCAATTCATGGATGAATATGGACACATGAAATACTTACCTGGTCCGCCCGATCAGACTGCGTATTACTTACCTCATAATGGTGAGGAGAAAGCTTCGAGCTCCACTAGAGTGGTTTTTGATGGGTGTCCGAAGTCGTAAACCGGAGTAGCGATAAACGATTTACTTATGACCGGACCATTCGTACAAGCAACTTTAGTGGAAATTCTTATGCGGTTCAGGCAACATGCATTCGTGGTTACTGGGGATATAGAAAAGATGTTTAGACAAGTATGGGTCTCTAAAAAGGATGGTGAACTACAAAATATTTTAAAGCGTCCACACTCCAATACACCAGTGCGTATAGGTATTGTTTAAAAACTGTAACCTACGGTACCGCACCTGCTTCCTATTTAGCTACTCGAAGCTTAGTGGAAGTTGCTAGAAAAATTCGAACAGAGTTTTCAAACGCGGCTAGATCCATCGAGAGGGACATATATGTAGATAACCTAATGTCAGGAGCAAATACCGTAGAAGAGCTGCAAGATCTAATTGTCATAATCCGGAACTGTTTAGAAGAGCACGGGTTCCATTTCCAGACGTTTCTATGAAATAATGAGAACCAAACGACATAATGGCAAAATCAATAAACAATAAAGAGGAAATCATAGTTTCGGGTCTTTCTTGGAATCAAGGTGAAGACATATTTGGATTTACTTCTAGCTTGACAGAACTCAGCCGACATACAAAGCTCTCATTATTATCCGAAGCTAGCATAAACTTCGATCTTTTAGGGTGGTTATCTCCATTAACCATTAGGGTAAAAATCTTGTTTCAAGCGCTTTGGGTCAGAAACATAGACTGGGATGACGAGAATACTCTGGCATAGATCATATTAAGGCTAAAAGATGGCTAAAAACAACAACTGATTGCACGCTGCATGGGTTCAGTGACCCTAGTGAAGCTGCTTATCCAGCTGCAATGTACTGTGTTTTTAGGGAATACTCTACATTGACTGCAGCAAAATCAAAGGTTACTCCAGTGAATCAATTAAGTATACCTAGATTTGAGTTACTATGAGCGTTGTTACTGGGCAAATTAAAGGTAATAACCGAAAGGGCTAACAGAATTCCTACATCGCAGAAGGTTTTATGGACGGATTCATAAATTGTTAGACTGGCTTTCGGTGCATCTACGAAGGTCGACATTTGTGGAAAACCGCACAAGTGAAATCAGCGATGTAGATCCCTAGAGATTATGGTGACATATACCTTCAAAATGCAATTCAGCTGATCTAATATAGCCTCCCGTGGTGTACCTATAGTTGAACTGGTGCAAAATGCCTTATGATGGAATGGTCCAAAACTAAATTTGAATGCAGATTTACGGCCAACATCATCGCAAGCAGATAAAAAAACCGAGATTGAAATGAACTCATCAACTTTTGCATCTACAGTGAAACCTTGTTTCATTTTATTATTAATAAGTTTGATTTTTCAGAATGACAAAAGTTCTGTCACTTATCTTAAGATTCATAAATATACTTAAAGCGAAGAAACAAAAAATCATTATGAGGATCAACATGAGAGATCATCTGACGCTGGCAGAACTACTCCTCATTAAAGCTGTCAAACCGCTGAATTCAATACTGAAATTACACAACTCAAGAGAGACGCGACGATTTCAAATTCAAGCTCCATCATCAGTCTAAATCCGTTTTTAGATGATGATGGTATAATTCGAGTAGATGGCAGGCTACTGAAGTCTCTTGCTACGTTCAATATCAAGCATCCCGTCATTTTACCATACCACTCAAAGTTATCAAAGGCAATAGTGGAACGAATGAACGTCACCTATTTCCATCGAATCACTTTACTAACAAGTCTGGTCAAACAAAAATATAGGATTGTAAAAGCGAGATTGCTTGTCCGGCAAATAGTACGCAGTTGTGCTACCTATATAAGGTAGTACAGTTCATTAAAAGAACTACAAAGAATTGGTAACTTACCATCGCAGCTTGTGTGAACTTCATTCATACATTTAATGAGGCTGGGGTTGATTACTGCGACCCATTTCACGTTACGGCAATATGAAGGAGGGGAGGTGGTCAATTCAAGATGAAGGCATATATCTGTATATTTGTATGTGTGAGTACAAGGTGTGTTCATATAGAAGTCTTATGTAATCTTACTACAGAAAGCTTTCTTGGCAAAAAGGTGATTTTGTAAAACGATGGTGAGTGACAACGGTACTTACTTCGTCAGTGCCAACAACCAACTGATCGAGCTCTACAAATTTATATCCAGCAACCAAAATGAATTATCTTCTTTCTTGAGCAAAAAAAATTGATTGGCAATTCAATCCACCAGGTTCACCGCACATGGGAGGTATATGGTAAGCAGCAGTTGAGCAGGAAAATGTATATCTCAAACGAGTAAATGGGAACCATTTACTTTAGAAGAGTTTAATACGGTGACTACCGAAATCGAAGCAATACTAAATTCGAGGCCGCCCTGCGCCTCTTGCCAATATATTGATGTGTTAACTCCAGCACACTTATTAACAGGCAGCATATTTACTGATATCGCTGATGGAGGTGAGGTATGTGGTAAAATAATTTCAAAGACACGACGACATATCATCAAACAAATTCGAAGTCATTTTTGGCAACGATGGCATCGTGAGTATTTAACCTCACTTCAAAGGGGGAGTAAATGGAACAAGAAGAAAGAAAACATTCGAATTGGCGATGTAGTCTTTTTAAGGGATGATAATGTAGCTCCAGCCTAATGGCCATTAGGAAGAGTTATAAAAGTTCATGCTAGCAATGACGATAAGATTCGTGTAGTCAGTGTTAAGTCAGAGAATACAGGACAAATAATCAAACGCACTATTCAATAGTTTATCACCTAAGTAAACTTAATTGGAAAACAAAAATAACCTGATTGATAAATGGCTCTGAGGCCTGACTAAAAAAGGTAATGAACAAATTAATTATTGCTCATAATTATTGCACCAATCCAATATCTCTTCTATCAATATGATTCGAAAATTACTTTTAAAAACAAACCTTATGAGACAATCAACGCTGAGAAAAAGGGTTCTGCAACTCTTCTGACAAGCTGAAAAAATTAATTTTTTTTAAAGCACGTTCTCCAATGCATCTTGTGACAAGCGTTCTAGAATCAGCTTTCATCTCATTTTCATTGAAAAATCGATAATCAATTTCGTTTGATTATGCAATTCGCAGATCGATCGACTTTCACGTAGTTGGCGGCTGATTATAAAATTTCAGATTATAGTAAAACATTTTCATGAACCGTTTAATCGTTGGAATTAGAAAATTACAAGCAATTCGTAAGCAATAATCATAAGGGATAATCCAAGAAAAATGTTTAGTCGGTTTCGGTTATTTGCAGCACTACCCGACGAACTCTAGATACTCTAAAAGCAAGTTGTTACTCGATACCCAAAATCAGGTCGAACTAACTTGGATACCCATCATCAGGCAGAGCTCAAAAAATACAACTAAAGAAACAAATTCTAGAGTAAAAATTCTCATAACTGAATAGGAAAATAGGAAGTTAGTTAGGGAGCAAGCATTATTTCCAATTACCGTTTTTTGGTCTGATTCTCTCAACAATTCTCAACAATCGAGTATCACTTTATTGAATTCTTTATAAAAAGTAGTTCTTAATGCTGTTTGGAGTTCTTTCCTTTTATTCAATTATTTTTGATAAATTCACATTTCTCATTTTTTCACAGATTCATCCGAATAATTCGAAGTCCATTTCTTGCATTCTTCTTTTCATACAACTGAGCCACCTCATTTTAAGTATCTTTTTTTGCAATAACTTCATTCATTTTTTTGTTGAATCACTCTATATATTCATGCATATTTTAAGGTTGTAAGGAACGGTTGGTAGACCAGTATTACCTTTACTCAGAAATAAATTTAATATTTTCAAGTGAAATGCTATCAATGCTTTGTGTTGGATTGTATACTGTTTTACTTTAAAGCCCTGCAATCATTTAATTCCACAGATAATTTTTCCTTGATATTATTCTCACACTCTCTCTGAACGTAATTAGTTCTTTTTTAAATCCAGAGCAGAATCACGTTTTTCAGGCCAAAGAGTAGGTTAGATTAATCGCTTCCGATATCACTCTCGATACATTATTTTCCAATTTGATCAATTAGTTAAAAAGACCTATCGAAACACGAAGGGAATAAGTGTTTTTCTTAATATAATATTAGCCACTCTTAAATGGGCGCCCCACTTAGGTTTGCTACCCGTTTAATTAAGGTTATAAATGCCTTGTTATCTGCAAACATTTTCATATGCTTTTCAAAATTCATGCCCAAATACCCGCACGTTTTACCATTTTAAATTTTATTATCATTCGACTTAATTTTTACATTTACGATTTGTCATAAAACGGTTAATTTAATTGATTTGAAATGTTTAATCAATTTTTTTAAAATCTAATTTGAATTAATTTTAAAGTTTTGTGTTAAATAAAGTGTATATAAATTAGATTTCTCGCACGGCTGTGAAGTTTTCCACAAATAACAAAAACTGTATGTGTATTGGTAATTTATTTTACAGTAGACTAAAAAATTGTTATTTCACTATGATAATAAGGTAACTCGAACTATCTTTAGAAAAAAAATTATATTCCAATTAAATCTTAAAAATTTTCGATTCATATTAATCCTAACTACAACTAAAATAAATTAATTTCAACAATAAAAACAATAATAATTCGAATAACTTTCAGTAAAAAAAATTGTATGTTAATAAATACATCACAGTTAGGGGTTCACTGTATCAAAGATTGGCCAATTTACACTTTAGAGGTTTCTCAAGTAAGTGGCATACATGGATAGTTAGATGATGACTTGTTCTACAAAATAAAAGTAGTCCGATCTCCATACGATGGGGTTAACCCTTTTGTGGATGACTTGGTAACTTATAATTTATCAAGAAAATTTAAATAATTTATGCGTTCACTATATCAAAGATTGGCCAATTTACAGAGGTTTCTCAAGTAAGTGGCATACATGGATAGTTAGATGATGACTTGTTCTACAAAATAAAAGCAGTCCGATCTCCATACGATGGGGTTAACCCTTTTGTGGATGACTTGGTAACTTATAATTTATCAAGAAAATTTAAATAATTTATGCGTTCACTATATCAAAGATTGGCCAATTTACAGAGGTTTCTCAAGTAAGTGGCATACATGGATAGTTAGATGATGACTTGTTCTACAAAATAAAAGTAGTCCGATCTCCATACAATGGGGTTAACCCTTTTGTGGATGACTTGGTAACTTATAATTTATCAAGAAAATTTAAATAATTTATGCGTTCACTATATCAAAGATTGGCCAATTTACAGAGGTTTCTCAAGTAAGTGGCATACATGGATAGTTAGATGATGACTTGTTCTACAAAATAAAAGTAGTCCGATCTCCATACGATGGGGTTAAACCTTTTGTGGATGACTTGGTAACTTATAATTTATCAAGAAAATTTAAATAATTTATGCGTTCACTATATCAAAGATTGGCCAATTTACAGAGGTTTCTCAAGTAAGTGGCATACATGGATAGTTAGATGATGACTTGTTCTACAAAATAAATGTATTCCTCTTTTTGTGTTGGTTGCTTGGTCATTCAAGTTTACCTTGAATCGGAAGCAGTCTCTCTTCGGGTCCCAGTGTAGTCCCAATACCTTGGTGACGTTGCCTGTTGACTTTTCGATTTCCAAGGTTTTTAATTGGTGATCAGGTTCAGACTTGTCGTTTAATACACTTTCGTTGGACAACCATTTTCGCAGTTTAAATCCTGACTTCGACAAGATGTAATTTATTTCAGCCTTTAGCTTGATAGCTTCGCCTATGGTGTCAGCTCCAGTCATTAGATCATCAATGTACATTTCCCCTTTGATGCGATCAGTTGCTTGGGGGAATTCTTCGGTGAACTTATTTGCTGCTTCAATAATTGCTCGCGTGGCTAGGTAACTTGCGCTTGCCGTGCCGTAGGTGACGGTTTGCAACTCGTATGTGGTAAACGGTTTGTTGGTATCGCTTCGCCATATTATTCTTTGAAATTTAGTATCCTCTTCATTTATGCGAACCTGGCGATACATTTTCTCAATGTCTGCGGTGCAGGCCACCTTAAATTTCCTAAAACGAGATAAGATTTCGTATAAACTTGATTGTACATTCGGTCCTACTGCCAAACAATCAGGGATTTCCCTGAGGTAGTTTTAGCTGAGCCTTCGAATACTACTCTCAATTTTGTAGTGCTGCTTGTATTTTTGATTACACCATGATGTGGTAGGTAGTAAATGCAGGTGTTTTCTCTAGATGCATGGATGTCTACTTCTTTCATATGTCCCAGTGATATATACTCTGACATGAATGCTTTGTATAGCGAGGCGAATTCTGGGTCTCTTACGAATTTCTTTTCTATTGAATGCATTCTTTGGATAGCTGCGGGATATGAATTCCCTAGAATAGATGGAGACGTTTTGAAGGGTAGGCTGACTTTGATTATACCGTTTTTATCTACTGCTTTAGTCTCGGTGAAAGATTTCTCACATAACTCTTCTTCTGGTGATAAATTTAGTCGAGTTGCTTCTAGGGTTTCGATTTCCCAAAATCTTTTTAACAGATTTTCCAACTCAATAGTTGAATTGTCTACTGCAATAGTAATGGCTTGATTTGGTCGCGTGTTCTTTGCATTTCCAGCAACAATCCATCTTAGACGTGTGTTTTGCAATATAAACTTGTTTTTGGTGAATATTTTTTCATCAGTAAGCAATTCAAAGAAACTATCTGCTCCTATTATCATATCGATTTCTGCCCCTTCATGAAAATGTGGATCTGCAAGTTGATATTCATTGAACTCATTTAAATCGATGAACTTGGTGATTGACGGTGTCTTGTTAGTTAGTTTAGGAAATACCAATGCTTCGATCTGGAAGCTTGGTTTGCCTTTGCTCCAGGGTGTTATAAGCAAAGTCACTGCTCCTCTCGTGTGTTCGTTGGTGGTAGCTCCAATGCCAGATATTGCCAATTTCCCATTACGTCGCTTGAGTTGTAGCCTTTGAGCACATCTCTCTGTGATGAATGAGCTCTCTGATCCCGAATCTAGTAATGCGCGATATGTTTGGTATTGATTGTTCACATCTAGCACATTGACTAAAGCGGTTGATAGTAAAGAACTTCCGACGTGGTCAGTTGTAGTAGTGCAGCTTTGGCAGTTCGAAGTTGATGTAGTCTCTACATTGGAATTTATATTAGATACGGCTACTGTTGTTGACTCACTCTGGTTTGGTAAATTTTCATGTAGCAAGGTATGATGCCTACTATTACACTGTCTACATCAAAATCTAGATCTACATCTATAAACATTATGATTATCATGTAGACAGTTGATGCATCTGTTATGTTTCTTCAAGTGATTCTTTCTATCATCAGTCGACATATCTTGGAATTTGGTGCACTCAAATAGTTTGTGGTATGTATCCGGACACAGTGAGCATTCTTGAGTTGTTGGAGTACTTGATACCATATGACTTCTCGCAATAGGTTTCGGATGGTTGTTTTGCTGTTGATAGCGTTTATGAGAGCTCTTTAAGGAATCCAACGCATCTACTCTTTTGGTGAGAAATTCGAAGAACTGTTTTACGGTTGGAAGGTTGAATTCAGACGAAGCTTGAGCCCATAATCCATTAGTTTCAACGTCTAATTTACTGATCATGATATGAATCAGCCAGTGATCTCTGGATTCAGCCTCCTCACCTAGTGCCTTTAATCCACGGAGAATTTCGTCGGATGTATCCAGAAATTGTCTCACATTCGCACTGTTGGCGGTAAATAATGATGGTTGTGCCATAAAGTTCTTTATAAATGCGTGTATCGTATGCTTCTTCCTATCATACCGCTCCCTTAACTTCATTAACGCTTCTATGTAATTAGCATCCGTGATGCTGAAATGTTTTAATAGAGTGGCAGCTTCACCCCGTAATGCACCTTTTAGGTATTGCAGTTTTTGTGATGGTGTGATTCTTGTGTTGTCGTGAATCGTTGAGCAGAAGAGGTCATAAAATGACTGCCACTCCGTGTAGTCACCTGAGAAGATCGGAATTGTCAACTTTGGGAGTTTGACATCCACGTGTCCACCTAGTGCTGAATTGTCGAGAATGGATTCGTTTATAGGCGCTGTTAGCTCGATTTTTGCTCTTAAGATTTTATTCAACCCAGAGACTACCTTATAATAGTTATCCTCAAAATCTGGATCCAATTCTTCATCATTATTGAGCGTGATTATTTTGTCTTCAACAATACTGAACTCACTGCGATATCTTTCAATATTCGATAATCTTACTTTTATGTCAACAGCAGTCGTAGCGCTGCTTGCTGTATGAATAAAGTTTAGCATCTTTGTGACATTTCCTTTAATATATGACCGCCGTTTTTTAAGAGTAATTAATTCAGCCATTGTATTATTCGAAAACTATCACAGCACTGCTTTATTGGTTTTCACTGATCACTATATTTCTTGATTTATAATATTGAACCGCGTGGTGTTATATGTTAGACGCAAGTATTTGTGGGTTTTGATACACGAATTTAAAAATTTATATTATTTTTATCGTTAATATAATATTAAAAGCTCAATTTGGTTTTTAGTTTTATTTGGTTTGATTTATTGAATAAATATTAAAGTGATACTTGCTTTTTGTGGTTAGGTTAACACGTGCTTCTAAGTTGTGGTGACTATGTTCTGCTTGTTTTGGATAAAATCCGGTTCGAAGGACCAATGTCTGGACCGTAGATGGGTGTACGATGCAGAATGTTGATGCTGTTTATTCCGTAGAATGGGTGTACGGTGTAGAATTTTAAAGTGTTTTTCAACTGCCGGGTTGGTGTCTATATACCGTAGAATGGGTGTACGGTGTAGAGTGTTATCACAATTGATGTTTACTTTGTATTTATTATTTGTATTTATTTTGATGTTTACAGCTTGATGTTAGTATATACAATGAATTTTATTATATTTTACACAGAGTGTAATTTCAAGTTTACAATTTTTTCATATAGATGGTATAAGTTCGATCATCATTTAACGAACGCATAAATTTCAATTTGACATCATTATACATAAATATTGAGGTAAGAATTTTATATAAACATAAACAATGTAAGTTAAATATAATTGAATATAATTTTAGATACGAGAAATATAAAATATTATACGTTGAAAGTTCCGTGTAAGTATATATATATCAGTTACGAAATATAGAATGAATTATTCTATATATTATAGTAAAATTATATTTATATTGATTTGTTTTGTTTCTTAGGTTAGGTTGACGGAATAACATATTTATGGATGTATTGGGTCATCAATAAATTTAAAGATAGGTGGTATAGCTATCTATATTGGATACATTTTAAATGTTCTTTTTTTTGTTTTAGGTTTGTTTCCATGGTGAAGATCAAGATCTACTACAATATATATATATATATATATATATATATATATATATATATATATATATATATATATATATATATATATATATATTTATTATATATATATATATATATATATATATATATATATATATATATATATATATATATATATATATATATATATATATATATATATATCTATATATTTATATAAGCCACTTTTATTAAAATATAAAATTACGTGACCTCGACATTAGGAACAACAAGTAAATAGAAAACTTAACTTTTTGATCCTTGACAAAATAAAGTTTTAAATATAACTTATTTTTTTAAATATTCTTAGGTACCATAAAATGTTGTGTTAGTCGGCCAAGTCAATGCTAGCAACAGTGTGCTGGAAGTTAACTCACCATCAAATTTATTAGATTCAGTAAATTCACCAAAATGTTCTAATTGTATGCCTATCAACAATTTTGCACAAATTGCATTTAAGGGTCCCACTATTTTCATAAAATCCTGCAAAATCCCTTGGATTCTAGATTACACAACTTTTTCACTTAAATATATTTTAGAAACAAGTGTAGCCCTAGAAAAAGACTTAACATACACAAACCTCTCCGTGACGAGAATCTGAGATAGGCTACTTTAGCTACGTTGCTGATTACTTATATATGTAGAGCCTTGGTAGCTAAGCATTCGAATATCGCAATATACACTTTGTTAGTGATATGACCTTTTCATATCTTTTCAGTTGAAAAGTTTCAGCAAAGCAAATAATGGCGAAGGAGTACTACACGTCAGTAGAATTCCTATTAGTTCATAAAGGGTTTCCTTTTTTAATCAAAAACATGGAACACATTTATGACCAGAATTTATTTTACAATTTTGTCTTGAATTATTCGCCTGCTGATCACTATCTTTTTTTGGTTTTATCTTTACTATTTATACTTCCATAAGCTAATGCTGTGGAACGGTTACCTTCTTGGAAGATGGTGGTTTTTGAAAGTGAGTTACTTGTTAATTTTTAAACCACTGGTCAGATACTTAATTTTTAAGTTGTTTTCATATTGACTTTAGGGCTGGATGGTCATACATTTAATCCTTAATACAAAAGTTTTAGTCCATTACTCCTAAGTGATTCTAAAAATGTTATTGTATATGCCACGATCCTAGGTCACAATATCGGCTAGGTTTTTATTGGTTGGTACATATTTCCATAACCAGGCAGATTTTCTATATGATTTGCGATACTGTCATTGAGAGTCATTTCAAACAAACATTTCAAGGTTGTTATAGTTTATGATACTATTTACATACACTTAAAGCTTTGATTGGAGGCACGCTGGTCTTTACTATCAACAAGCTTGTTGTTATTTGCTTAAATTAATTATTGGTAAGTAATACATATACTACGGTAGCATTTAGGCGTATTATCGATTCATATGTAAATAAACGTGACTACCTTGTGTTGTTGATAAATTGGACACATTAATTGAAGTAAAGTGGTGAATTATTTTTGCAAGAAAAATAATTTTAACGTTTGCCATTGGTGAACAATTATCTTCATCCGTTTAAACTTTGCAACATGAAATCTTAATAGACTATGGTGGTCTTAGTATAGAAATATTTAGGATTACATTATAAAATTTTAAATTTATTTAAAAACTTTCACAATCATTAAACCACACCCGCTTGTCGAAAAAGTTCATGACTCTAATTAATTTTTCATGAAAATTAATATTCAATCCTGGTTGAGGTTTTGAATGTTGTATAATTTTTGGTTTCGATGCGGCTTTTTGTATTTTTCTTAATTAAAACATAAACCAAAAAAATAATATTTCTTGGAAGCTAAAAGCTTGTTGGTACCCAAAATTTATTCGATTATTTCGATCTGACAATCTAATAATTTATACAATCAGATAACACAATATCATTAGAATACCTCCCTAATATCTATATGAAAACATTATAATTTAAAGCTCATCTCGCGGCACGACCAACAAATTTATTACACTCAATACCAACAATAAAATAAATTAAAAAAAAGCATCCAAACAAAAGAAAGCAAAAGATTAAGAAAATTTTTTACTATAGAGTCACTAATAAATTAAAAATGCAAAACGAAAAAGTATGTTTCGATATCAGATGTAGATAAAATTTCATCACATTAATTTCGTTAATTTACATAAATTTAATTCGTGTACATTGGGTTTGTGTGTGTGTGTTTTCCAGACATTAAAGGCAAAACCCAATAATAGAAGTAAAACAAAAAATACTAACGACGGAAAAGCAATAAAACAAAAAAAAAAAGTTTCCGATTTAATGCATACAGAAAATGCAGAATATTTCGCAACAATACAGCGGTCTTGACGATATACACACACCCAAGTTATATTGTATGTTACAAGACTAAACAAATGTCGGTTAGTTTATTTATGCCCGTCATAAATTTATATTGTTTTCTTGTTAAAATGTTAAAGCCAATATTTTTTCTTGCGCATTGCTTGTTTTATTGTTGTTGCCTTATGTTAGCTCATCTTATATGTGTATCTAACGTATAACTTCTCATATATTTTGTATGTTATGTATATATGTATATGTATGTTTTGTTTTAGCAACATACACGAAACATCGTAAAATATTCAGACAGATTATTTTTTTTTGTGCGTTCTCTGTTATGTTTTTCCAAATCCCTTTGAGTTTTTCTCATATATACATAGCTGTATATACACTCGTACGAGTCGTATATGAATGCTGGAATTGACTACTTGGAAATTGATACATATTAAATTACTTAAGTCCTAATCAAATTTCGATCGTATCTCAACTAAATTTACAATAAAAATTTTTAGGTAACGTAAATTGTTTGCTATTTAAGATTTTAATCTAAAACGAAATCGATATTTGCTGTGTACATTTATTATACATGATTGTGCTTACTGAATTTGAACAAGGCTTTGACTTTTACCATGAGTTTCAGGTATATTCGAGTAATGGTATATAATAAATTTAAACGAACTATATATTACTATCCATGTAATTGACCAATTACACTTCCATTTTAAATATCATTGTTTTAGCATTGCTGCAAAAAAACGGTTGCCGGCGACAAGATGTAGTTTTTATCGCGTTCTACAAAACTACCATGATAAACAAGGAATCCAAGGTATCGGATACTCGTTGTTTCTTAAATTTGTCTACCTCAGTTTGCTGAGTTGTGGGACTAGATCTTTAACTCCACTGCGGGATCGATGAACTATTTTTGTTGAGAATTGGTGATGAGTGAGAGGTTGTTGCTGGTTGAATGTAGTTTGTGAGTATTGATTTCTGGCGATTCTTCTCTGGTACAAGGAGCGATTGATGGTGGTTTGATGACTAATCATTTGTGAATTCTGTATTCGAGGTTTTTGACTGAAATTTGGAGTTGGGTCTTTGGTGCGGGAGATTTTTAGTAGCGGTGCTGATGCAGTTGAAAAGCTTTGCAGTTAGCATCGCAATCTCACCTGTAAGTCCTTTTTGCGATCTCAGAACAACATAGTTATATGTTCTTTACCCTTCGTTTAGAGTAATCAGCTGCAAAAGATTGTCTGTTACTATCTATTAATTTTTTCAAACATTTTTCAAATATTACAGAATTTTCAAGTTCCTTATCATTTTCTTAGTTGTAACTGTGATAGCTTTATTTTTTTAATATTTTCCTTCATAAATTAAGAAATTAATTTTGCAATGACAAACTTTTTGTGAATTATTGTGCTGAATAACAAATAACGTTTTTACTGACCACATACGACTTGGTTATATAAATTATATTAGAAATATTTAAAAGGGGTTGCATGTGTCATTAGTCTCTTACTCTCTTTCGCAGAGTTAAAAAAATAGGTAATCCTCCACTTCATGTTCAACTCAGTATATAATATCGTAAAATGGCAATAAGTTTAAATTTTTAAAATGGTTTTATAAAATTCCAAATCTTGACTTCATATGAATTGGAAAATTTTTTTGGATATCGAGTATTTTGTTGACAGGGATAGTTCATTTTGTTGGGCCCAATTGAATATCAATATAGGGTTTTTTACGATTGATTGTCTTCATTAGCCCAATAAGACCACTTGGCGAAAAAAAATCGTTTCGTGAAATAACTTTCTTAATCTGGCTTTGCGAATTATCTACTTCTTTTATACATGAGTCACCGCATGCAATGAATATCTCATTTCGATTGAGGTGATTTGTGGATGAGTTTAAAAAAATAGGCTATAACGTATGACATGTAACGTATGACATGTATCGTTGTCACTAAAAACACGTTCCAATATTTTATAAAGGGACGATGCGATGTTATTGCCTGTACGCCATATGGCTGCTTCATTCCGTATTGCACAATATATATTTTTGGTGGTGGATAAGTGAGCAGTCATATTATAGATGTTCAGTTTAGATAGATAATATGACGAATCAATGTTGGTCTTGAGGAACGTGATGACTTTTTGCATGTCAAAGCAAAGTATAAGGATGCCCGATATTTTATGATTGGTTTTTAATTGTCTCATTGTAGATTTTAGAATATTATGGTCTTCAAAAAGACCTGACGGGACGGATCGACCTTATGAAGCTCACAGATGCAACACAATTGTAATTAGAGTAAGAAAAATTAAATTGAATTAATAAAATTCACTACAGTTCCACGCTTAAATTCGATAATCATATTCGCTACCTCTTTACTACACTGGACATCAAACGCATAATGCATAGGCATTTTATCGAATGGATAGAATAGGGTTAGTAATTTCAGGCATACATTTATTTGATGAGGGTGAGACGGGTAGTGATAATTTGGTTGATTTTGTCCTGTTTGAAATTAATAAAGATTTAAATTTAAAAGCCAGTCAAACGAGTATAGATTCACTTCATTCATTTCACTGCAGAGAATTATTTTATTTATGATTAAACGTCAAATTGCAATTAGTTTTCCGCTACATATCGAAAGAAATATGCACTCTTAAAAATATTTTATTTTAGTTTATTCAAATGTAGCTAGATGGCACTATGTCACTAGTTGTTTATTTTGTCGAATATAAGAACTAGTTTAAGACGTAAACAGATGGCATTGTAGAAGGATAGGTGATTTTTATAGTCTCAATGTGGATAACTAAAAATTGAAAATAATTATGATTAACCATTTAAATAAAATGTTTAATTGGATTTTTTAATGCAAGTTATTCTTATAAACAAATGTTTGTATCATTTATTCAATATTTTAAATTATTTCTGGACGGATTCTCGTTTTTTAAATATAATTTACATATTTTTGTAATATACACATTTTTTGTAATTTACGTTATTTACATGTAAAATGGAGAAAACGTTTTTTACATGTAAAACGCCCAACCCTGCAGTGCATGATATAGCTTTCTCAGAACAATACTCGGACAACAGTTCCTTAGATTATAAAATAATCTATTCCTTATATTAAACATTTTATTCCAAAAAAAATTAAATTAATCCGATTGATGAATAAATTCATCAATAAAAATTGTTTAATTATTCGTTTTAAGAATAAAACTGAAATCAATTAAGAATATTTTATACATATAATAGGTACAATATTAACCTTTTTCGTTAAGAATATACTATTCCTAATTATGTTATATTATTCTTTAGTTAAGTTGGGCTAAATTGTGAACTTCATTTTGGAATAATAGATTCCTGATAGGAATAATATATTCTTTGATTTCTCTTCGTGTATTCGGGCGGAGAATCAGATGAACGAGATGCTGAAGAAAGCGATGATGCGAACGATTCCGATGGTGATATTGATTCAGAATTAGATTGCAATGACAATGATGATCTTATAGTACCGAATTGCAGTGACATGTTTAATGATATCATACAGAAAACTGCACCATTTCGACGAGAATTTCGACGGAACATTAAGTCAGTATTGAAAACCCCATATTGCAAAAGCATATTTTCAAATAAGAAAATAAATAATTGATGCTACGGCTTGACGTATAAACTTGGTGGAACTCGTTGGTTCCCATGATTGAAAGGTTGGTAAAACTGAAATCCATTCAAAAAGCACTCTCGGACTTTGGAACAAATAATTTTTATGGGGAAGTCGATTCTAAAGTTTTAGAAGATATTTTGAAAGTGTTAAAACCCATTGAGTTGGCTGTTATAGAGCTAAGTAAGGGTAACTCAACAATTTTAATCAGTGACGATATCCACAAGTTTTTGTTTAAAAATCTTTCTGAACAAACGTTTTAGTTAAGTGAAATGATGATGATTCACTCAGAAAGTGCTATGATGAGCGATGCAATAAAGATTTAGTGTCGTTAAATATAATCAAACAGCATTTTGCCAAAGTATATCGGATAGGGTCAATGTAAAATTATCAGATGAAGAAGTTGCAGTTGCTGACGAAGCCAAACCTGACAACACAGTTGCAATAATCCATAAGAAAGATTGTTTCGTTCCAACCCAAGAATTAGTGTTCTTCTGATCCATTTTTAGAAATTCAAAAAGAGTTTAAGCTATTTGAAGCACGTGGAGTTCGAACATCGATCTTAAATAAGACTGATGCCGCTCTAGAAACCATTCAGCCCACGTCGACGTCCGGCGAAAGGACATTTTCTGTTGCTGATAACTTTTCCACTAATAATGATAAACGGATAATTGATTTGTAAAATGTTTGTATTGAGTTTTCTAATGTTTTGAACACAAATCTTTTTTGTCTTCCTCTCCCAACGGGTATATTTGGCGTCAAGGGAGCACAATTCTCGTAACGAGTACCCGAGGTTGCTCGTTACATGGTATATGCCGGTATTTAAATATTTTAAATGCCGAAAACTGGTATTAGAATTTTTCGGTAGTATGGAAACTATAGCAATGGGTCAGTTGAAACCTACAATTTGTAGTTAACATTTTTTTGAAAAAAAAGGATTGACCTAATACTGTTTAAAAAATCGAAGTTCATTGTGTTTTGTTATCAGAACGATTACACGCGAATATGACGACCACACAATAATTCAGACAATATAAATATGGGAACAAGGACAAGATAATAAAATGTATAAACGGAAATTAAAAGATGTTCAACCTTACCTATATCTTACAAATATAAGTTTACAATCCTATCTACCCTAAATGAGCTTGAATGTGCCCAAAGTAAACTTCAAATGGAAAATAGATAGAAATCAAAATTAAGGGGAAAAATCTAAACCCTTACTTATAGTTCAATCAAAAAGGTTTATATTTAAGCTCATTACAGCTATTATAACAGTTGATTTTCACCACTTGACTGCAATCAATGAAGTTAATGAACACAACTATGACCCCTTGTATAGAATCCATCGGCCGAAACATGGTCCAAACATCAGATGGGCAATTGAAAATGTAAAACAAACCTGTATTCGTGCGTCTTCGATGTGGCTGCTGACGGTGTTAATATAGACGGGAAAAATTAACTACGAAAAAGTAGTTGCTACGAGATATATCAATTATTTGAGTTAAAATTTATAAATACTGTGGCTTGTACATTTTGATCTGCTTAAAAATGAATTAAATAGAAATCCTTATCTGCTTTCCTTCTCTGCATGGTATCTTCTAGTTTTCATTATTTATCTAGTTTATCTATTGGTATAGTGGTTCTTTAAAAAATAGTATAATATGGTGATTGTTTCACCTATTCTGACCACTTCTTAAAAAATCACTTTGGTGCTATCTATTTGAACTGAAAAACCATTTACTCCAGTTGACTCCCGTGCAACAAACAACATTTTCTTACTAATCGGTGTTAATGGTACATAATAGTTATTTAAATAGTGATTCTGCAAAAACTATTATTTAAATTTAAATTTTTGATTTTGATTTTTTTTTTTAATATGTAAATAGTAAATTCGTTTTATTTAAATGATTGAATTTCGTCCATCATTGAATGGTTCCGAGAATAAATATGTTATGTACAATCCAAAATAAATTGTAATCCCTAGATACGTAAAACGTATATCATGCTCATGTAACATATACATATAAACATCTGATTTCGGTTCAAAAAAGTCAAAGTTGAATTTGGTATTAAAAATCTATTTGTAGAAGCTCTCCCTCACTATCACAATCCGTAATTCATCGCAACTTGTCACATGTGAGTCAAACATCTTTGTTACGTTTAAATTACTGTCCACATATATTGTTTTTGGTCTTTTGGCAGCAGTAAGGCAGTAATGAGATTCAAGGAAGGAAAGCTCGCAATATGATTAGGAACTATATTGAGTCGGCCCTAGAGATTTTTCTTGAGTTTTTTGTTCCTTTTGCACTATTCACACTGTGCCCTATAAAGAGTTGCATACCCAATTGCCGTAAATATTGAAATAGTTATAAAATGAATAAGCTCTTCTCGAAGTACAATCCTTAACTGATTTTCTTTTTGTCGATATTCGCTGGGCAGTAGAGGCAATGTAACTGTATTTTTGGCCTGGGTTTTCAAATAATAATTCTTAAACATTTCAGATGGTTCGGCTTCCCTCACGTTATTTGCACATTGTAACTTGCATGTTTTCTTGCAGTCTTTAAAATTCTGTATTTCCCATTTAAGATGCACGACACCTCTGTGGTTAATGAATTCCTTTCCGTCGTTGAAGAATTAACTTTGAAATTATGTAACATTTTTTTCGATTCGTGATAGATGGCGCTGTAATAGACGATATTATATTTTTTCGATTTCTTCTACTGATGACATACGCATACGACTCTGCAATATGTTTGCATTAAAATTAACACGTTTTCAATAAATTCTCGAAATTAGTTTTAAATAGATTGTTTTTCTTAAATTTTTAATTACTGAAAAATGACGCGTCAAGAAACTATTATTAACGTAACCCAGGATCAAGCTATTAAATTTGCTTTCAAATAAAAGATTTTTTTGTATTTTGTTTTAAAAATTTCTGAACAACTGGAAAATGTTACCTGAGGAAATGTAATTGGCTGGTGACTAACTACTTTTAGCGTAACGCAAGAACAACAACGTGGACGTAGTAGTTTTCTGTCCCATTCGAGGTGTTTAATTAACGTGAGTCCCCTCGCCTCTCACGTACCATGGACCCCTCGCCTCATCATCTTTTAATTAAATTAAGTTCTCAAAATGATGGCCTTCGACTTAAATGCACTTATTAATCCGCATTTCAAATAAATGAACACAACTGGGAAGCGTCTGCTGGAATTTGGGCACAAGCATTTCTTATTCGCTCAATCATATTCTCACGTGTTGTTGCTGGTAAACTTTGTCTTTGAGATAGCCCCACAAAAATAATCTGGCGAAGTAAGATCTGGTGATTTGGCAGACAGACTAGCTCTACCGATCCAGTGGCCATATAAATTACGATCTAGTACGTCACGTGCTACTGGCAAATAGTGTGCTGGACAACCATCATGTTGAAACTACATGTTCTGGCGCAATTCTAAGCTCAAGTCTTCAAATAATGATGGCAGTTTATTTTCCAAAATGCCTCGGTATATTTGGCCATTCAAGTTGCGTTCAATAACATGGGGCCGATGAGTTGGTTTTCAATTATTCCATACCACATGTTTTCAGTCCAAGAGCGCTGATGTTCAACTTGTCAAAGCTAGTGTAGATTTTTAACACTTCAGTAATGCATGTTGTGTTAATTAACCGCTCCATGGTTTGTAAAAGGCAACTCATCAGAGAACAATACGTAGCGAACAACATTAGGGTTTTGCTGAATTTGTTCACTGACAAAAAATTATCCAATTTTGAAAATCAACACCTGAAGGTCTTGGTGTACAGACACATGATACCAATGATACTTATATCGGTTTAAAATTTTTCAAACACTGGTATGGGATAATCCGGATTCGCTAACTATTTCCCATGTACTTGTATGATGATTATAAACTACTACAGCCAATACAGCAGTTTTATTATTTTCCTCAGTGACTGTTGCTCGACGAGTCATTTTCTTCGGTCGAACACTTACATCAGAAGTGAATTGGTTAATAGTCCGATAAAATGAAGCAGATGCCGAATCCTATCTGGAAAATGCGAAGCGTAGAGATTGACCGCATCGTCAAGACTACGGTCAGCTCCTCCATAAACCTGGATCAATTCAATTTATTCTTTTACAGTTAAATACTCTATTTTGTATTCTGATAGCCTAACGCCTGGTTTTCGAAATAATTTTCGAACTGAGTCGATATTTTTAAAACAAAATACAATCATTTATTTAAAAGCAAATTTAGTCGCATCTTCCGGGGTTACGATAATAGTAGTTTCTTGACAAGTCATTTTTCAGTAATTAAAAATTTAAGGAATTCAATTGGTTTAAGACTAATTTCGAGTATTTACATTGAAAATGTGTTAATTTTAATGCATACGTATCGCAGAATCGTATGCATATGTTCTAAGAAGGAGAAATCGAAAAAAATGATTTATCGTCTTTTACAGTGCCATCTATCATGAATCGAAAAAAATATTTCAAGGAAATGCTACGTAATTTTAAGCCGTAAAATCGGAATCTGCAATAAAAATAGGGGTTCCTATTTTAGTTTCAATGTTACTCCCTGCCCAACCTAGAAAAGGGGGTGCTAATTTTAGCACTAATATATGTCCTCATCGCAATGTTTTAATTTTCATCTCGAACATTTTTTTCGTAGAGTGCTTATTTTCCGAGATATTTGAAAGTTTCAGCTTAAAAAAAAAACACCCGGTATAAGATGTTAATATCCAATGTAATTATTTTATAAAACAATGTAGTAATACCGGTTCACTGCAGCAGCTTGAAGTTTGAATTTTGTGGCTGGTTCTCGCTGCTGGTAATAGTTGAAAGAAGCGTATAGGTAGATCGTGTTTCCAACATTGTCATAATGTCGGGATCGACAGTAAGAAAATCATTTGAACACTGAGGTATTTCATTTTCCAGTATTACTTTGGTTTGAAGAAATTATTGACATTTCAACAAAAATTATTTATTTGTTTCTATTAATTACAGCACATATTTTAGATTCATCATATTTACCTATAAACACCCTTTAAAAATAAAGAAATGTAATTTTATTACAACAATTTTAAAAGAACAATATCACATCTTATTAATATCATTTATTAAGAAGCTGAAATTAAAATTGGGGTTGCAAAAGGGATTTTTCATCACCTGATTTCGATCGGTAATGACGATGAACACAACTATGACTCCCTAGTTGGAGTGCAGAATCCATGGGCCAAACCATCATCCATGTCAGTGCAAGCTGGCTGGAGCAATGCAATGTGCAGATGAATTTAAAAATCGAACCTGTATTCGTGCGTCCTCAATTTTGCTGGTGACAGCGTAAGGTAGGGCGTTAAAAATTAATTGCGAAAGAGTTGGGAGAGCTTTGGCCCCAGAACAGATTGCAAAGTTCAGAAACCAAAAAAAAAATTAAAATTGCGCGAAAATAAGACGTTTACCGGTTTTTGTTTTATTATCGGAATAAAAAAGGTGTAACAAAATTAAAGATCTATCAAAATTTTATCGGAAGAATTTATGATAGAAAAATGAAATTTTTTGGAAAGACCGACATCATTTTAGTGGTTCTACATATTGTATGGTTCATTTTTTTCAAAAATGTTACAAATATCACAATCACTCTGTCTGTGGTAGGAGTGTTGTATATTGTTGCAAAAGTTGACTTTTGGTTGTATGGTTCTATATCTGGCGCAAAACTTTTGGTTGGTGTTGCTTTTTTGGAAGTGATTTGTGAATGTATGTTGTATTATTAGAGTTTTGTTCGGTTGGTAATGTCATACCGATAAAATTTTGTGATTTTTTTGTAAAAGTTTATTTATGATAAATTGAGAGTCAAATAAATGCAGTAAGTTGTGTACTTTCTTGTATGTCGTTTCATCAATTAAGTGGTCTATTAGGTTAGAACTGTATTTTGTTCATACATTTCTTTGCAGCTTTTGGTAGGTACAGTGAAGAATATTGTTCGTTTAACAGTTAATTTATTAACTGTTATAAAATAATATAATATAATATAATTTTTAGTATTATAATATCATTATATTGTTATATAATTATATTATATTAGAATTAACACTTCATTTTTTTTAGTAAAAATGAGATGAATCAATACATTTGTCTGAAGCATCCGTTTCACGAACTATTTAAATTTAAAGACCCATAACATTTTGTGATTAACTTGATTTATCAATTAGAAAATAGTACCAAAAACAAAACTTAAACATTTGAAATGAAGAATTTTTAGAAACATATGACCCATGTAAGACAACGGTTCAGGGCCCTGTTTCACTGCATAACAAAGCAACTTTGCACTTGTCACTTTCCAAATTTTTTGTTTAATTTTTCTTCACGAAAATTTAATATGAAAACATTTAATATTTGGTTCCGGAAATGAAAAATAACATTTATGTATATTTTAAATCAAAATTAAGTTTCCTTTGTAATAGTAAGCTGCAACAATTTTGTTAAGTTTAAAACAACTTATAACAAACAAAATAAGTAGGTAATTACTTTAGATGAATGCTAAGTGCTAATGTTTTGTGTTTATTAAAATGTCTATCAAATTTTGCATTCCATTGCAATAGAAAAATTGACTTGTCCATTAACGTGCTTTTCAAAGCAGACTAGAAGAAATTAATTTTGTTTATGATTATTAACCTTTGTTTGTCCAAATCTTTTCTTTGTTTTAGATTTTATTTTAAACTTTGATTTAAATATTAGTAAACAATTGTTGGTTTGTTTTTGGTTACTTGAATAAATTTATATTCGAAGATGGGATGAATTAATTAATTTGTAATTTTCAGGCGAAATCCAATTTAATTTATTACAGCCTATGGCTTGCTGGAATTATATTATTGTATAATTACGATATTATATTAAAAATTAATTAATTTATAATTTTGAGTGAAAATTAATTGAATTTATTATAACCTCTTAGCCGTAGCAATTAATTCATAATAAATTTTGTTTTCCGGAAACCCTATGCAGATTACAGAGGAATGGTGGGCACAATGGAGTTGCTGAAAGGTGATGACAGAATGCAGATAAATTCTCAACCACAATAAATTCTCAACTACACAATTCTCAAACATATAAAACGAAACCATATAATGAAGAAGATGAACGTAAATCAAGATTGGAGCTCATAAGAGTCGAAGTTTACCATCAAAAACGGCAATGTCTGAAAATGGAGTAAGTAAGTTTACCGCTGCTGTAAATGTAAATTACACGAAATTTAGTTTTTCTTCAGAATTAAACAATCGACTCGATGTCTACAAAAAAGACCTGTGATAGGCTGTTACACTTACGAATCGCGAGCGGTAGTCTTTTGAATATTTTTTATTATAAAAAATCTATACGAATATCAAATTTTGCTCTAAAGTTTTTCTGTAGACTATACGTTCAGTTCTAATTGTTGTCTCTTGAACCACCAATAAAATTTTATTCTTGTAAAGATCATGTCAAAAAGAGCCAACAAAAAATATGTACTAGAGAAGAAAACAAAAATTTCACGAAAATCACAACAATAAGAAATAATTTGCATTAGAAATTTTATAGAAAAGCTAAACAATTATAAATGTACTTACAGGTTTGGAATCGGTTTTTCCTGCCTGTTGACATTTTTTTTTGTTGATTTTTATTTTTTATTCTTTTCACAATTTTCTCAATTCAATTTTCACTTTTTTTCACTTACCCGTATAATTTTCACTTACATAAATACACATTTTTTATTTTTTATTTTTGCATCAACATTTTCACAATACAAACTAAACACAATGAACAACGCAATTAACATACAATTTTTTCTAACTATCACACATTTGATAACTTGCACTTCCATATCATAACATTAAAAACCTAATTAACGTCCACACACTTTTATATAAATTTAATTCTAATTAAACACTTTCCAATTATCATTTTGCAATTAATCTGCGACTTTTTTTAGATTAAAAAATAATAAACAGTTAACTTAGGACAGAATATGATCACACACACAATGAAGAAATAGTATATGTGTATAATATTGTGAAATATGAAGTTGGATTCCAATATTTTTATGATCGATTGGAAACGGGAGATATGAATATTATATATTTTAATATCAGGGGTGAACATTTTGAAGTCGAAGGTAAAATGCGATGGGAAAATTGTATTTCTTTATTTAACTATGAGGTTCACATAATTGTACTAATCGAGTCCAAGGTATTAAAATAGTTGTGTTCCGTAGTTGTCGTAATGGGCGAGAAGTGCTTCTGATTCTTTTTGGACATATATTGGTCGGGATATTAAAGAACATGACGTACATATTAAACTTAATTCCAATAATAAATCAGAAAAAGAAGTAACACAAAGTACTTGAAATCTGAAAATAGTGGCAGTAAAGGGAGTGGAATGAAATATTAAGCTAGTTTAAAGAAAAAACTGAAAAGAGCTCTCGCAAACTTGACTACAAACTTTAAATATACCGGTACTGAAATATACCGGTTTGCAGGGATGGCGATAGAATTGAAATGACAAATACCAGGATAAACGCAGATCTATCGGCTGACTTTAAGTCATCCGAAAGAGTAATAAACAAACGCCTTGTCGACTTTCTAGAAAATAATAATATAATAGCGCAAGAGCAATATGGTTTTTTAAAATGGTCTTTTCACTGAATCTAAGAAAAGATTTTGGCTCGGTAGGTCATGACATTTAGCAAGCAAACTTTAACTATGACTAAAATTTAAGAATTGTGTGGTTCCCAAATGAAAAAAATTGATAAGCGACTGGCTGATTCAGACAAAATCCTACTTGATGATTACCTAAAATTCCCCCAGCCAAGAGAGTGGTTTTCTCCAATATTATGCAAAAAATAATTTGTATGCTGTGCAAAGGAGATATATATTTAAAACGCGAAAGTTTGCGTGTTTTGAGCGATCTCAATTTTTAAGAAAAGGGCAAAACTTGGCCACTTTCCATTCATTGGGCTTAACTTTGCTTTGCCGTACTAATCGAATAAGGTTGCAAAAATTGTTCAAAAAAACATCCCTTTCAATTATCAAGAAATCGGAGATAAAGTAATCAACCCCAGAGGACGGTTTCATTTTGGTCTCTGCATGGCCAGTATGAATTCCTAGTAGGATGGATCTTCCATACACATCTCCGCAGTTTGTATTTGTCATCATTTATATATAGCATACTTGCTAAACATTGAGTAAATAATTAAGAAATGGCCTTTCCAAGTATCGAGACAAACGACCTAGTTCTGATGGCAGTCTAGTGACACCTTCAAAGGAGTTACGTTCACAATGCTCATTCCTGAATTATAGTTGTACTCAAAACAATTTAACCTTCCACCTTTCACAATTTGACAATCTAGAAATTGTTGCAAATACTGTTTAAAGGCTATACCCTGTTGCCTGATACCATTACGACACTCCTCATTCAACAAATAATTTTTGGTTTTGTGATTTATCATCTTCGTAAATCAGACTTCAGCAAGTTAAACATAAGGTTTGTTTTCCTGTGATCCCGGACTTGTACGAAAACTGACATCTTAGTTTTGCAGTCACCAATTGATGATCAGTGGCAATGACGATCGATAACCGACGACCTTCTCTTAAAAATTAGCACATGGTATATTTGACTTCTGGATGTCTTATGTGGGACTGTCCATGTTCCAAGTTGACATAGCCTTAAATAAAAACCAAAACCAAGATTACTGTGGTCATCTCAACTTTAAAGCAACGTTTAGCTTAAGGACATATGGTCTTTACTTTTAGGCATCGAGTTTTTTAGAGAGCAACGAGATTCAAGCGATACTTTTTCAACTACCATTAAACGCGCCTGGTTTTATTAGCTACTTCACGTTCCCATTCTAAAATACATGTTCATTGGCAGGTAGGGATCAGCTTAAATAATCTAATAATACTTACCGAGAAATTTCAATTTCTTCACGAACGAGATTCCGGTAAGGTAAATTGACCATTGCTTGGATCTGTTCAATTCCACTACATCTAAAGTACATGGCACAGCAAAGTTAATATGAAGTCGACAAATTAATGTAATGCTTAAACGCTACAAATTAAATTACCCGGTTATATACCTCTGATGTAAATATTTTATTTTGATTTAATTGTTGCGAGCTAATTTTATGAAAAATATACTTCAAACAGGTTTTATCCTCTCTTCCGATGCAACATAAGAGAAATTAAATTATGTAACGGTAAGACACGTCATGTAATACTTACGCAGTAGACATTTACAATCTATGTAACATGAACAAATTGTAAATTAAGTGGAGGGTTGCTAAAATTGTGTAAACATTTAAAATTTGGAAATTTAAAGTAGGTTCAAGTAGAAGCATTACTTTGCTCTAATATTTTATAATAACATATATATTAGTTGATTAATAAAAAACTTAATCAAAAAAACAAATTAAATTAATAAAAAAGTGTTGATGTGTAGAATTGTTTCGTGAGTGTAATTAACAATTGTAAGTGTTAGTGTATTAACGGTTTTAACCAAATAAAACTGGTACTTGAATAGAAACATTTTATACAACAGATACAATTTAAGGTGAGTTTCTATTGCACTCTAATTTGGTCATCGGAAAATTTAAAATTGGTACATCATATTTTACTTTCCGACATTTTTTTTGGTTCGACTCTTTTGTGTATTATCGTTGCAGTTACTTCAGTTTACCGGCCGACTATCTCGGTGTACACTGTAGGAGTATTTTTGATTTTATGACGGGTATATCAGTAATTTGGTGATTTTGGAAAATGTTGATAGTTTTTTTAAACAATTTTCCTAATATTTGTGTCAGTATATAAAGAAACCGGCAGCATTCTGATTTGATTTGTAATGCCCGGTTTTACAAAAAAACACGTTAAATATTCGGTTATTGGACCTTTTATCTATGCAATAGAATTTCTCGAAGGTGTTATTGGTTAAATTGTTTTACCCTTACGGTAGTGTTAAAATTTAATAAATTTTGTCTTAGGTTGATGGCGTATCCTGTTTTGCAACTGGTTTGCTTTATGTGATCTAAACTTATCCAAATATCGCACGGCAATCGGTGTTCTCTACCAAATACGAATATTGCTGGTGATTTTCATGTCGTTTCATGAACTGCAATACGATACATCATAAAAAGGGTAGTTTATCATATTCTTAGAAAGGCTACTTTTTGATGCGTTCAACTTTGATAGCAGCTCTTTAGACTTGCTGAAGATTGCCTACTTGTTCATTAAATGTATAAGTTCTAGTACAATAATGTTATCTAAATATACCAAACAAGTTTTTTATATAAAGCCAAATAGAACATGCTCTGTTAATCATTTAAATGTAGCAGAGGATATCTTCTCTTTATCACCTGTTGAATTGCAAGTTCCTAATCCTCACTTTTAAGATGCAACGTAATTTATACGTTGACTCTAGATAGCGATCCAATGTGTCATTAATTCATTGCGATGGGTAACTATTTTGTTTGATCACATCATTGAGCTTGCGGTAATCAACACAGAACTTTGTTGAACCATCCTTATTTTTAAAAATTTTAACGGATATGACTTCTTGCCTTGAAATAATGTTGAACGATATCATAGTTTGCTATCATTAGCAAGCTAATATCAATATTTATCGTTGAGCTACATTATGGTTAATGGCAAAAACATGTACTAACCTTTGTAGAGCCTCGTTGCAACTTTTGATTTTGCTTTCAAGAGATAATTGTAAATTAAAGGAACAATCCGCTTACATTCAGGATATAGTGACATCCCACTTTATCCACAAGGCTCGCGATTTGCGATGTAGTTGACTAGTAAGCCATCTTTTATCATGCTAGTGGGTTCTACAATTTCTTTTTTTTCCTCAAAGTCACCGTTCTTTCTGGCATGTAGATAACATTCTCATTCATTGTTTGTATTTCTATTCAATCTTCAGTAATGACGTGTAATCCAATATGTTAATTGTCAATAATTTGTAACGGCAACATTGCGCCACTTTATGAAAGGGTTCTTCGAATCTAGAAACATCTGGTGCTCTTTCATGAAATCTATCAAGACTTTGCACCTATTTGGAAGCTGCAGTTTTGGCAGTAAAAGTGCAATATTCCCACTCAAATATGCCGTTATCGACTAAACTGTAATAGCAAAATCGGTGGCTAAGGGGGCTTTGGTTGCTTCGTATTCGAATGCTGACAGTAACACTTCATTCATAAATATTTTTCATTCGCAGTTGTTTAAAGATGAAATTTTATATGGTAATCTATTAAGGCATTGGTAAAGGATTTCATGGTAATCTTAAGACATCGAAAAAAGTTTTACAGAATGTTCAAAATGTTTACTAAAAATTCGACTGTAACTCGTTTCTGGACTACAGCGCTAGCATTAAGCTGTTTCTGAACAGTCCATCTATTAGGCTGTACCATGGCCTGGAATTGTTCTTTAAAGGTTTTTTTGGAATTTCACGATTAATTGATTGGAGATTTTAGGTTACCTTTATGTCTTTCGGTCGCTATTTCTTTGCCAGTGGTTTTATGCAGCTTTGTTGGGCAATTCCATTATGGGTGTGCATAAAAGGACTTCTTCTGCACAGCTTCGAATTTGTTTATTTTTTCTACAATATGCATACATCATTTTCGCTACATTAGCTCCGATTGGTTGCCTTTTTTCTGGTTTTCTTCAATGATGTTTGTTAGGCAGCTGTTATGGATGGTTCCAACTCTTTCACCTTTCCTATGAGTAATTTTTGTAGCTCTTCCACTCGATAGTAGTTTCGGTACTACTATTGTCCTCAAATACTACGCCTAGGCGTTTAAAACTAATAGTGCGGCCATTTGGCGTACTATTCGCCCATCACGCCTAGGCGCTTTTTCCGGGAGAATACAGTAGTTTACTCTCCTCTGTTAGAAATAGGAATATTATCCTCCTCTATCGTTGATATTTTAGGCGGTTTTTATTAAAATTTTATATACCAATGCATTACTGATCTGGAACTTTCATTTATCGAAAACTGTGGTTGTGTTAGTAATTTGTCTAGATGCAATTTAATTGCACAATCCAGCATAATTCATTGTGCTCCCACTCTCGTTCTTTTTGTTTCTCCCTTCTTTTTAAACATTCTCCTTTGAAAATATTATTTGTTTACTGCCATATTCGTTTATCATTATGCATCTGGGACTTTACGCGCACACTTATTTTGGCGGCTCAAATAAACGTAACTAATTAAAAAATCATGGGTTTGCCTGTAGTACTCAAGGATTTATCTAAATTATTTAATCTCCCTTTAACTCTTAAAATGACTTTGTTGCCGATGAATGAGGTTAGGGATTGCACCCAGCTTTTGTTATATTAGTTTCCTTCGTAGAACCTTCACCATTTTGCGTTTTAACCTTGAATGTGACTCAACCCTTATATATCTTCTAGTAAGTGACTTAATATGTCTTTGAGGTGAGACGTCAATGAAACTTGCCTTTTTCCTATGTTTTTATGTTGAGCGGACCAACCTTTTAGGTATATTCCATCAATGTCTGCAATTGAAGAGTTGCTTAAGGGTAACGCCCTGAAAAAACAATGTAGTTACATTCTCTTTAAAAGCCGTACAATTCCATTGTACTTACTAAAATTTCTGAAGTTTATAGGATTTACTAAAATTTCTGAAGTTTGGTTTCCAATTAAGCATTTCTATTGCCTTGCGACATTTGCTTACGAACCGCAGAACCGGTGAATTTGAATTTAATTGTTGGATTAGACGGCATTAAAAACCATGGGACTTCTCCAGTTTAATTAATGATGGCATCACCTATTGGAGTTTGATGTCTGCAGAGATGAGATTGTTGCAACTTAATTTTTCCAACTATAGATTTGGCTGATTTTGAATACAATGACTGCTGATAAAATTTACCCTTAAGGATCAAAAATGCGTGCAATTTGAGACCACATACCACTTTTGGAATTAATTGTTCTTTCACCGATCTATATTTTATATGAGAATTGATCCTTGGTATAAGATTCCATTGAAGGCCCAGACTTTTGTAACGGACCCACCATCAGGATTTAGTTTGGCGCTTGCTCTGAATTCAGGTGAAATAGCGCTTAATAGACTTTTACCAACATTCCGGAAATCTCCTGCACTGCTAATTTTGCTTTGTTGATGGAATTACGAGAAAGGCGCAGTCATTGGCGTAAAAATCATTCTTTGCTGTTCAAGATCCTATTGGGTAAATCGATTTGTAATCTTTTGCAATCTAGAATACTGTACAAACAGCTAAGAATGGACACAAGACGGTCCGTATACGTGAGAGTGTTTAACTGCAGTCTTAATTGCTTACGAGCAGACGCAAGATGCGTTAATAATTGTTGTTCTTCTAGTTGACTTCAATTTGTCGATACATTTTATTTGCTCCTAAAATAAAATGGCATGACTCCTGAACATCAATTAGATAGACACTCAATTCTTCTGTAATTTATAATCACAGTATGGTAATGTTGGTAGAAATGTTTTTTGGGCAATAGATTCTATCTTATATATATATATATATATATATATATATATATATATATATATATATATATATATATATATATATATATATATACATATATATATATATATATATATATATATATATATATATATATATATATATATATATATATATATATATATATATATATATATATATATATATATAAATATATATATATATATATATATATATATATATATATATATATATATATATATATATATATATATATACATATATATATATATATATATATATATATATATATATATATATATATATATATATATATATATATATATATAAATATATTAATCTGTTGCTGTAGTGGCTATTACTACAGCTATTTCGAATGTTCCAATTCACCCGAAATCTATTTTAAACGGTAGTAAATTAAGGTACATGCCTTCAGAGTTCCGTGAATGAGTTGCAACAAAATTACTTTCACATTGCGCTTCTACCGTCGAAATAGTTGAAACTGTTGGAAGTTCTACCAATATCCCGAACCTTTTCAATAATTTAGGTTTATTATCTTCTTCCAAAATACTTGTTTCAGTTGGCTTTGCCTGCATGTGTTGATTCAGAAATGATCCATTCAAATTTTTTTTGATTGCGCGATAAGCCTTCTTTGGATAAAAAATAAGTCAGGTATGAGTA
The DNA here is from genome assembly GCA_963556175.1 of Tipula confusa. Taxonomy (NCBI): domain Eukaryota; kingdom Metazoa; phylum Arthropoda; class Insecta; order Diptera; family Tipulidae; genus Tipula; species Tipula confusa. The sequence goes on from OY744476.1 coordinate 64,426,713, forward strand.
TTTTGAAGTATATGTCCACTCTTATCTAAAATATCGATTCTACTTGGCGTGTGGAATACAGGATCCGTTAACTGAATATTTTTCTTATTCATTTCTTCTACATATTTTGCATCAAACTTTACTTGTGGTATTGCAGAAGCTGATTCTGACAGAATCAGAGCCTCAACTTCTTAAACAGCTCTTGAACCTCGATCGAACGGTTATATTGCTTGTGCCTTTTGATGTTTCAACCTATGTTCTTCGAGATGCGAATACCAGCCACGTGATTGTTTTAAATCGAGGTAGTTTTAGATTTTATTAAGTGTTTCGCTGATAAATGTCGACTGTGACCCTAAATCCAATCATGCTCAAGCCATATGCTGGTTTTATTCAGAACCACAAACGTCTACTACTGCTGTGGGTAAGAATGTGAGATGCAACTTGGTGATATTGAATGCTAGAGCGACTGTCCTTAAATTTTGGTGTGAATGTGCTGGCTCTAGCGTACTAAATTCAAATACAAGAGATTAAGTAAAGGGCTATGCTTAGCTGTGCATACCCGGCATTTTGAGACAATTGTTTCATGCATCTGACTGATTTACTAAGATTCAACGCATTACCATAAATGATTACCACAAGAATTATGCATTACCATAAATGATTACCACAAGGATTTGTTTCACTTAACGATGAACCATGCAATAATTAAACATTTTAACCAATGATTAAACCAGAAACCTTTATTCCCCAAGCATTTAAAAAATTTTCGAATTTTTAATTTGACGTTTACTAATCCTCTTTTCTGAGAGTCTTTGACGCTTTATTTAAAACAATGCGTATAATCCGAAGGTCGCTTGCTTGAGTAAGAAATCCGTTTTGAGGAGGTCTGACTATCGGTCGTTTTTTGTTATATCGTTCAACTAATATCTCCCAGGCTTTTAGATAATTTGTTGTTAATAAAGACTTCCGAACTAGATTAAGTGGTGCACCCACCATCAACCTAAGAATTTGAATACATGTTTGCTACATGTATGATAAGAACATAACCAAATTGAACTACTGAATCAAACCACGTTATTTAGCTTCGAACATTTCACAGAACCATCCTACGTAGTGATCCCACAAAAAATGCAAACGGAAATTTAAATATTCAAAACATAGGATAATCCGTCGCAAAATTATTTTCTCATGACTGTTGTATCTCTATTGTAAAAATGTCCAAAAATACTTTAAAAAAATAAAATTAAACCGCATCTAGATAAGTAGGTGTTCCACACAAGGCCATCTATTTAATCGAAATACCAAGAAATATCAAAATGTGGACACACATTTTCAAATTTTATTGATCTTGAAATATAATCTTACAAAGAAAATTCCATCAATATACGTAAATCTTTAAGCATCACCATAATAATATAATCATATAAATCTTGATGATGATAAATTTAAATAAAGCAAAAATGTTCAAAACTATACAAAACTATAAATCACATACCGATTTTTTTTATTTTTTGGCAGAACATTTTTTTGTGGGTTATTTTACTAATCCTAATATTTATTACTATATTTAAAATAGATATTCAGTTTTTTTTAAAATAACAATGATATTTTGATTTTTAATTAGTTTTTAATAATTTTATTTTTATTGTTAACGAACCGATTCATACCGGCATACAGTGTATTACTATTTATACATTTGAATAACTATAAATTTGAAATATCATTTCCTGAATTAAACATAAAAATAAAATCGTAAATAAAAATTTGACACAATAAATAAAAAAAAAAAAACAGATTTAATTTTAATTTTAATTTACCACAAATTTTTTTTAATTTCATTTCTTAAGAATTTTAGATTTATTTTTTGGTTTTGATGGAATAATATACGTGCACCGAATCATCACCGGAATATTTAATGAGACAGTATATAGGATTTATATGATCTGGTGGCTTATATCTTTTTATTACCCACGTCGAATGATTCATGCAAATATTTTGTATTCTGTTCATTGCTATCGTCAAACAGTTTACAATGTATGTATAACAAAACAATTTATTTTGTAAGAATTCTAAATGTTCAAATGTTCGATTTAATTGCAAACAAATGCAAATACTCAGAAAATTAATAAATTAAAATATCATCGCCATTTTACTGAAAACTACTGATCAAAAACAAAAATTTGTTATCTATATTTTAAAATATTTTTTACTCTAATAAATTATTTCTAGACTAATCATAGTATGCCTGTAGCGTTTACTTTTGCGTGTAAAAGAAAGTGAAGTTCCAAAAAAAACATTCCGCACTTTTTTGTTACATAAGGTCGTTTAGTTATTGGTTAACGTTTCGCACCAAAACGAAACGTTAAATGCAAAATCAAGCACTAACCCCAACTCGCGTTTTGAGCTGCATGAGTTAGTTTGTAAAGAACCTAACTTATTAAAATCAAATTCCTATGTACAATATTGAAGTTTTTATTTGCAATAAAAAATTGCAAATTCTTGCGATCGATTCTAAATGTTTATGTCATTAATATGAGTAATTTTCAAACCACTGTAGCTCCTAAGCTATGCGTCCCAAAATTATGGAATAGTATATGGTGGTTTTTGGTTTTACCACAAATGTTCATGCATTGCATTTACGTAAAAAAATCAACAGCGTAGTAACACCCATCTAGTGAATCTGACAGCTCTTTGGAAAATCACGTTTTTGTTTAAGTAGTTCTTTTACACAGTTTGTGTGTGCATTATATTCATATAACGCCTGATGAACATAAAAAAAACACTCTGTTAAGGCACTTACGATTTTTTTGTAGCGCTTCCCTCAAATAGTTCAAACAGAAGATGGCATGATGTAGACACATTTCTAGTATAACGTGGGATCTAGTATAACGTGGTATTAAGTATATCGGGAGCTCTGTAACAATGGAATTTTAACTTAAAATAATATTACGGTTTCTTAAATTTTAGTTCTTCTGACATCGGATATCTAATATAAGGCTGCTGTTTCTAAGTTGCGACCTGGACCACCCTGATTAAGTTTAATCAGTTCCTGAAGTTGGTGTGGTTTCAAAATAAGAGGATTATAGTCGATTAAAATGCTCAAAATATAATGATTTTCATCATAGCATGAGGTTCTAGTTCAGTGAACCCCTCATGAAAAATAATGCTCTTTAATATGTTGTTGAATATCTGAAATCTTAATAGATCGTCTCTTCATAACTGTGCTTAACCACGTTGATAGTGGTTTCCAATTTCGACATATTTTGCTGTTGTAATAATTTTCGGTGGTTTTATTGGTTTGAAATTAATTTATTTATTCTATCCTTGTAAGCATTGCCAGCACGTTGGTCAAGCACAATGTTTTGTTGGCAATTGTACCAACAAAATCAAATCTTCTTTTTCGAAAGACTTTATTTCCACCTAGAGCGTTTATTATTTCATTTTGATCTTTCAGCTCGCAGTGTAGAAACAATTGCTGCACAATATTTGAATGTGGCCGATTGTATCGCGGTTGTTAGTATTGTGTTAAAACATAATTTGTCTAGCTGGTGAGATACACTTCCGACTTTAGCTCGTTTTTTTTGTTTGCTTGCGTCCATGTTGCACCGGTAGTTTTTGTTTTGTTTTTGTTTCAAAGTATTTGCAGCAGGTGATGCTTGCCTAACTATCATGGTGATGCAATTAGCTTTTGGCCAACCCATTCTTTTTAACTGATTTTGTCTTCAATTAGTAAAAACTTTTGTTGTAATAACAAACATTCCGTTACCCAAATGTTCCAATACTCTTGAGATATTTTTTGCAGAACCTTCCAACGTGTTTAATGGTTGATTATCTCCTTTAAAATGCTTGGTTCTATCATTTGTCTCGTAGGTTCGCTTATCAAAAATGTCCGGATGTTAATGTTGTCAAACCAAACATAAAGATGCCACTGGAAATAGTGGTCGCTAACTCAGGACTGCTTCAATTAAGTAAAATTACGTAATCATTTCTTCAAACGCATGCAAATAGTGTTTGATGGATTTAACTGCTGATTTCGAAAGTTCAACCATATGAGGAGCTTTCAGTGGTATATAATGCAATTGTGCACCATTCTTTGCAAGGTCTTCTGCCCATTTTTCCAATAGATATTTTAGGGCACGCGTGAACTAATTGATTTTGAGTTTTAAATCTCCTATGAAATTGGAACCACAGTCAATAAAAAATTTCGTACAAAACCTTTGGCGTGGTGTGAAGCGTTTGAACGCTTCTATGGAACCTCCCAACAACAAACCGCTTACTACTTCTATGTGAATGGGTTTTTACCCCAAAGCATATAAATACCACTAGGTAAGCCTTATTACTTTTGTCCGGGATAATCTACATCAGTATACGTAAATCCTCGTGTTGAAGTTACTCGCTAGCTATTGGAAGTACTCCCATAATTTGATTTAAAGTTTGCGTGCGTCGTTTGTTGTACCTTTGTCTAATAAAATATAGTGTAAGTGTCTTTCTTCCGTCTAAGGTCCATCGTATGTGCGTAGTATATTAAGGGCCATGTTAAGTGTCTCTTATTGGATGTTGAGAATTGAAAGTAATCTTGGCATTAGGAAGCTTCCGTCTACTCGCAGCAATCCATTCTTACCTATTTTTGGATTAAGTAACGTTAGCTGCAGTTCTTTTTGAGGTTCTAGTTGGTTGTTTACTATTTTAATTGTTAGTTGTTGTGTCAGTTTCAATGCTAACATTTGGCTCTCATGGCGTTTCTTAAAGCTGTGAGGTATCTTGAGAACGGTTTGTTTCTTCTTCTTAAAATTTTCATTGCTTTAGTCAATATTGAACAGCGCTATAAGACTCCCAATTTACCGTTTATTTCGTTGATCGTGGCAATTAACTTACGTATTTCAATTTTCTTTTCTGTGGTTCTTTAATCTGTGGTTGTAGAGAGGCATTCTGTGGATGTTTAAACCAGGTTGGAACATTCCACGACAGTTGATGATTTCTGTTAGACACAAACGTTTTAAACTTATTTGGTTTTCTCTAACCCACGCCAAGGTTAACATAAAATATGGTCAAGTAAGTGTTTTGCTATTGGGCAGTTGTAACGCTTTTTTGTGTTAGTAGTATTGCAAACAGCCCAACTCCAATCTGGAAATTGTAAATTTTGCTTTTAATGATGCCACCATTCTTTTTGCAATCACTATGGTCACTTTGCTATTATCGGCCTTGATTTTGTAAGATGGATGTCTTTTGTACCAAGGCGTCGAGGCATAGCTTAAATTTAGAAGCTGTAATTGTATGGATTTGGAGACTGACTTTTTTTTGTATTTCTCCAATGTCATGGTTACCAACTCTTACTATTTTCGCATGTATTTTATTTCCTTTTAGCTTTAGTTGTTGAACTGCTTCTTCCGTCATAAAGGTAGCCTATGAGCCTATAGATCTATCAAAACTCTTAATTTTTATCTTTATCTCGAGATTACATTTTGGTTGCTGAAAGTTTGACAAATCAAAAATGGTATGGTGTTGACCATTACAAATCGAGAATCATGTAGAATTGTTCGGAATCAATAAAAGGTAGTCAGTGGCTTATGATCCATAAATTTATGGAAAATATTGTACCTTCGACAAAAAACCTAAGGTTTTTAATGGCACCGTAAAAATCTAAGAGTTCTCTACCAAAAGCAGAATATTTTTGTTCGGCAGGGTAAAGCTTTTGGAGAAAAGAGATAGATTTTTTTTGTATTTATTCCAATACACCCACAGCAACACAGAAAGGATTAGCATTAATGTAAAATATTCTATTTTCTCTAGGATGAGCTAGAAGAATGGCTTAAGTAAGTGTAACTTTAGTAGCGGTAAAGCCTCTTTACAATCAGTTGTCCATGTAAATGGAGTTTTCTTACTATTCTTTCAACGTGATATACGATGACTGTTTGTATTGTGCAAAATGCTGAATATGGTATTAAGCGATGGTAGTAGTTGGAGATGCTTTCAAATCAAATATGCCGTAAATAAGTGGATTGGGAAAAGTTGCCATGATTTGATCCGCTGATGGTTTAATGCTCCCTTTGGTGATTTCATGGCTGAAGGTTTTTTGTTTAGATGCTCGTGATGGTCAGCTTTATTATTATTTGATACAGATTAAATGTTGATATGTCTATGTCGCGTTTCTTAAACCATACGGCAACCTTGTAAACTCGTAAGCGAGCAACAGAGGATATGACTTTTAAATGTCCTCTGTTGCTACAGGTATTTATTAGTAAGCAAACACGAGGTTTATTTTGGAGAAAATAGTACAAACTTGAATGTTAAATAACAAGTTATGGATATACAGGAAGGTATACCGGCTGTCCCTGTAAAGTCACAGTCGTTTTTATTATTCTTTGAACCTAAATGAAGAGATGACGCAGCGCTGGAAGAACTTTACTTACTTATCCCAATTGGCGCGGTGTTTGGGTTGGGAGGTACCAGTTACAAATCCCAACGGGAGAGAGTTGATTGGATTTCAATGGATTTCAAATTGTCATTTGATTTGAAGTGCAGAATCATTGGGTTCATATCAGTCTAAGTTACTATCGATCTAAATTACTTGGCTTTAACTATTATCTCACAGATAAAGGAATTAAATCTTGTTACCTTAAACCTAAAGTTTACAACGGATCATCGTCAGGATGATTGTCTGTCCCATAAAGTAATAGTAAATAATGCAGGAGTAGAATTTTTAGAATTCCTATATTCAACAATAATTTAAAAAATTATTTAACGGAAATGACACATACACTCAAATAACTTATATTACTATAAGGGAAATCGCGTCGATTTTATGTGCCAACATGATATTAGTTGGGATAAAAATAGTAGATGGCACTAGAGTAGTTGAACGAAATGTTTACATTTTTTTATCTACAGTTTTTTATATTGAACGAATTATTAACGAAACAAAAATTTTAAATCTAAAAAAAAAATTTTAAATTTTATAATCGGGATTGGAGTACATGGGCTTATATTTATATACAATAATAAATAAATAAAACCAAATTTTATTTTTTTTTAATTATTTCATTTCATTAAAATGAATTAACTTCGTTAATTTTTTTCTTACACCAATTTTTTTTAAATTCTCTTGTTTTGCAAAATGAAAAAATCTTATTTTATAATATATATTTATGATAGTTTTAATTAACACGTAAAAATGATTTTCTATATCATTAATATTAAATCTAGAGTATAAGTGATTGCTATTATCTATAAAAATTAAATCGATTAAACTAATATTTTGTATTGATCGTAAAACTAACTTACTATATTCTAATTTTACATTAATATTAACACTACTTTTAAAAATTTTCTCACATTCGACTAAAATTTTGTATGTATTTAATGATGGGGTCATTAATTTACCCCATTTTTTTAAATTAAATAAACCTAGATTTAGCTCCAACCGTGCACTTTTATTTAAAATTTGGAGACATTCCTTACATTTTAAAAATTTAGGCAATTGTTTGGCTTCAATATACCCAGCTAAATACGTTATTATATCACACGAGTATTCATCCAGCTCGACTTCAATTAAATCTAATACAACATCATCATTTAAATTTAATTGATTTGTCTTTCGGCTGGATGAAATAGTTAATATTTCTGGCAAGGAAACATTACCCGTACCTTGCGCTTTTATAGATTTATTAACAACTAGCCGTTTATAGGATGCTATAAATTGTTTGCATGTTGGATTGTCGTTTCGGCCAGTTCGATAACGAATCAACCCAAAAAACAACTCTAAGTGATCCTGGCTAAACTTATATGTTAACAAATAATCTAATTTATCATTTACAATTAATTCATTGTACATAATTTTTAGACTTTCGGAATTTATTAAAAAACCTAAAAATCCTGTATTGAAATTACTTTGTATTACATTTAATTTTTGATGATATTTGTTAACATATTTTAATTCATTGATAGTTTGTTTTAAATATTCTAAATTTTTAAAAAAAGTTTCGTGTGTCGATTTAGAGAGAGGTCGTTTAAAATAATATTTGGTCGTTTAAAATTTTTAAAATAAAAATTGGTTGACGTGCCATCTATTGTTCTCGTTAAAAACGTTTGGTATGCCATCTAGAATTTTTATCCGAAACAAAATTGAACGAAATCATGTTGTCGTTAGCATTTACTATGGAAATGTTCACGATTTCCCTTATAGTAATATAAGTTATTTGCATACACTACGTACACATCACCCGAAACAACCAGTTCCAAGAAGTAAATTCGTAATTTCAATTTATACGCATAAACCCCAGATCTAACCATCAGCAACAATTACTTAGGTTACATTGCGGGTATCAAGAATGATTTGTTCCATCTTATATTGTCAACTTAAAAATAAAACCGAAAAAATTCGTTCCAAATAAAACGTACCCGGAATAGATTTTATATATAGCCGGGGTACATCATAAATGAATGGTCACAAATCAATTACCATTTATGGGATGCTTTATTATTTCTGATACACTGTTGGTGTAATATAGAATATTGTAAAGATACAAAGAAGAAAGTTCCTCTTAAAATTTTAGGATCCTTTTCCCTCTACATCATATATAATATGTATGTACACAGAGGGAAGATAAAACAATGCAATATGACAAGAAATGAGAAGTAACATTTACTTGTTTTCGATTTTAGTGGAAGCAGAAAAAAAACCAATAATAAAATGTAATAAAATGAATAACAGAATCTAATAAAATTTTATGGCCCTGATACATTTTTCCTTTATATTTTGTATTTTGACTGATTTCGAAGAAGATGTTTACTGATATTTGGATATTAAATTTTTGGCGTGAATAAAATAAGATACTTTATTTTGTTGTTGCTATACGTATATAATATTATGTGTATTCAGAAGAGATGATAGATTTTTTGCACGTTCTAATAAGATTGTTTTTTATTTGGCTCAATTTTTATTTTTATGAGATACATTGAATTAACATTTGTTCCAAAAAAAATAAAAATATTATTTTGTACACAAAATTGGGATTATATCTGGTTTTATGCCGATATTTTTTCAAATTTACCTTCGATAAAATGAAAATCAGCTTAAAATGGAGTTTGGTCGGAAATTTTTGTATAAATAAACAAATTAAGTTAATTTAATTTAAAGGGTTAATTATTTTTATGATCTGGAACAGACAGCAAAGACTGATAAAAATTTTATTGTCAAGCTGATTGCAATTATGTTGACAAAGTAGATGTTCCAGGGAAGAGCTTGAAGCTATATATATTATTTTATTTTCAAGTATTTTAGGAAAATTTTTCAAGGCAGATGTGATTATTTATATATATATATATATATATATATATATATATATATATATATATATATATATATATATATATATATTACTACGTCCAAATGCCATAGTGATCTCTCAGTGACACTACAAAAAATATCGATTCCCTAAACCTTTTTTTCTTTTAATAGAAGTTATCGATCTTCGATTAAAAGATAATATCGACATCATTCGATGATCTCTATGATCTCATAGACAGCCACAAGAATTTCAAACCAAGAAATTTTATTCGACATAGTAAGGGTGGGTTTTTTGGGATTTTTCCATCTATGACAGTTGGCCCGGACATCACGCAGTGAATCGATGGATTCCAATTACCAAAGGTTTGACCTCACACTCAAACATCACAGAAGAAGATAATCACAGCAGAATAGTTTTCGTCAAATTTCGAACTAGCAAGATCTCAGCAAACATAAATTGTTTGATTATGTCTAAAATAAGAGATTGTCAAACAAGTTTAACAATTACTTAATCAAATATCAACATTCAGGCACAAATCTTCATTTGACTGATCTAAACTTCAATGTACATACTCAACAGCAGATTTACCTAAATATTTATTGACTCTTCAATGTACTTGGGACTATCGTAAAAATATCAAATCAGATTGGCCAGGCCTTTAAATATGCAGTTTTACTGGAAAAACTAAAAAAATCCCCTCACACAAGAGACATTCTTGGCTTATTCGTAATTCGGTTGCTATTTAAGGAAACTCCAGGTTCCTGAGGTAACTTGTTAGACGTGGCCAAATTACAAGTATATTCAATCTCGGTAAACGTTCAATGACGCTTGAGACGTGTAATGTAGTAGTTAACCAAAATAGAGTTGTTCCAAGATTAACTCAATCAACAATAATTTGCCGAATCAATAATTGTTAAAGTACGACAGTTCTATATAACCAAAGTGGCAAGTTTTTGATGTTTTTTTCCTTGTGGTTTCCATTCTAATGACAACCCAGGAATGTATGGCTTTCTAAGTAAATCCTTTACCTATTTTAATTTTCGTGTCATAATTTCTTTATGGATATCGATTTGCCTTGTTTGCATGAGAAGCTCCTCGGTTATAATTCTGTTTGGCCAGAAGCAAATTATTAATCTCCTGAGTCATTTATTTACAAATACCAGGAGAGATATACGTTCCACGATGACTATAGCCAATACTTTTATTATGCTGTTGAAAAAAGATATTTCATTCATCACATCATCATGCATTATCTTAAGTAGCCTTTCTTCGAAAAGCCCGCTGCTACTGTCGATATACCACCATTTAGTAGATCAACTGGGATGTTGTCCGATCAAGGCATTTCGATGTTTCGAAACTTCCTTATCGTATTTGTAATTTTCCTCTCCAATAGTGTTGATTGTTTCGTTACAGTTTCCATATGAACGTGCGTAATTTTTTTCAGTGTCTATATGCGGCTATCTTCGAAAAATTCTTACCACTTGTTTGGCTGTTGATTTTCTGAAGTTAGAGTTAGAACTGCTTTTTGGTGGCCTTCTGATGCATTGATAAAACGTGCGCCTGTGTCTGTTTGCTGCTGCTTCTTTCGCTGTTTTGAGAATGTCCTCATTATATTTCCTGCCATTACTCCGTAAAGCTTTCTTTATCTGTCGAGATGTACCTTCGTATTGCCTTCTAATTTTTGCCGTGTTTTAATGAAACAATTGTTGTCTAAGGTAACGGCGTTCCTCAATTTACTGCCTTTTTTTTATCCACGGTTTCCTGGTATGTTCCTGGCATGTTCCAAATACACTAGAAGCTGTCTTGAAGTTAGCTCCTTTTATTTGTGACCATTTTTTAGCAATACAAGGCTTCACTGAAAGCCATTTTGGTGTTGGAATTTTTCAACATTTATATGTTAAATTTCTTCTTTGTGTTCCTTGCATAATTTAAAACGGCTGATTTTACTTTGAATGTTCCTATTACAGTAGCGGGATCATTGTCTCGTTTCATTGCTCTGACATCTTGCAGGGATGAAACAAATTTCTTATTCTGCCATTTAGCGTCATTCAAGTGAGTGTTGTGTATGTAGGAACCTCTGAACAACTAATTGATGACACGGTAACCAATGAACTATATCTCCGTTATAGTTAACTCTAATGCTTCTTCACCCATGTTGGACGTCACATGCTGTATTATCGGTTTCAATTTTTGCCTTGAAATCACCTTGGATATAATTTTGATGTCACTCCGGTGTGTACTACATATTATCGCTTGCAACTGCTCATAGAATTCATCTTTTATTGTATCATCAGCATCTTCCGTAAGAGCATAGCACCTATTTAAGCATATTTTTTTAATGGAAAACTGCTAGTGTTATTCGAAGGCTTACTGGTTTCCATTCTAGTAGCGCTTTTTTGGTTCTAGCTGTTGTTAATATTTCTACCCCATAGAGATATCATTCTTAATAATCCCCATTAAGTTATATTCCCATTAGATCTCACTGTTTTGTGCTTCTGTTGGAGTTCATACGTACTTGCGGATTGATAATGTTTATTCTTTTCTTGAGTTTGGATCTGTAACCATTTTGGATGCAGATTAACTTTTTAGCACTTCTTCAATGCGGAAATTATGCAAAGCTCTTAAGTTATTTTGCAACTGGGAGACACTATCAAACTTTTGAACGCGATTTTATTCTTTAGACTTTTTCTTGTAGTGTTATTTTAAAGAGCTGGTCTATGAACGAGATAGTCAGACCGAGCAGGAGATGAAGCAACAAATAATCGAAGCGCCAAATAAATAATTAAAATAAATAATATTCGGCAATGCCAATTAATTATTATGGCAAACGATGGACACTTGGATCCCTTTTTATAATATTTAATTTTTTTTTCTTTTTTATTTATTGAAACTAGTATTCAGACTAACCATCAATTCACATCTGAATTCTTAAAAACTAAACTATAATTAGGTCATTGTTGTTCAAGCGATGCTCCAATACCTCTACGTTAATAGGTAGCTGCACACATACTGACGAGCTCAAAGGGTTTGGTTCTCTTTAGTCTTCTAACCATGTGTTCATTATCCAGTAGCCGAAAAGCTTCCGCATTAACAGGTTGCAATAGCCTCGATTCATGCTTCGTTGCAATTTTTTTTTTATTTCGTGTTTTACATCCGGTATCCCCAAATCTCGATGCAAATCCTTATTACGAATGTACCAGGTGCATTGACTATACTTCGAAGTATCTTATTCTAGAAGTTTTGTATAGGTTTGATGTTAGCATTTTTAGTAGCCCCAAAGCTGAATACCATATAGCCAGACCGGTTTTAGGATTTGATTGTAGATCAATATTTTGTTGTCTGTGCTTAATTTTGACCTTCGTTCAATTAGCCAGTACAATTGTCTATATTTAGGATCAAGCTCATTTCTTTTTTTTTCACATGCTCTTTCCATTTGAGCTTAACGTCCAGTGTTATACCCAATTATTTGGCGGAGTTATCGTATGGCACTATGACATCGTTTTTCTGATTGGCGGCGGATTAAAGTTCGTAAAGTTGACATGCGCAGATTTTAATTCATTAAGTTTGATTTTCCATCGCTTGGTCCACTGGTGAATTTCTTTTCACTTGCATATTGAAGTTTATTCGCCGCCTCTTCCACAGTTTGCGCTGTTGGTAGTACAGCGGTATCGTCAGCAAACGTTGCTATGCTTACATGATCGGACTGTGGTATATCACTTGTATAAAGTAGATATAGGAGTGGGCTCAGAACACTGCCTTGTGGGACTCCTGCCCTTACCTCTCTAAGTTCAGAATACTCATCTTCTTGTCTTACTCTGAAAAGTATTTCAGATAAGTACGACTCCAGAAGGTCAACATATGGTCCCGGAAGCATAACTTTTAGTTTATATATTAATCCCTCATGCCGTACCTTATCGAAAGTTGCTGCCACGTCCAGAAATAAGGTAGAAAAAATTTGTTTATCTTCTAACGTCTTTTCTATAATGTCTGTAATTCTGTGAACCTGGTGAATAGTTGAATGTTTACATCTGAATCCAAATTGGTGATCATCCGGTATTAGGTTTCTACTTTCTATCATTGGTGTCATTATTCTCAGAAGAAGTCTCTCCATTAGCTTTGAGATGATAAGAAGCAGGGATATCGGACGATATGATTGAGCTTCATTTGGAGGTTTACCAGGTTTCGGTAACATAATAACTTCTGCAACTATCTAGGTGGAAGGAACATGCCGTAATCTAATAACAACATTAAACAAATAGGTTTGTTGAACAATAGCTTTCTATGGTAGTTGCTTTAGAACTTCTCCTGTTGAAAAATCATATCCTGGAGCCTTTCCGGTCTTCAGATAGAATTTTATTTCCATATTAACTTCTTTCTGGGTTATTGGAAGGATTCTGCCTCCATAGTCGTTGCTTCCATTTTCGATTATAATATCCAATTCGGTTGAAAAATACCACCCAGGTGATCAGCAAATACTTCATCTTTTGATTTGTTATCCCTGGCCCACGAGCCATCACTTCGCTTAATAGGAGGGATCTGCATGATTGGGGCTTTCATTCTTTTGGTTGTCTTCCATAATGAGTAGTCTGTATTTTCATCAGCCGTCAATTTTCCAAAAAACGAAGAAAACGATTTTTCATTTAGCTTCTGACTTACTTTGTAAAACAATTGATAAAACCCAATCTATTTTGAATATTCCTCTACGTGATACGGACATCATTTGAGGATTTGCATAATTGTCGCAAATGTTTTTGAGATAGCTGTTCAACTTTCTTTAGTACATTGTTTTTCCGCCAGAGTCACTTAAAAATCCACATTTTTTGGAAAACACAAAGAATTTTTTAAAATACATTTTTTAATTTGATAAAATATAATAAGGTTTATAAAAATGGCTTTATTTGAAAGGCACACTCTTCAAGATTGAACATCAAAACAAAAAGGTAAACAAAAGAACTGTTGATTTTTTTTAAATTAATTTTTTAGTGGCTGCACATGCGATTTTACCAAAAAATACTAATAAGGAATATCTATTGAACCATCACCAATTTGATAAAATTGCAATTGGCTATTTAGATTGGAAATGACTCCGCTATCACCCCGCTTCGTTTGTTTCACCAATTCTGGGACATTCCGTATATATGTGTATGTATATAATTTTTATATATATATATATATATATATATATATATATATATATATATATATATATATATATATATATATATATATATATATATATATATATATATATATATATATATATATATATATATATATATATATATAATACCGTAAAATGGGGTGGAATTATAGAAAAAAATATAAAATACGCTTGATTTTCGAACGTGGTAAAATAATTCAACTTTAATCAATTAAAAATGTCTATGCTATGTTAAACATTGATTTTAACGTTTTTTGTAATCAGGAAAAGCAACCGACCATTTTATAACGGTTGTTTAGATGGTGATCATATTCAAACCTTATTTGGGGCATCTTTGATCACCTCAATGTTTTATCATGTAAATGCTCTTTGCATTATAAGCTATATCAATGTTGGAACGATTTTGAAATCGGTCAATAAACTTTTGAGATTTTCCATATTATTTTATTAGAGGTGTCTTTGATCACCCATTTTAAGGGAAATAAACCGATATTTCGATAAAATTCATAAAAATAGGAAGGAAAAACTTACACACTTCATGTACAAAATTTAAAAAAAAAATGTAAACTTCAAGTAAAAATTTAAATAAAAGTAAACAATATGTCTACCTATATCTCCTTTACGTCTACAGCAATTCTCATTTGAATAGAAATAAGAGTTGCTCATCCTTTTCTATTATTTCTGGCATTGGTAGTACTGCAACAATTTCCTCAAGTTCGACTGTTGATATATCGTATTCTACTGTTTTGGACATTGTTTTGTTTCCATTGAACGATTTAAGTCCAAGAACTTCATATTGCATACTATCAATAACATCCTTAACTACACAAATATATTTGTACTGAACTGATTTTCGTCTTCCTGACGTAAATTTGGCCAAACTGAAAATACCAATCATTATATTTTTAATATATTATCATAATATCTTCAATATATTCTGGGTCCATTTCGGATTCTATTTCTTCTGATACGTCCATATCTGTGTCATAAACCTGTTGATCTTGATCATCTCTTTTTTCGGACTCACTGGTTAAACAGGTGACGTTTTTGCCTGGAATAACTCTAATTTTCTTTTTCCTGGTTGTTCTAGTGCAGGGGTTGGATGCAAATCGTTGTGTTTTTAGAAATGACACCAACGATGTTCTAAAATAGCGTCAGGATTAACTGATGAACCACTTGGGATCTTATCCAAAACTTTTGGAGAGTTAAAAGGATAAACTCCGGTGGCACAGAACCCGCTTTTCAAATTTTTAGAGATGGAACCTTCCTCATTGTCAATCACTTATTTATTATCCATTTTTTTTAATGTCTTACTCAATAGAGAAGGGAAAATATCTTTTTGGAGTGTTGGCGATCTTCCATTGTTTAATTTCCATTCAGTTAATACTGTTCGCCATGCATTGAACCACATATCATAATTGTTGTGGCCGCTTTACTGTGGTTCATTATTTTTTCCGGATATTTAATTCTTCTCCTATATAATAATAATTTCTTACCCGGGTCGTGTGCTACGTTTGTCTCATCGTAATTGAAAATATGTGATGGGGGAACATCTAATGATATATTTTATATTAACATAAAGTTATGAATATATTTATAGAGTACATTAAACATTACCTTAAATTGTGTTTTCTTTTTTTTTCTGTTAAGAACTCGCCGAGTTCCTTCTTAATTGGCCTTATTCCAGAACTTTCCTAAAAAATCATTTTAAGTTTAAATCACAGGTCGAAATATCCTGTTTTGAAATATCCTGTTTCATCAAATCCAGTTGTAAAATATTCAGTTTCGACCGGTACCCATCTAATATGTCCGTCGTGTAATCACAATATTTTCGAGCACCTAACTTGCGTACATGAATTCGTTGCATTTTAAAACAAAAATCTGAAATATAAAATAAACTACCTATGCAAAAGTTTATTTAGATATGGTATTTCTGGGGTGACATTGATCCACGGGATGTCAATGATCATGCACTCAATCTCTACCCAAGTAACTGAAATCACCTCAGAGTATAATTTTCAAATAACGGGAAACTAAGTACGCGAATTTGATATATTATCACACTAATATAAATTACATAGTTCATACTAACGGTTTTAATTCGCCTCACTTCTTCACCACTTTAGAAATTATACGAGAGCAAAAATTGTTTTTGTAACACAAAAAAAATTAATATTTTCTTGACACTTGTTACTATACATCCAAACAACACAAAGGATAAACTCTAACTACGTGAAACAAAGCAACAAGTAATATTGAACTACAAAATTGCAACGGGGGTTTCCATAATTATGAAAATTCTTTTTTTGTTTTAAATTATAAAATTTTATATCAATATCAACCCATTTTACGGTACCAAGTATTTTAAAATGGTAAGCTTAAGTCACATTTATGACGTATTTCTTGATGAGGTGAGGTGAGGTGCGATCCATAATAGACCAATTAGTTACTGTTGTCGACATATTGACTTCTAGAATAACATTGATGTCATGATGTAACGTGACATGACAATCGCCACGTCATGTGAAATGATACAGAACGCAGATTTAGATAGAATAAATTTAAACACAATTTAAAAACTTAATGGAGTATGAATATACCACGATATACAAAGTATTCCTGTACCAAAACAGGATCAACCACCCGCGAGCTGTTTGATTTTTGTTGTCGTTTTTTTTCCAAAATCTTAAGTAATTTATTTTTATCTTTTCGACTTGACAAATAAAAGAAACCGCGAATTATGTATATTTGTTTCCATACAAAAAGACAACAACATAAAAATCAATTTATTAAAAAAAAAATAAACAGGATGTGGAAAATATGAAAAGGATGAAAAAAAAACAACATTAATAATAAATAAATTAATTTTTTATTTCCAGTATATTATAAAAATTTTAATCTACTGTACGCTTTAAAAAGCTTCTTGAAAAATTCAGCGGTAAAGATTTAAAGCTAAAGTATAAAACACATCCCTTAAATGTTTCTGTTCCTTAAATATACTAACGTTTATAATATAATATCGTATATTCAAATAGCACGACACAAGGATTGTTTGGTTTGGAGAGAGAAACGAAAATAAAAAAAGGAATTTATTTTGTAATTTATTACCCAAAAAAATACAAAATTATTTTAGCTTCTTACATACCACGGTTTAATACTATTAAGAAAACATTTTTATGAATTAAAATGCAAATAAAACTAGAATTTTTATTATTGTTCATATATTTAAAAAAATAAACTAGTGGTACAGTTCTTTTTCGGTATTCGGGAATAACAACGGCAGCAACAACAAAAGAATATAAGATGATTTATATCTTCTCGACAATAAAATACAAGATTTACAATATTTTCTTATTATTTATTGTTTGTTTTTCCAATTTTTTACTTTTTTTTTTCATCTTCACTTTTCTTGTCGTCTTGTGTTGTATGTACTGTATCTTATTATTCGAGGACGACAACGACGAGAGAATGAAAATATAATTTGTTACGGATTTTTTTGTCTAATATTTTATCTTTTTGTCATCCGAATTGTAGAGTGTTAAGTGAATTTTATTTGTTGTGTTTGTTAGATTTTTTTTTTTGGCTTTCTGGTTGAGGATATTTTATTTTGTTATCAATGGAATGTGATTAAAATTATTAAGTGGATTTTATTTAAATATACAGAAGGGTGATAATTAAAAATAAGGAAGATAGTTCATTAAATATTTGCAAGTCGTAAACTTTTCGCTATCATTTTGGATTATTTATAGAATTTGTAATATTGGAGTTCTTAAACAAACATTTGTAATAGAGTGTTGTATCGCAATACCGATAACAATATGTTCATTTATATATTCCAATTAACTATTTTAAAATTAACATACTATTAGTTATCAACCAGAACGAAAATCATTTACTAAGAATTTATTTCCAATATTTCTAGTTTTCAATATTTAGTTTTACTCTCAACAAACCATAATAGACAGCTAACACATAATAGACATGAACAAAGAAAAATAATTTGATCCTAAAACTTTGCAAATAAACGGCAAACAAAAGAACATTTTCACTTTCCCCTAAAATGGTAATTGGATAGTTCCTACTTTCAAAAAACTATAGGAAATAACAAAAAAGTCAACAGTCTTACAGACCAAGTTGACTCGTTACTGAAATCTTTTACAAGATCTTTCAGTCCATATTTTTACATTAATTTTGGTGATCATTGTGGGTGGTCAGTCCAACTAGCTATTCCCCACTTAGTATGATTATAGCCGAGAGTGGTCAGAAGATCAATGTTATTACTGAACAATGGATAAGGAGCATTCCTTAATTAGGTGAATCACATGTCATTGTGCTTAATATCTGAAAGGCATATGATCGTGTATGGTACAAGAGTCTGCTGTGCAAATTGAGGACAGTTGGCCTTGACAGACTGTTAATTTTTTGGATTACATTTTTTTTCCGTGACACAAAATCCAAGTGGTGGTGGATGGCACGACTTTTATACCTAATTTTCTATATGCTGGTGTCCCTCAGTGATCCGTTATTTCTCCAACCCTTTTTCTAATTTTTACCAATGATCTTCTATCAGAAACTTTCAATCCAATATACTCCGATTGAATAGTGCATTTCCCACTTTTTATACTTTTACATTTTTCTTCATAGCAAAACGATGTCCGCGCAGAAAGAATGACTATTAAGGATCGCATTACGACGCCAACAGAGTAGAAATTAATCACAACAAATGTCATGATTATGTGTTTTTTTGGCCGAATTGATAAGTCAATTAAGTTAGCTCGAATTTTCCGCCGAAATTTTTTAGTTAATGTCTTGGATAAGTGTAGCTATCCCGAAAAAGTGTAAATAGAACGTAAAATGGTAGTATGGTAAACCTATTTTTAAAATTTTGTATATAAAAAGGTGCAGCCA
This sequence comes from Tipula confusa, assembly GCA_963556175.1. NCBI lineage: Eukaryota > Metazoa > Arthropoda > Insecta > Diptera > Tipulidae > Tipula > Tipula confusa. Next base: position 64,446,048 of record OY744476.1, read on the forward strand.
TCCCGAAATAGTATACGTAACATGGTAGATCGTAAAAACTTTTTTTAAATTTTTGTATTTAACCGTCTAGTGATAATTTGTGTAGCTATTATGAACATACATTAAATCATATACTGCCAATCCTGGAGATAAAGCCACCAAGGGAAATTAATACCCACTTGGTGGCTTTATCTCTAGGAATGGCATAGTATATGATTTAATGTATTTTGATAATAGCTACACAAATTATCACTAGACGGTTAAATATAAAAATTTAAAAAAAGTTTTTACATACTACCATGTTACGTACTATTTCGGGATGGCTACACATTTTTATATACAAAAATTTAAAAATAGGTTTAACATACTAACATTTTACTTTCTATTTACACTTTTTCGGGATGGCTACACTTATCCAAGACATTAACCAAAAAATGTTGGGCTGAAAATTCAGGCCAACTTCACCGACTTAAATTGAAGGCGTTTCCTCGTCTTTTCTGACTGGTTATTCTAGCTTAGTTACGTCTGGCAAATTTAAAATTATCAGCTTGACTAAATCAAAGAGAACATTTTGAGCTATACATATAAAGAATGAAGAGACGTTCCCCCTGGTAAACAATTTACAAATAGATTCAAGCTTTATATCAAAAATAAAAATCTAGAAGCCTCGAAACCCTTATTCCTTTTATTCTTCTCTTACCTTATTCACTCCTAAACCTTACTTTACCGTTTAGTAATTCTGTGTGTTTGTTATGCTAGGCCATTCTTATTATAGATATAACATTATCCTAATTGCTATGGATACATAAGAAAAGTCAGTAGCAAGGATGCAACATTTAAAATCGACCAACCATAATAATTTCTCAACGATTTACAAGCATCTCATTTAGGAGTTACTCAAGTGAAATGATTAGGTAGGCAGACGTTTTTGCTGGGGGCAAAAATTTTAGTATTTTTGGTTTGTTCACGGTTGTGATAATCAACAATGGAAGTCAGTTTGTAAATCCATTTTTGGAAGTTAATGGTATTCGTAGCAAATGGTTCATAAACGATTACCACCATACCATATTCCACAACCCATGAATAGATCTGGAGAGAGGTGCAAACGCTATAAAATAAAATTTGGGCATCAAATCCAGAAAAAACAGAGACATCCATTTTAACTAATTCCAACTTTTGAGTTCATGATAGAATTACGTCACAGCCAATATGTAAATTGAAATTTAACATATTGTTGTTTGAAAACCAAAAGAGGATATATTTGTGAGGAGAATATAGTTCTAGGAACAGAATTGAAACCAGAAATTATATCGAAGGTGAAAAGTAGAAATTTGGTACAGTATAAATAAGGAAAGGTAAATTACATAATAACGTGTATTAAGACTATGAAAAGAAATAACTTCGTCATGTGGGCCATATGAAAATCATTGGAAAATATGTAAAAGAGAGCAAAAGTGCATTGGAATCATATAATTAAGAAACCCTACCAACTCAGAATCCTGCAAAAAGCGGTAAACCACCTAATACTACAGAATTGGAGAGCATTACAAGTAGTCCAACATTTCCAGACTCAGCAGAAACAAATGAAAATACAAATTAAGAGCCACGTAGAAGTGCACAAGCGTTTTCAAATCGGACTTTTGCCTTCATCGGTAAGGGCTGCCCCGTCATAATGGACAGATCTCATTCAGGGCTCTGAGACAAGTAGATTCAAGCATCACTAAAGGACAGGTCCATCCTGCCCATTTAACATCTCACCGGACATAATTTATCTTTAAGGAATTCAGTTGATTACATTCAGCCAAAACTACGCGTATCCTCAGCTATATAAAAAATTATGAATGCATATTTTAGCATGGGTTCTAAATACTACGATAACAAATGGTGATGTTTTCCTTCCATGGAGTCCAAAAAGAAGACAGTTCCACGACGAAGCTTCTCATCGTGTATTTGATGGTTCAGTGAAACTAGTTGTATAGGGTATCGCTCAATGATTATCTAGCAGTTATTCCTATATACATTGCAAACTACACTTTATGCAACATCGAATAATTTTCTTGGCTGATATTGACAAAAAGAACCAGCAGATTCGAACTCATAGCGATAACACAACATTGCCAAATATTTGATATAGTATTACACCGTCTCAGCCCATAAGGTATTTCAAATTACTTCCCGAAGCATATGGTCTGCCATCAGCACAATATTTAGCTAAGCGGATCCTTAAACAAATTTCAGACAACATTTTAACATCACCCTCATTAATGTCAGAATTATCGAGCCATTTATGTTTATGACATGTAGACAGGGGCAAATACAATAGCAGAAGTTCAAATTTGGAAATCATCTAAAAGAACCATTTTATCCAGCTACAGATTTAATCTCAGGAAATGGATGAACTCACCAAAAGTTTAACAGGACATGCCGCTTCAACATCGGTAACAACTAACAATAATAAATCGACTGTACATGCTGGACCACCGTTATTACTTGCATAACTTTGTTGGAAATGCAACGCTAAAAATTTGGCTCAAATAATAATACATCGTTGTGATACATGCAGCAAACCAAAAACAGCCTGCGGGACCCAACTCATGGAAAATTTGCCAAGCTATCATTCAGAGCTGGTTTAATGATTCCGGAAAGTTGGTGTTAATTTCACAGGACGATTGTATGCCTCAGCAAAAGACCCGTTTACATAGAATTCATTAGAGAGCTGAGCAATAATGCAAACGGTCGTACGTCTCAGATGCTGTCAATTTATCTACAGCGACCACGGAACCAAAATGTTAAAGAAATTTCCCATTTATTTTCTAGAACCGCAATTATATAGCACTTTATTTCATCAAACGCACCACATTTCTATGATATTTGGGAGTGGCTATTAAATTCACGAAGTTTCATTTACGCCGCGACATTAGAGATATCATCCTGATGATGCAAGAAATGATCACACTATATTGGCCGAAATCGAAATTATATTAAACTCACAACTACTTTGAATCCTGTCCGAAAGAACAGATAGATGATTTTACACCATCCAATTTCTGATTGGACACGCTTTTGACGAAATCACCAGAATCTTAGCCAACACAAACAATTAAATTTAACACGTTGGTAAATGTTTCAACTATATTAGAAACGTTGGTATTTAGAAAACATGACATCACTCATTGTAATCATCAAAGACGATAATTTACCTATATAAACAAGGGGCTATCACAGAACTGCATTACGGATCCGATGGCCTTACAAGAGTCTTTATTTCGAAAATTTGGAAATTATTATGTTAAAAAGTTTAAATCAAGATGTAAAAGAGAGATTTACGTGCAGGTAGGCTACTTCTATATTTAAAATATTATTTTGCTACGAAATAAGACTCTGAGAACTTTTAATTGGTTTGGTTTTTTGTTCAATTTTGGAGTGTTGTGAAGAATTTTTAACTTATCTCAAGAGTACCAGAAACAAAAATATAATCTTATATCTTCTAATAAAATTAGCTTATATTGATAAAATTAATGTGGAAGTTTTAGATAATAAATTATCTGACCTTGCATGTTACCTCTTTAAATCATTAAAAATAATATAAAAAAAATTAAATATACTAACGATATTTGTTCCAGGCAAACGATTGATCCCATCTTATTAAATGATAATCCAATTGAAGCGTACAACAGTTTTCTTCATAGTCTTGCAACTCATATGACAAACTGTTTTTATCTGTAGTTCAAAATTTTCACAAGCAAAAACCTAAAAAAACAATTGAACTTGAATTTCAAACTCTTGGTCCAAAACCATTAATTTAAAATATAAACTTTTCGAAACTCTATAGGCAAACCTCCCAAAAACATAAAAGTAGTTAATAGGAAAATACCTTCTTCGGTTGGTTTTTCTAAATCCCCTAAAGAAAGTTGAACCAGAACTATAGTTATGTGCTATAACGAATTTCCGAATATTACCATCTTTTGACCTTTTCCATTCGACTATAATGTCACTAATTAATCAAACTTAATCTAAATGATTTGGGAAATTAAGTGAATTACCAGTTTAGATATGCCATTATTGACATTTACTAAAAACTAGTATTTGTTATTATCTTTGCAAAGTTATGACATCCAAGTCATATAAGTAATATTTAGATAGGAATTGCCCAAAATTCTATACCTGTATTCTTTCGAATAATTTTTAAAACAGCAGATTTAATTAAAAAAATGTCAAACAATTAATTTTTTAAATTTGCATACCATAAATATTTTGTACATACATACGTTTCAAAACAAATATTTGAATAAAATACATAAGTGGTACGCATAAGCATTATAAATTCATAGCATTTTCATCTAAAGACAAATTTTTATAATTTTTTTAATTTAAGCAAAAAAAAATAAAAAATTTAAATACTTTTCATTTGCGAAAATTTTCTCTTGTCTTTCATATTTTTTTATTTTTGTCGTTTTTAATTTTTAAAGAAGTAATAAAAATTAAATTACCCAAAGTTTTTGTAATTTTATATATTTCTATAAATTTGATTTAGTTAATTACTTATTTGTTTATTTTTTATTTAATTAGAAAACTAAATAGAGTGATAAAATTCGGTAAATTAAAATTTAATAGATTTAATTAAAAATGTGTATATGTGTCATTAAAATAAACAAATATATATATATATATATATATATATATATATATATATATATATATATATATATATATTTATATATATATATATATATATATATATATATATATATATATATATTAATATATCTCGAAAATTTTGTTAATCTCGAGATATCTCGAAAGTTTTATTATTGGCTTAAAGTACATTCAAAACATTTATGAATGGAATTCGACTTCGTTCATATTTCTATCACGGGCACGTTTGCAGGTGTCGATTCTTTAAACCAAATTTTTCGATGAGACGGTGAAACATTTCGATGGAAACGGCCTTTATCTCTCGTTCAATATGGGCTCTGAGCTCCTCTCACGACGCCGGCTTGTTGGCATAGGTCAATGATTTAATGTAACCCCATAAAAAAAGTCTAGAGGTGTTAAAACACACGATCTAGGCGGCCAATCGATAGAATCATTTCTGGATATAACAAATTCATCGAAATTAGATTTCAATAATCCGATTGTTGTAGACCCTCTGTGTGGCATGTCGCACCGTCTTGGTGAAACTACATATCATTAATGTCTAGTTCATACAATTAATCAAAGTCCCCGTTAACTGTAACGTGACGGTGCTTTTTTTCAACGGAAAAAATGGTCCAATGATACCACCACCATAAAAACCACACAATACAGTAATTTGTGTGAATGAAGTGGTGCTTCTTGAAGCACATAAGGGTTTCCATCTGACCAATAACGTATATTCTGTTTGTTGACAAAGCCGTTTAGCCAAAAATGCGCATCGTCACTGAAGATGATTTCGAGAAGAGTTAATTAGTGATCTTCTTCCAACATTTAAAGAGCCCAATCCGAGAACGTACGTCGCTTCATATGATCGAGTGGCTCTAGTTATTGTGTTATCTTGATCTTATACGAGTGTAAGCCAAGATCCTTTCTGAAAATTCACCTAAATGTGGCATGAGCGATGCCCAATTCTTGAAAACACCGTGGAATCAACTGTTTTGGTTCGTTTGCGATGGACGCTGGAACGGCAGCAATATTCTCGGCACTTCGACCAATCTGTTATCTTATTGGCACGGAAATATCGAGCACCCAATATTAAGACTCAAATTTGTTCACTAGACTATGAATTGCTCTGTCTACTGGGACGATAATTACGACCAAAAATTGGAATTAAAGCACTTAAAGTTTCAGTCACGGACTTTCATGTATTTTCCCGTGATGAAAAGGTTGTCACTGAATGTTTTACCACTGACAGTTTGGCTACATGTTTCAGGATTCGTTCACAGTGCAAGTTAAAAGTTGGCAAGTCCCAAATGGGACTGTTGTACATATACAACAGGAATGACAATTTTGCAGCTAATTTCAAACTTCTGAAATTAAGATGCAGTTATTTAAGTTTAAAGTAATTGATCGTAGAAGTCTTTAAAAAATAAAAAGGCTCTCAAAAGGTTGAATACTGATCTTTTTACTGTGATTTCAATATAAAAAAACGAGGTGATGAGAAAGGACACTAACCTTATTTTGATCTTTAGTGTTTACCTTGAAATCGTAATTGATGACTTAAGTTTTTCAAAATATGTTTTCGAAATTTTTTGCAAAATAATTGATAGGAAACTAATTTGATGAAATATCTTATTCTTTTCTTATGGTTTTTGATTTTGATTTGAGCTCATTCAAATTGGAAAAATTTACTACTTTTAAAAAAATGACCAGAACTAGCTAGTAACCGTAAATGTAAAGGTAAAATTTCACCTACTGCAATCAACGTTTCTTCTAAACTTTTGAAATATCTTGCAAATGTTAATTTATTTATTTTTTTTTTTATTTTTTTTTTATTTTATTATAATCATTAATTCATCAAACATTTTATGTGTACATAGTTTATATATAGTATAGATGCATAATTAATTAACAGGCAATAAATTAAAATATACACAGTTTTTTCTCAAACATATAAAAACATATGAGAATAATCTCTCAAAAACTTAAACTACTTTTAATTAAAACAAAATGTATCAATTGACGAAACAAGTGACGACACAATTCTAAATCAAGTTTAATATTGTGTGAGGTGAAAAATATATTTTCTTTTATTTTTTGTAGTTACGTTGGAATTTAAAACTTTTATTACGACGCAAAAATTTAAATTATAAAACCATTTCTATGTCAAGATGGCCGCTGAAAGAAATAAGTCATTCCTTTAGTCCTTTCTTGTATACTGATTTTGAAGAACTAGACTTGATGTTTTAAGTGGTGAATGGTGAAATAGTTTAGGAGCCATGAAGTGGTAAAACTGCCAGCAGTATTCTTTTCTAGTACTATAGGCAAAGCTCATTATAACGAAATTTGTAATTGCCGGCATTTCTCACCACTTCATAACCTCCTCGAATGAAATATATTTTTAATACTTAAAAACCAAAAGGTACCTGAGTGGCAATATTTTAGAATCTACAAAAGCTGGAACGTATGTTTTCGAGCATTGCCACCTTTTCGATTAATTTGCATTTTTCATTAGTTAATTAATTAACTAATTCACATTCACTTAAAACTTCATTTATATTCACTGTGAGAGGACGATCGAAAGAAATGCCACGCAACCCGCTCTGTGCAACTTTTCTAGCAGCAGCTCATGATTAACTGAATTAAATGCTTCACATCTATGAAAAGAACGGCTACTTTTTGAATAAATTAACATACATGATTAAAATAGCTTAGAAGGCCATTTTCAGTATTAAAATTCGGCCGAAAGCCAAACTGTAGATTGCTAAGGAAATGTGTTTTATCTAGGAAGTCAAAAATTCTGTATTTGAATTTTCTCTATTAATTTAGATCAGACGGATAATAACGAAATTGGCCTAAAATCAGAATTATCATTTGAATCGCCTGTTTTAAATAAAGGAATAACTACAAGTTTTTTTTGTAGTTGACTTGGAAAAATTCGCCATGTTTAAACTGGGATGATCTATTTTCCATTGGAAATTGCGACTACCATTCAAAGCGAGTTGTTTTATTCTTTGAGTGAATTTAATAATAGTTGCATAGTGTTCGTTAATATCAAGATTAAAAGCTTTAGTGGACAATTTAATTTTATGATGTATATTCTGTCTTACAAACAAATGTACCGGACATGAATTTGAATTACAGCCCGTTGGACCATTAAAAACAAATACTTATTACTCTAAAATACTCTAAACATTACTCTAAAATACTTTCTACATTACTCTAAATTCATTACTCTAAAATCAGAAAGAATATAATTATGTTAATATCATCAAATATACATACATATTTTTAATGTTCATTAACCAGAAAACCATTTAACTTATTTAACTTATTTAACTTATTTAACTTATTTAACTTATTTAACTTATTTAACTTATTTAACTTATTTAACTTATTTAACTTATTTAACTTATTTAACTTATTTAACTTATTTAACTTATTTAACTTATTTAACTTATTTAACTTATTTAACTTATTTAACTTATTTAACTTATTTAACTTATTTAACTTATTTAACTTATTTAACTTATTTAACTTATTTAACTTATTTAACTTATTTAACTTATTTAACTTATTTAACTTATTTAACTTATTTAACTTATTTAACTTATTTAACTTATTTAACTTATTTAACTTATTTAACTTATTTAACTTATTTAACTTATTTAACTTATTTAACTTATTTAACTTATTTAACTTATTTAACTTATTTAACTTATTTAACTTATTTAACTTATTTAACTTATTTAACTTATTTAACTTATTTAACTTATTTAACTTATTTAACTTATTTAACTTATTTAACTTATTTAACTTATTTAACTTATTTAACTTATTTAACTTATTTAACTTATTTAACTTATTTAACTTATTTAACTTATTTAACTTATTTAACTTATTTAACTTATTTAACTTATTTAACTTATTTAACTTATTTAACTTATTTAATTTATTTAACTTATTTAACTTATTTAACTTATTTAACTTATTTAACTTATTTAACTTATTTAACTTATTTAACTTATTTAACTTATTTAACTTATTTAACTTATTTAACTTATTTAACTTATTTAACTTATTTAACTTTTTTAACTTATTAAACTTATTTAACTTATTTAACTTATTTAACTTATTTAACTTATTTAACTTATTTAACTTATTTAACTTATTTAACTTATTTAACTTATTTAACTTATTTAACTTATTTAACTTATTTAACTTATTTAACTTATTTAACTTATTTAACTTATTTAACTTATTTAACTTATTTAACTTATTTAACTTATTTAACTTATTTAACTTATTTAACTTATTTAACTTATTTAACTTATTTAACTTATTTAACTTATTTAACTTATTTAACTTATTTAACTTATTTAACTTATTTAACTTATTTAACTTATTTAACTTATTTAACTTATTTAACTTATTTAACTTATTTAACTTATTTAACTTATTTAACTTATTTAACTTATTTAACTTATTGAACTTATTTAACTTATTTAACTTATTTAACTTATTTAACTTATTTAACTTATTTAACTTATTTAACTTATTTAACTTATTTAACTTATTTAACTTATTTAACTTATTTAACTTATTTAACTTATTTAACTTATTTAACTTATTTAACTTATTTAACTTATTTAACTTATTTAACTTATTTAACTTATTTAACTTATTTATGTGATACACATGTAAATAATAAAGACAAATCACCAAAAAACTTAGATTTCCAATAGAAAATTAAATGGCCTCAACATCCGCACTACTCATTAGTCTTTAAATTTTTAGATGTTTGTATGACCCTAAATTTGTTATTCACAAAAGCAATGGTTCCACCAGAATGATGTAATTCATTGCACTTACCAAATGAAATTATTTATTTCATAGTTTAAAAGCTCATATTTCTCAATCCAAACTTCAGTTAAAAAATTCAGGAAGGCACAATTTCCAGCAAGTCTAAATGACATAAAAAGTGCTTAAAATTTGACCACATACTTCGTATGTTTTGATGTATAAATAAGACTGAATATTTTTTAAATTTCATTTAAAAAAAAAATAAAAGCAAAACTTAAAATTCTAGAACTAGCAAAGAAAAAATGGCAATATTATAATGTATATATATATAGAACAATTACGATACTAATTTAATCAAGTCAACTGTAGACTTAATGTATACAACTTGTCCTTTTTGTATACGCAACGCCATAATTTTTCCACCACGTGCATAGGAATTTAATATGACTTTTTATGTTCATTTTATTAGCTTGTTGCAGTAGCTTTCTTTTCAGAATGTATATAGAATGCTCACATAAGCTCTCCTGCATGAAATTGGTTTTCCTTTTTACATGGTATTCTTTTTAACAACACTTTCAATTTGACCAGCACACATTGTAAGTGAATCGAAGCAAGCATTCAAGTAGGTTTCTTCCAAATGATCAATTTTTTTAAACATTTCTGGGTTTGACTACGAATAGATAAATCATCAAACAAAGACTTTGTTTTCTTTTAGACCGGAAAAAATCACATGTTCAAAGCCATGTTAGTCGCTGTTTAATCGAATAATTTGGAAGATTGCAGTGTAATTTTTCCCCTATCTGAATTTTTTAAGTTCTAAATTTTAATTTTGCTTTTAAAGCTCTTAGTAAAATTTAGTCTGCCGTATACCAATAGTATCATTGGAAATGTATAAAAATGAATAAAGTTCAAAGTGTCCCAATTCCTGGCAATTTTTAAATTAACACTTCATGTCCAACACAATAAACACTGAAATAATATTTATATTTTAAAAGTGAACAGTTGAAAATTATATATATATATATATATATATATATATATATATATATATATATATATATATACTCATGGTACACTTCCTAAATTACTTATTAGAATATGTAAGAAATGTTACTTCCTTGATGCTTAATTTCAACAAATTATTTTTTAACTATAAAAATGTTTTCACTAGTAAAAGTTGGTAGTGTTAGAGTAAAAATAGTATTTATAGTATAAGTATAAGAGTATAAGAGTATTTATACGACCATTATAAAAAAATTTAATTTCAAAAAATTTTGTTAAATTGACAGCATACTTATAAACAGAAAGGTGTTCTGCAATTAACTTAGTACGACAGTTTTAGTAGAATGTTAAGGTAGGTGAAAGGTAAAAAAGACTGAATGATTTTTTCCTATTAATTTCACTGTGACGGTTAAGATTATTATACGCTGATTTTTTTTGGTTTGATAAGATTATTAATAAAAACTTAATTTTAGGATTATGTAATTATATTAAAAAATTAGTGAAATTAAAAATAATGATACCTTTTAAAATATAAATATTTTGCATTATACTTACAAAAACGTAAATTTTTTCTATACAAAGAAAACCAATTCCAAACTCCCGAGGAAACCCCAAATTGATCAACAAGTGGAAAACTTTCGTCTCTTTATAACGTTCTATTTGTACGTTTCTATTTTTGAAGCCCCGTTTTGACCAGTGCTTTGTTTAATAATATCTCCAAATGTCAAACTTGGTAGCAATTTTTGCGCAACATTAGTGGACATTTCCTTTACATATTATCAACACACAAACACACGAGTTTAACAGATATAAAATACCTATTATTTTATAATTGCAACTAAAAGTTAAGTAAAAATGTCACAACAATTATTTCTACCACTTAACCTGATAAGAAAATGTATTATCATCGACTAAATCATCAATTCAATCTACCATAAAACAATAAAAACTCGTTACAAAATCCATAATAATTTTCACCTTATATATTTCATATAAACCATAAACTTTTTAAAGATAAGCTTTTAATGGTAAATGAAATCTTAAGAAATTATCCAATTTCACATTAAACTTTCCGTTCATTTTATTATTTCGAAAACTCATTTGAGATTGAATAAGGAAAATATAAAAACAACGAAACACTTTAGCAAATTTTTATTTCCCCTCCATTTCTCAACAACATAACCATTAGTTGTGATAAGATGGCGGGTTTTTAATTTTAATTAGTTTTAATTTTTTATTAAACAAAAAAAAAAAAAAACGAAATCTAAAAATCTTTGTGAATATAAAGCTTAATTTCATTTCACGAAACAAAACTTTATATTTCGAATTATGTCATTTTCTGTGCTTTGTAACCATTTTGTTTTTCATTTATGTCGTTTATTTTAAGTTTTTCAATTAAAAATACTAATTGTTCGCTTATTTAATTTTCTTTCGTGTATATATGTTTATATATATATATATATATATATATATATATATATATATATATATATATATATATATAAATATATATATATATATATATATATATATATATATATATATATATATATATATATATAATATATATATATATATATATATATATATATATATATATATATATATATATATATATATATATATATATATACATATATATATATATAAAAATATATATAAATATATAAATATATATATATATATATATATATATATATATATATATATATATATATATATATATATATATATATATATATATATATATATATATATATATATATATATATATATATATATATATATATATATATATATATATATATATATATATGTGTGTGTATATAGTTATGTACCATACCCAGACCAAACTCAGCATAATGTACAACAAACATTATATCGTATTGCAGTATAAAGCAAATATACAACATACATTATATTTACGCGCCATCAGCATTAATATAAATGTAATACAATTATTATTGTATCATCAAAAATCAAAAACAAAAGAATACATTGCAATATGTAAAACATATAAATATGCTAAGAAAATAAAGACATTTGTTCATAATTTTATATAACTCACAGAGTTAAGTTCTTTTATTATAATTATTGTGAAACATCTGAAATATAAGTAACCTATAACTGGCGCAGTTGATAAAAAAAATCAGTGTAACTCAATAAAAAAAAAAAAAGTTTATAAATTTGTCGTCATAGCCCCCACCAGTGGCAAGCGGACAAATATTATTAAACTAAATATAATAAAAAAAAGTGAACTACAAAGTTATTAAAATTCTAAAAAATAAAGTGCCGAAAAAATTGCTAAATAAACATTATTAACATTTAACAAGCAATTAAGTGAAAATAATTAACTATAGTGTGAAAATCATTTTCTGATCAACTATGAAATTTACACAAATCACAGCAGTAATTCTGGCAGTACGGTAAAACAATTTTATATACTATTCCTTAACACTTTATTACATATCCTTAACTAACATTTACTTGTTAAACTGTGAAAAAAAAATTTTTTTTCAAATTATCGAACCCAAGATTAAAACTCTTGTTAATAAGTTTTAAATTTATATTCTATTCGTATCAAATTTCCGAATAAATATTAAAACAATTCTACTTTTCGATATATGAAAAGAGAATTGAATACCGCGAAATTACATCAATTTCTGTAAAATCGAGGTCAAATCCAATTAAGTGATGCAATTCACTGATGGGTGAAAATTCAAATTTAGAGGAAGTTAAAAAACAATTAGCGGAAGACGCAGAAAAGTTAAAAGATAGATTTAAAAACATAAACGTTAGTGAAGTAAAATTATTAGGAAAATTTAAATTAGGTCAAAGTGTTCAAAAATACAAACAAGTCGAAAATAAAGGTCTATACGACGTTTTACTAGACTTACCCAAAGAATATCAGGTTCAAAAGGTACAGGAATATTTCCCAAATCTTAATAAAAATAATCTTGAGCCCCTTAAAACTATAAAAATGGAACAAGAATTAAAAGATATTTTGGATCTCTTCAATGTAGACAAAATTACTAAAAATATTAGTAATTTTGACGGAAATAAATCGGATTTAATTAGATTTATCAGTACAGTAGATCAAACATTAAAATTGTGTAAAAAAATCAACGAAACTGAAAATTACAAAATAATAATTTCTAATATACGCAATAAAATTACTGGAATAGCTAGTAATTCTTTAACAACTCATAATATTAGTCATACTGACTGGAAAGAAATCAAATCACATCTAATTGAAAAATACGCAGATGCGCGTGATGAATCCAATTTACAGTTTGAACTGTTCGGATTAGTTAAAAACAACTTAACATCTGAACAATTGTTCACAAAAATTCAAAATATTCTTACATTACTTACTAATCAAGTAAAACTTAATAACCAAAATGAGGAAATTATTAACCATCAAATAAATAACTATCAAAAGTTAGGACTTACAATCTATCAAGCGGGACTAAAAGAACCACTTGGAGGTCGTATTAGATCCTCACAACCAAAAACATTAAATGAAGCTAGAGACTTAGTTATAAAAGAAGAAAATATTCAAAAACTAAAATATAACAATCTCTCAAATTCTAATCAACACCAAAATTATCGCAATTACGATAAAAGACAGACCAAACAACCAATAAAAACTGAAACTAACACTACTAACGAAACTTCTACGTCTAGCTACGCGAAAAATAATTACTCAAACTATAAGAAAAAACCTTTCCACATGTATAATAAAAATTACTACAAAACTACGCATGAGGAAAATAAAAATCCTATAAAAACCGAAATCAAAAAGGAAACTTTCAACATTGAAACTGAAATCAATGATGAAATTTTTAGTCAATAGCCTCGGAAAAGAATCTCAAATTTTTAACATAATAAACATTTCTAAACTACCTTTTATAATTTTATCTCTCGATAACAAAATTTTAAAATTCCTTATAGACACAGGATCCGATAAATCATATATCAGCCCTGAACACGTCTCACAAAAATTAATAGAACCAGCCGAATTAAACATAAAAAGTTTATTTAAAACGACCACTCTAAACGAGAAAACAAAATTAAAATTTAGAGAACTCAATAAACCTATAGAACTTTTCATACTAAAATTTCACAAATTATATGACGGACTAATAGGTTACGGGACATTAACAGAATTAAACGCGAATGTACTCCTAAACATTCAAAAATTAAAAAGCCCAAACTTTTCAATAACATTACATGATAAAGTGCAGTCATGTATCAAACCATTTCCTTTGGGACCATTTCAAAAAATCGTAGTAGAAATACCTGTCTCCATGAAAACAGGAGAATTTTACATCAAACCAGTAAAATTACAGGAAAACGTATACATCCAAGAAGGTGTATACAAAACACAACAAAATTATACATCATGTGTAGAAATTATAAATGAGTCTGAAAACGCAAAAGAAATATTCTTATTAAAACCAATCATGGTAGAACCTCTAACTGAATATAATGAAATAAATTTTCACACACCCATGGAAGAAAACTTCCAAATAAACAACATTGAATCTAAATTAAATACTCAAAACCTAAATTTTGAGGAAAGGAAACAAATAGTTCAACTTTGTAATACGTTTAATGATATATTTCATAACGAGAATAAGAAATTAACATTTTCAAACAATATCAAACATCAGATAAATTTAGAAAATGAAAAACCGGTATTTGTCAAGCAATATAGACACCCGGAATATCAAAAAGCCGAAATTTGAAAAGAAATCGACAAATTAATATCAAATGGGATAATAAGACCTTCATTCAGTCCTTGGTCCAGTCCAATATGGCTCGTACCAAAGAAGGCAGACGCCCAAGGTAATAAAAAATGGAGATTAGTCATCGATTATCGTCAGCTTAACAAGCAGACAATCGATGATAAATATCCATTACCTAACATTAACAATATATTAGATAAATTGGGTAAAGCAAATTACTTCAGTACTATCGATTTGGCAGCTGGATTCCATCAAATCCAGATACACCCAAAAGACATAGCTAAAACCGGATTCTCAATAGAATCAGGGCATTTCGAGTTTGTACGTATGCCCTTCGGATTGAAGAATGCACCTAGTACGTTCCAGCGTATTATGGATAACATTTTAGGTGAAATCCAAGGTAATCATGTTTTGTGCTATATGGACGATATTATAGTGTTTTCCACTAGTCTTCAAGAGCACATAAACGATTTACAACAAGTATTTATTAAATTGAGAAAAGCCAATTTAAAAATACAAATGGAAAAAACATATTTCTGCCAAAAAGAAATAGGGTTTTTGGGACATATAGTAACACCGGAAGGCGTAAAACCCAATCCATCCAAAATTGAATCAATAACGAACATGAAATTACCACAAACTCAAAAGGAAATTAAATCTTTCCTTGGCCTAATTGGTTATTATCGCAAATTCATCAAGGATTTCGCAAAAATAACTAAGCCACTAACTAGCTGTCTAACAAAAAAATCGAACATCGTAATAACCGATGAGTACAAAAACTGCTTTGAACTATGCAAAACATTGCTAACAACTGAACCAATACTAATATTCCCAGATTTCGAAAAAGAATTCATATTGACTACTGATGCATCAAATTATGCGATTGGAGCAGTTTTATCACAGGGAAAAATTGGGAAAGTCCTTCCAATTTGCTACGCTTCCCGAACACTATCCAAAACTGAAGTCAACTATAGTACGATTGAAAAGGAACTCCTAGCAATCGTATGGGCCTGCAAATATTTCCGACCTTATCTATACGGTAAGAAATTTTCAATAGTCACGGATCATAAACCATTGGTATGGCTATTTAATGCCAAAGATCCAACATCTAAAATTGTAAGATGGCGACTCCGACTAGAAGAGTTCGACTACCAAATCTGTTACAAAAAGGGTACATCAAACACCAATGCGGATGCACTCTCTCGAATTGAGCTAAATAAACATTTAAAAAGTAGAACATTACAGTTTCCAAATACTATAGATTCAATAATTAAGAAATCACAGATTTCGCAAGGTACCGAAACCGAAAATGAAAGCGCAAAACCAAATGAAATTAATATGAACGAACTCATAGATAATTTCAAAGATTTCGAAATACAGAAATCAAACAAAAATAAAAATAACACCATAAAGGAAACTTTAACTCCTTTAAATAAATTCAGAAATCAATTGAGGATTTTAGTCGACAAGAATCATCAAGAGATGGATGAAAAATTAATAATAAACTTTAATCAATTTAGACGATATGAAAGAAAGAAAAATAATTTCACAAGTCTAGATATTAAATATTTATTAAATAAATATTCTAACAAAAATAAAGTCACGGCAATTTTTACCGATGACGTAACCTTTGAATTAATTAACAAAGAATTCAAAGAAAATAATGTAAACAAAAATTTAGTTAGAACAAAAACAGAACTAGAAGATATCCTAAACGGAAAAGATCAACTAGAAATAATTAAAAATATTCATTTACCCTACCATAGAGGTACAAATGAAAATTATGAAAAAATTCAAAGATCGTATTATTTCCCAAAAATGAAAGAAAAAATATCAAATTTTATAGATAAATGCGACATTTGTAAATTAAATAAATATGAGCGCAAACCGGTTAATTTGAAGTTTGAAATTTCCGCAACTCCAAACGGGCCAATGGAAATTCTTCACTGCGACACGTTTGTTCTTCGCTCTAAAACATTTTTAACCATAATGGATAAATTTAGTAAATTTCTCTCCATTTTCGAGCTACCTAATAGGAAGTCTCAAACCATTATAAAAATGTTTAAAACCTTTTTCTCAAGAGAAGGTTTACCAAAACAAATAGTTATCGATTCTGCAACCGAATTTAACTCGGAAATCTTCAAAAATTTTACTAAAATGCATGACATCGAACTACATACAACAACGGCAAAAGCTTCTACTGGAAATAGTCCAATAGAAAGAGTTCATTCCACACTCACAGAACTAACAAGAATAATATATTGCCAAAACAAAAATATTCCTATACGAGATTGTATGGAAGATGCAACATTTGCATATAATAATAGTATCCACTCAGCAACAAATGTAACACCATTCGAGCTACACAGAGGACATCTATTAATTAAAAATATTCCCGAAAACCTCTCAGAGCAATCTGAAGAATTCCTCGAATCAATACGCACAAAATACAATGAATTAACAAAATATATCGCAGATAGAAGTCTACGAAATAAAACAAAAATTATCAATAAACTCAATAATTCACGTGACGATCCGAGAGAATTCGAAATAAATGAGGAAATTTTCGAAAAATCAACAACAAGGGACAAACTTGTTCCAAAATATATAAAACACAAAGTTGTTGAAAACAAAAAAGTTAATGTTGTAACTAATAAACGTAAAGTCCATAAACAAAGAATTCGTAACTGTAACAAACATCTTAACACTAATAACATTTTATTACAGGATAACCCTAATATCCAACCAGTTACTCGAAGCCTTCGATCTAATCAATAGTAAAGGAGTTATTGGATTACAACTTGGGCCAGCTAGAATGATAACCAGCTACTCCAAACTAATTCATATCATAGATCTAAATAAAATTAAAAATAATCTAGAACTAGTAAATCAAACTAAATTAGATTTACAAAAATTAATGGATCAT
The DNA here is from genome assembly GCA_963556175.1 of Tipula confusa. Lineage (NCBI taxonomy): Eukaryota > Metazoa > Arthropoda > Insecta > Diptera > Tipulidae > Tipula > Tipula confusa. Next base: position 64,464,144 of record OY744476.1, read on the forward strand.
CATAAAATTAGAGATGATACTCAAATGAAAATCGCAAATAGAAAAATGTTTAAATTAGAAAAAACTCTCAAAAATATTCTACCTAACACGTATAAGAAGCGACCAAAACGCGGAATATTCGATCCTTTAGGGACTTTAATCAAATCAATCACTGGTAACCTTGACCAAAACGATTATATCGAAATTCAAAATGCAATACAACGACTTGAAAACGGCGAAATTAAAGTTTTAGAAAAATATAATGAGCAAGTTAAAATTAACGAAATATTAATCGATAGATATGACGATATAACAGAACATATTAATAACATTACCAATAAACTTAACGAATATATTAAGACAGCTACTGTATCTGCTAAAGAAGTATCTGAAACCTTTTTTCTAAATAAATGTTTCTTAGAACTAGAAGATAATATGTTAATAATCGAAGATCAATTAAATGAGGTTCACGATATTATAACATTTGCCAAATTAAACGTAATAAGTAGGCACATTCTAGATAACGAAGAAATGAACTACATCACTGATGAATTTGACCAAGATAATATACGGATCATATCAGAGGAGCAAATTTACTCCATGTTAAAATTGAAAGCTTATTACAACAATACAAATCTAATTTTATTAGTAGAAATTCCACAGTTTATCAAAGAAACATTTTCTTTCCAAAAAATTAAAACAATTCCTATTAATAATCAAATTCTGAAATCCAATCCAAATTATATTGTCCTAAATACCCAAAAGTATATGACATTAGAAAACCCATGCCAAATAGTGGAACATACATATTATTGCCAGAAGCAACAACTTCATAGTATTAACGGAAGTTGCATACCAAATTTGTTAAACCACAAGGATGCAAATTGCGAAACCATCCAACAAGAACCCGAGGAGGATATAGAACTAATCGAAAACGAATACTTGTACGTTTCATCACCTGAAGGAGTAAACATCAGAACAACTTGTAATATAGACCAAGCCACAATAAAAGGGATAAAACTTCTAAATTTTAAAAACTGTTCAATAATAATACATGAAAAAAGATATTCCAACGATCAAATAAAACGATATCACAAAATTAATTTAATTCAACCATTCGACAACGTCAACATAAACATTTCAATGGAAGAAACAATAAATCTACCATTGATAACTAAACAAACAATTAAAAATATAGAGAAATTAGAAGCTAAACATGGAACAATAAAAATTTTCAATTTTGCTTTAACTTTCTCAACTGTCATAATTATTTCATGCTTAATACTAATAGCCTTATATATTCACAGAAGATATCAACATATAATTCAAAAACTCAGACTATCCAGGTTATTATTTTCTACCAAAGCCAATGCAGCTGAGGACAGCTTCAACTTAAGAAGGGAGGAGTTATGTACCATACCCAGACCAAACTCAGCATAATGTACAACAAACATTATATCGTATTGCAGTATAAAGCAAATATACAACATACATTATATTTACGCGCCATCAGCATTAATATAAATGTAATACAATTATTATTGTATCATCAAAAATCAAAAACAAAAGAATACATTGCAATATGTAAAACATATAAATATGCTAAGAAAATAAAGACATTTGTTCATAATTTTATATAACTCACAGAGTTAAGTTCTTTTATTATAATTATTGTGAAACATCTGAAATATAAGTAACCTATAACTATATATATATATATATATATATATATATATATATATATATATATATATATATATATATATAAATATATATATATATATATATATATATATATATATATATATATATATATATATATATATATATATATATATATATATGTATATATATATATATATATATATATATATATATATATATATATATATATATATATATATATATATATATATATATATATATATATATATATATAAACATATATAACAATAACAATAGTAATAACAATAAAAATATTAGTCCCTGTACGATTCATGTTTTTTATGTTATTCGCTAGCAACACTCGCTTATTTTTTCCGACCATCAAGCTGAAGAAGTAAAAACTACAAATTAATAAAAAAAAGTTTTAAATAAAAAGTTCTTATACATATACTCGTTTAATGAAAAAGCAGCAAACTCGAAGTTAAAAAGTTTTGTTTTATTTATTTAATTTTAAACTATAAGTTAATAGTATTTATGGGTATATTTTATGATTTCGAATGGAATTAAAATAAATAAATAAAATTATTATTGTACTCCTCCATATAATTTAATTATAAAGTGATCTATATATGTATTTATATATATATATATATATATATATATATATATATATATATATATATATATATATATATATATATATATATATATATCAATAATTTCATTTTATTTATTTATATTTGTATGGTGTATACACTAAAAACTGTTTATTAAAATTAAATTGAAAATTTTATTACTTTTTTGTACTTGCACACTTAAATTTAAATTTATTTAAATTTTTAAGTTTTTTTCGTTAAATAAAAATTAAAACTTAAAACTCTCGAATGTGAAACATTTATATATTTCTCCACATATGTGTATATATAAATATAAATAAATAAATAGGTCGAATTTATTAGTTAGGAAAATTAAAAATAATTTAAAACATTTAATTTTTTACATATTTTTGTAATGCAGTTCTGGAAAATTTTCGAAGCTAAAATACCATATGCGCTTAAAAATTAAATTTTGTTTACTATAAAGTGTTACGTGATAATTTCGACAAGTTATATATTTTAAATTTGCTTCAGCTGGTGCATATAATATATGGATTGAAACATAACAAGTAATTAGCAATGCTTTACTTAAAAATGTTATTGCAGTATTCCTTTACAAATATTTATAATTAAAAAAAACGGTCCTACAGAACCTTAACTAATATATTCATACTAAGAACTTTCCAGATATCACATTAGTGAATGTCACATGAAACAGTCTATCATTTCAAAAAGCTACCCAAAGTCTGGCAAAAAACACTAAACAAAATGTGAATGATTTGAAAATTTCAAAAAACTCAGATTCTTCAAAAAAAGAGCATTTTTAAAAGTAACCTCTTCAGAAAAATTTAAATTATCTAACTTATTATATGGTAAATTAATACCATACCCGCTGCACTATTCTTAATGTGTCACATTAATTACATAAAATGTAGTGGTCAAATTATGCAGTTTATATGAAGAAATTGAAGATATTCTACTTAGAAAAACTTTGTTATAATTCTGTTACTACTTTTCTGTTAAAACACTAAACGGGTTTTCCATTTTCATCTCATGCATTTTAATATAAGAAGTTTACAGGCCAATTTTACCTCCCTTTTGGTAAAATTAAATAATTATGTCATCGTACCAGATATCATTTTTTAAAGAGAAATCTTAATTACTAATATGAGGTTCATTTATATAAAATTTCCAGGTAAAACTTTTTTAGCCGCGTGTTATTGATATAAATCGTTGCATCGTTAGTAAAGGATCACTTTGCCGTGAATTATTTTAATCATGCTGAGTATCTTATTTAAAATATATGCTGTGTTCCGTAATCGACTAAACTAACTTAACTAAATTACAACAAATTAGTTAATGCTATTTCTAGATAGATGGAACTACACAAAAGTCGCTAACTGTGCCTGATTTTGGAACTAAATTAAACTAAAAAGTATTATAATGTATTTATAGATTAAAATTATTATAGTTATTTTATACTTTTTGTGAAAAGACACCAAAAAGTTTCCTCAGAAACTTTACAGCTACCACCTATGAGGCAATAGCGGAAGCTTTAGCAATTTGCAAGTTTAGTTTGAAAAGTCGATTAAGGCACACAGCATTAGTACATATTTAATATAATAAAAGTAAACTGAACTTACAAACAGACTACATTTTTACATCATTTTTATGTCAAAATTTAGTAAACAAACAAAAATAATAATAATAAGTTAACATAAGTGAGATGAATCGGTTTGAAATGATTTGCAAGATAAGTATTATTATAATTCTAAATAATATTAATTTATGTACTATTTGTTTCCTTTATTTCTAGATTTGCATCTTTAACATAGTCCCTGCCGTAAACGAATTAACTTATATTTCGTTAAAAATAATTAATCAAGCGGTTGTTTGCACACCTTGTTTATAGGCCGTTTAAAGACGTTTGACGCTGTTTTTATGCAAGGACTCGAACCATTCATGCCACACAGCGGACGGAAATTCATTGGCTACATTTTCTTAATTTATCCTATACAGTCGCTCGTTTGTTTACGAGCCAATAATTTTGGTGGATTAGATGGAATGTATGTGATGAGCCTGGATGGAGATATTATGAAAAAAATCTTATTCTACTAATTTTACTGCTTGCTATGGGAATTTGGTAGAAAGATTGGATGTTTAAAATCATAAGGGGAGTTTGCATTGTTATTAAATAGAATCTCGTATAATTCGCACTCATTGGGGTTGACTTCTTGTATATGAAACAGTGATATGGATCTAGCTTGCACTTGTCATTCGCAAAGAGTGCCATCGTAGTAAATATCCTTTTTTGTATTGGGCTAGAAGAACTCGGGATCTATTAACCATGGTGGTCCTTTCCTCCATTGATAAAGTGTTAATAGATTGGACGGTAAAACACCTCTTGTTTCATAGTCAGCTGAATTATGATCGGATTTAACATGTTGCCAATAACTGCTTGCCAGTAGTTGAAGTATTTCAGAAACTCTGATGGCAATAAACGTTTTCCATTTCGTGGGATGCTCCGATAGTCATGCTAAAATAATATTCGATGAATTCTTAATCAAAAGGTTTCCTTACTTCTTCCATCAGTTCTGAAAGGATATGGTCACTACACAGTCCCAAACTAGGCAATGATATCTGTTTAATAGGTGCGACCATGGTTTTTGACGCTAGGAGTTCCGTCCGAATAGTTCCGTCCAAATAGTTCCGTTATCATCTTTGAATCTTCCGTACACTGCCGCTGAATAGGCTCTTTCACTAAATTCATGTGATGAATTTAGTATGTCGAATTATTTGATTACATACCTCATGACCCTTAGCTTCTTTAACTGATGAAATTCTATTTTCAACTGATACCGTACAATTACGATGTCATTAGGTAAGTTGTCATCCTGCTCTAATTTTTGTAGCCATAACTGTTGGTATAGGATTTTCGCTATTATTGTTGAAGGGGATAGTAAACCATACTTACTCTTGAATTTAGGATCATGGTGCAATTTTTGTTCTAAATTGGAAAATCTTTTCTTTGCTACGATTAGAGAGTTTCCCAAAGTGGATCGTAGTTCTTTGAACGCTAACTTCACACAGTATGTTTTCCTGTATTTTCCCGTAGCAAATTTATTTTGTATGTTCTTTGTAATAGTTTTCTCCTTGGGAAACTGATTTGATGGCAGTGATTTCCTCTTTCCCAAAATCGTCTTAGACGTTGCCACTTGGCTTGATAATATCCACCCAAATATCGAATTTTGCTCTATTAGTTTATCGCTTTGGAATCCAATAATACTCGATAATATTGGTGAGGATTCGATAAAGCAAGAACTCGAATTACCGCTGATGGTGGAATAGCAGCAAACTGTTTAAGCGATAGAGCATGCGGAATGCTCAATGGTTCGATATTTTGTCCACTGGATCTCAAAAAATTGGGATTTTCGGTTTCGTTGGTTTTGTATCCTGGTGAAGCATTAAATGATGCTTTACTCGACACATATGCCGTATCTATAACGTAAATGATAATTCTGCGACTGCTGTTTCTTAAAAAGACATACGAAACATAATTTATTATCGGCTACAAAACTTTTTCTTTCATGCACTGATAATTGTAGACTATAATTTCACACACGGATTTAATGTTTGGCGATAAGAAAGGCGTTTTGATGGCTCACAGCATTTTATAAATCGCTCTGTTTATTGAGGAAATCAAAAAATTGTTTGATTTTTGGGAATTCGATTCCATAACTTTGTTAAGCCTAAGCTTGTTTAGTAGTTTGATCCGGTTGGCTTACTACATTGTAGATCAACCGCGGTGCGCAACTCGGCGTTTTCACCTAAAACATTTATTTATCGTAGTACTTTATCTGAAACAACGCGCATTTGATGCAGTGATTTAGCGAATCAATGATTATTTGTTGGCTGTTCCATGAACTGCTTAAGAAGCATTGAGACCACGTGCTTCATTTTGTCGTAACGATTAATGATCATCTCCCAAGCTTCATAGTAGTTTGCTTCGGTAAATGCAATATGGCGAACTAAGGCTTCTTCAGTTTTTAGCAAACCTTTCAGGTATTGCAATTTATGTACTTTAGATATTTCAAATTGCAGATTTTAAATAGCAAAACTACATGAATTTAGAATAAATCTCAGATAAAGATGGAGCGTTTACACGGGGTAAACAAACATCACTATCACCTCTTTTATTTACTGCTTATCTCGTCTAAAAAATATCGCCGATTCGCTATTAGAACAGCTTGCATCAATTTGCCCTTGGTTGCGAAATATTTTGTCCCGATTTGGTCTTGCAGTGGGATGTTTTCAGCTGCATCGCTATACATATCGGTGGATGATTTATAATCCTCCCATTCTCCACTTAGGAGCTTTATATTCACTTTGATGCGTTCAATAAGTTCTTTCGTCAGATTACCCAAAGCATACGCCTCTATTTGCTTAATTCAGTTTACTATCCATTGTAGCGCACGCATATCAGCCATAGCGAATTATTTCTTCACACTCAAACTTTACTGTTATACCAAATGTTTTTTAAAGCTGAAACTTTCAAATATCTCGGAAAATAAGCACTCTACGAAAAAAATGTCCCAGATCAAAATTTAAACATTCCAAAGGGGAAATATACATTAGTGCTAAAATTAATACCCGTTTCCCTCCTTGTAGGTGGGGAGGGGAGTAACTTTAAAATTAAAATGGCAACCCCTATTTTTTGCAATAAAAAATAGGGGTTCCTACTTCAAAGTTTCAAAGTTTCAAAGTTACTCTCACTTCACCTACGGGAACGGGAGGGGCGTAGTAATTTTAGAACTTTTGTATTTCCTCCTCGAAATGATTAAATTTTGTTATTTTTTTCGTAGTGTGCTTATTTGCCGAGATATTTGAAAGTTTCAGCCTTAAAAAAAAACTGGTATAAAAATGGTAAATTTATGTATTGGTAACTGTGTCAAAATTACAGATTTTTTAAAAAACTTTTTATATATATATTTATTTCACAAATCATTTATATCGCTTTTCTTGTCAGATTATAAACTTCGCCGAAAATTTCGGGCTCGAAGGACCATGTTATTTTTGCAATCTTTGATAAATATCCTGCCCATCTAGTAAATAATTACCTCAAAAATTGTATCTATTTCAGTTAACATTTTAAACTTTCCTCTCGCCAAACTCGTTCATCCTATTTCTGTTATTCCATTTCGAATCTAAATCACATCTAATGTGATTTAATTTTAATTTTATTTTTTTTTTATATTTTTAGGTAATTACATAGGCTATTGGGTTGAAAATGGAATTTTGTGTACAGACCGATTTAAAATCTCCATTTATGGTAAATATGGTAAAAAATATTTTCTCTTTGAAAATTAGAAACTAAGCTACTACCTAAATATATTAGTAGCCACATTTTAATAACTAACCACTGTTTCTGTGACAAACCACAAAGTTCTTGAAAGTTTTTGAAGAATTGTGACCAAGTTAATGCTTACCTAAAGTATAAAACATGCAAATTAGTTTAAGACCGTGTAGTGATACAACACAAATGTTTGTTTAGCATTTGAAATGATTAGTTTATTTTGTGGTCGTCAGAAACGATAACCTTTTTTAAAATCTACAAAAAATGTTGAACTGTTTAGTAAATGTATTGAGGAAATGAGCTATTTCCTCCAATCTACTATTGTTTAGAATCCTACTTTACAATAATGGCATGTTAAAAATTATTATATTGTAGTCAATATAATTTTTGTTATATCAATCTTTTTGACTTTTACAATTTTTTTTTCAGAAATCATAATGTAAGTGTAAATTTCATCTTAACTGAGGCATTTAAAACTACCGATCATCCAAGTTAAATAATGATGGGATTCGAGGTGATTCAGATTGATAATATTTTTAACAGCAACAACGGTTTCAAAGAGTCTACTTGTAATTAATAATTAATAATACTTGTAATTAATATAATAACAATTATGGTAGCACTGTTTCGTTAAACAAGAGTTAAATGAAACTAACGACCATAGTTTTTGGCTGAATCAACATGTCGATTAAGTTTTAAGTGACTGCTTAGGCCATAACAACTAACATAGGTTGTTTTCCTAAAAACCAAAGCATCCAAAAACTATTATCAACATTAAAATTAATATTGATGGCTGATCTTCAAGGTTGGGGATCCATTACAGTTATAAATTAGACAAAAAAAAATTAAAAATGGAAAATGTTACTGTGAAAAGAAATTTATCAGCGATAGAATTATTGAGTCACTTAGGATTTAAATTTAAGGGTCATAATTAAGGCAACGACTTTTATAGTAAAAGCAAATATTTAAATGATTGATCTAAAAGTTAAATTTAAAAAAATGCCAACCATGGCCAACGTATTTTAAACTATTGTCGTTTTTCAATCTCTACTAATTTACAGAGTGGATATTAAAAAGTTTCGAGAGCTATAAATGATTCTAATAGTTCAGAAAAATATTCAATTTTGGAAGAAAGTTTAAAAGAACACAGTATTGTCCACACATCATTGTTAAGTGATGCAATTCTATATTCTTTATGTGACTGATTTCATTATTATTTGTACGGGGGCATAATTTAATATGCCAATAATAGTAATTGGTGGCGGCACTTTCTATTTTGGTTAGCCTGGTTGTTTTACTTAGTCAGGTGTTTTTCGTTGTATTTCAGATACTTTATCTTTGTTAAGGAGACAGTTTTGTTGTATACCTCCATTTTCTGGAGACGACTCCGTTTTCGTTTTATTGCTTTTTCCTTTTCTGTTTTAAGATCCAATCTGTTTCTCTTACTAGTTCGTCTTCATCAGTATAAAATCTTTTAATTCTGTCTATCTCATTTTTAGTCAGAGAAGGCTTTTTTAACTTGTAGAGCCCTTTTAAAATTTTCATTTTTCTGCGACGTTACCTTTTCAATTTCAATTTTAGTTGGAAATGTTGGTGATCTGGTCAACTTAGAGCTGCTTGAAAATAGTACATTGCATTAATTCCCTGAAAATAATATATCTACCAATCGTGACCAGTACCAGTTAGTAGAGGTTCGTAGATGAGAACTTCATTTACTATAGATTCTCGGAGGTCAGATATCCTTCGGTGTCTCGGTTGCCAGAGCCTCGTTAGTTTAAACAGGGAGCACCGCGTGCAGGTGAGGTTGACATTAGAACTGGCATTTGAATTATTTTCCTTTTGCACCATACCTTCCTTAAGACCATTTGGTTACTATAAAACAATTTTTTTTAGGAATTATAACACGGCGGATGTCTGTGTCGTTATTTTAATTATTCAAATTTAGATGTTGTGCAAAGCAAAGCTCAGTTTCGATATGATGAGGAATCATAATAATTTTGTTAACAATTATTTGTCATCTCATCAGCCCATGGCGACCGAGTGCTATGTATAAATACTCCTTTACGCTCTATATATATTTATGTACAGTATACATGTAGAGTTAGCGAATTATATGAATGTGCACGAAATATCTGAATAATTGTTTGTGTTTGTGAAGCGACAGTCGCTACAGAATCTACTAATTGTTTGACACTGTTAAATGCATATGTTGAATCTACATCATCTGCAAAAGCTGTTATATTTCATTTAAGATTTAAAGCTAGGTAAGAAGCTCGAGCTAAGCTAAATTCTAACGTGGTCTCCACAAATCTACAAATAAACATCGAGCTAAAAAAATTGTGTAGAGATAAATTTTGACATACCTAATTTGATGTCTCTTTTGTGTTTTAATGGTGTTATGTTTTCAAATATTCTAGATTTTATTTTAGATTTTGGTGCTTTTTAAAATTTATGGCCTTGGTTGGTCATTATATTCTTCACTTTTATGTGGTAAGTCAAAATCACGTACATTATTGAAGTCATCAATTTCAACATACTCCATTTTAACTCAAAGATATTAACGTATTTAAAAAAAATATAGCAAACCATGAACTCGTAAACTAAAAACCTAATATAATGTTCAAATTTCGCATTTATTTAATGTATCTTGCAGATAAATTAACGCAACAATTTTTGGAAACTTTAAAGTAGTGCCATCTATTACACAATCTGATAAACTATACTTTTCCATTATTTTTCATGTCCAGCTGCATACCGGTGAGCAAAATAATGTGAAAACATTTTTATCGCGCTCTTAGTCAGCTAAAGTTTATGTCAAATTAGTATGGAAAATGTATCTTAGCTCGAGGTTGCTTATCGACCATAATTTCAAAATTGACATTAAATAAATACAGAACAAGACATGTCCTAAAATCGAGCACTAAGGGACGTTTTAGTACTAACGACATTATTTACAATTTTTACAACCTGCTCAAAATTTGATTTAATGACACACCTCTTACACCAAAATTTAAAATTGATCTCGTATAGGTTTTGAATGGCTGCGTCAAAGGCTTTTGAAATATCCAGTAAAATACCAACGCACATCTAGTGCACTGTTTAAGTGATAGTAGAATAATGGTAAAAAATTCAATAAAGAGCATCTTCGGTTGACAGACTTTTACAAAACCCAAACTGTCTTTTATCCATAAAATAATTTTTTTTGAGGAAGCTAAAAGCCGACCGTTAATTACTTGTTCCGTTAAAACTTTAGAACACGAATTAAGAAGGTCCTTTTGGTTGACGGCATTCTGTCGCCTCGTAAAAAACTAAACGTACATGTTATCCTAAGAATTCTAGCACAACTTCCTTGGCAGGTTGTAGGTGGTAACTGAACAAAAACTGGATTGCAGGCTGACTACTCGCATCTTTAAAACATTTCTCTTTTACAAAAATTATCAAAAGAAGTATGGATACCGCCATAATTTAACCCGAACCCCATTATTCATGAACACGCAGTTATGAATTGGTATAAATGTGAACAAATTTAACAAAAAAAAAATTGGTTGCTGTTGAGCAACAGAATATAACCAATAAAAAAATGCGAATAAGTTTTAAACACATATGAAACCCCAAAACGGTCTTTGCTAGGAGAACCGACGAGCAAATTTATAGACGGTAAAAGCGTAAATGGGAGAAGGCTGAAGTATTTAGAGTACAACAACTCAGCAATGAGCGCAGTTTTTGTAATTTCTTTAAAGGAGTCACCGGACTACAGCATACCTTCAAACATGAGTATATTATAATTCGGAACCAAAACCGTAACCTCCGTATTAACATCAAGGAAGTGCTTGATACTTGGAACGAGCATTTCTGTGATTTACTCAATATTCAACAACTATCAAAATCTGTGTTTGTCATATACAGACTGTAAGGATGTGCATAGAGGACACAGTCTACGAGGAATTCACTCTGGCCATGCGTAGAGATAAAAAAAATTTGTATCTAAGGTAGTTTACATACTCCGAGTTCTTGAAACTATATTTTCGACCTTATTCGATTAGTATGGCAAAACGAAGTTATCCATGATGACTAAATGTCCACGTTGTCCTTATCGTTAAAAAGAGAAATCGATCAAACTGTGAAAACTATCGCGACATAGCTCCAAATTTGCACACCATATAAACTACTGCCTTACAAAATATTGGAAAAAATAACTCCTCTGGCAGAGAAAATTGTAGGTGACATGGCTGCCAAGGATTAGTTTTTTTCGCTAAAGATGATTCTTCCTAAATACTATGAAACTCGAGACGTATATTAGGTCTTATTGGATTTTTAGCAAGCCTATGACTCAATCCATCGAGAAAGCTTATGGTTTGCTTTGCGATATTTGGAAATACCTGACATTTATATGCGATTATACAAAAAGGTCAATAATGTTTTTCAGTCACTAATGTTTTTCAGTCACAATTTTGTATCAAAGTTGAGAACAAGATATCAGGAACTTTTGCAATTAGCTCTGGTGGACGACAAGGAGAAACTCGGTCTCCGATTCTCTTTAATTTCATGTTAGGATTCATTTTCGTAAAATTGAAACACCTTAGGACAGCATCTCTTACCGTCAGTACAGCATGGTTCTGTCTTATGCAGATGATATCTGGGTAACTGAACTGAATGGCAAGGGTGTCAAAGAACAAGATCCACTTGTACGATTCTCGACATCCGTTGGTCTCAACGTCAAAGAGTGTAAAACTAAACATATGATTGCTGGTTTTAGAGAACAAGACACAATGGATTATAGCAGTGGTGACCACAAATATGAAGGAATGCCAAGTTTCCGATACATCGAATCCCTCTCACTCATGATAATTGTGTAAAGTCAAAATACCTTGCAAGTGCCGACAAGCTGATGTTAAACAAGGTTTGGTTTAGATTCGCTGTCATATATGAGTATCAGACTTTAACCCTGATAGATGAGTATGAAAGATGGTTAACGGTATCCAAGAGAAGAGTTATGCGCATTATATCTAACTTCAAACGCGACGATGATGACACTAATCGGGATCTATTCCACCTCACAAGATTAGAAATTCAATCAAAACCGCATGTATGTAATTCATGAAATAAACGGATAGCAAGTACACTGGCCCGGTTACGTTCTGCGAGCCGATCCTTAACAAATGGTGCTGTGATCGCTGCGAGAAAAGCCGCTATTTGGTAGGCGCAGATATCACTGTCGGTAACGTGGGCTCTTTGAGGATAGAAAACGATTTGTCTTCTTTGGATTAAATTCGATATAGCTAGAATGTTGCTACGGGTTGGATTTTAAAAATTGTATTGTTATTATTATGTTTCAGCAGCGGATAGGTAAGTTCTTGGTATTTTTGGTGAATAAATGCCTTGACAACATAATCTGTGGCGGCAGAGTTTCACTGGACTGCGAAATTTATTTTCCAACAAAAATTAAATTTCCACTAAAATTAGCATGAAGTTACTAATTAGCTACTTTTAAATCAACTAAATTAATTTTATTATGCACAAGTTTTGTCAAATTTATTACTCTAAATTGGCCTAAAAACTAAATTTTAATTTTATCAACTCCCGATGACACTATATATTCGGCTTTTTGTCTATAATTTTCTAATCGATTTATGTTGTTAAATTTTAGTTTTTTGTTTGTGCTGTGACGATACACATTAAAATTTGTGTACCTATAGCTCGTGTATGTAGGTATATAAAGTAAAAAAACCACAACAATAGCTAAAATTCTAAATTGAAAATCTAAAAACAATAAAATGTATAACAAAAAAAAAAAATCGAAGTAAATGGCACGAAATGTATAGACACGAAACTAGAAAAGCTGAATTGAGTTAGATTATACGTCTATAACTCTATATGTATATCATAGAATAGTTTCATGAATTTGCATAAATGCAATAAATTGCACCTTCATGGATTAATTGGCGGTGGTTTTCTAAATTATTTTATATTTTTGTTGTTGTTTAAAGCACAATAAATTCCACTTTATGCGAATTAACTTGAAAACGTTGACTTTTTTTAACGTATATATATTTTTATATTGTGGCTTTACGTAGTTGTTTTCAACAATGCTTTACCTGCAATTGTAGTTCGTTAGTTTGAAAGTGTACAATTTTTAATGAAATCTATTTGTTGGCATAAAATCATAACAATACCATAAACATGAGTGGTTTCTTGTGACTTTAAAATTAAAGTAATTAATCAAATTTATTATCTTTGACATGAACCGATTTGGAAAACACGAATTAATATCTGTGAAACGAGCCAAAATCAAGTGCCCATCGATATATAGGATGTAGGCTTTAATTAGATTCTTACTTAAACGCGTCTTATGCTGAATAAATAAATTAAAATTTAAAATACCATAAACAACACTTCTTATCTCGAAAACCATTAAAAAAATAGTCATTTTCTTGGTTTTACTTTTTTATCAAGATCTAAGACGAACACAAAACAAAAATAATAGAAACATTTATCTTATTTGTGCTTAACCATAAATAGTTGAAATTTTCTAATGAAATACCATGACTGATTTTAGATTTGTTATTTTTTATGTGCTATGGTTTTCTAAATTTTACCTTGACAAAAATTTAAATACGCTTCCGAGGTTGGTAGTTTATATAATTGTTAAGAAATGCGGTACTAAATTTTTCAAAAATGAATTATTCAACCGCAAAAATTCCCCACACAAATATTGAATGGAGACTGCATTCGTGAAAAGACATGTTTTGTTAAATATAAACCATAAAGCGACGATGTACGAAGCATTTCGGACTATTTCGTTTTCTTTAACCGCCTGTTCTTAGGTTTTAATTGGTTATCATCTATCATCTTAAATTATTATAAATTATAATTATTGAGAAAAATATAAATCTTGCGGTTGATTTACCACAGTATTAAGCTCCCTCCATTTTGTTCATCATTTATTTCGTTGCTGCAGTGATGTAAGGTACTCGGTGAACCAAAGTTTCAAACAATCTTGAGTAATGCGTTGGATGTCGTTCAATGTCGGCGCTAATGAAATTAGTGCCGTTTTCATTATACAATTCGCCACAAACCCGTCTTCTGGCTGTGATTCTTTTCAAGGCGGCTAAAAGTGCCTTAATGGATTGATTTTCGATTTACTCTAGATGAACGGCTTTGGTACTCTTGCATATCGAGCCTAAATAATCCACGCCAGTTTCAAAAGAAGTTAATAAATTATACCCGTGACGGTGGCCATTTGCTCATTAATTGTTTCTGACAATTAGTCTTAAATTTAACGTGCAGGTAATACATTTATAGCCTTTTTCTTTTGTCTTTGTCTTCCCATTTGGAATCCAGTATTCGTGGCGGCTTAGTGCAATAAGAAACAAACAAAAGCGTCCTGCGTGCTGATTGTCTAAACGGGTCTCTTGAAAGTATAAAGTAGACAGATCGTTATTTTGGATGTAATATCACGAGTTACTTGGTAGAATAAGACATCATCGAGCTCAAAGAATTGGTCCAATTGCTAATTTTGTCCAATTTATAGCGACCGATAGTTTTTTGAGAATTGCAAAAATTCTCCTGGTAAGTAAAGGTATCGGTTTTTTGGACTCGGCATTTGCGACACTATTGGTGATAAATCACAGTTTAAACCTCAGTATTTTTCGCAGCTTCCGAAACGATAAATATTTGGCAAGTATTTGACCACTCATTAGAATGTGAATGGATCGATGCGAAAGTAAATATTTTGTTTGATGTTTCTTCTACATTAATAGTCCGTTATTTCGTTTTTGAGGTGGTCGTGTTTAGATGGATTGCAGCAACACACTAAAACCAAGCTACAAGAGTGAGAGCAATTGAAGTTTTTGGAGGGACTGATCACAAAAAAAACTATCTGCTATTTACCGAATAATCGTATTTCTAGTTTCCAAGAGATGTTGTTGATAGAATTTCTCCAGTTCAATTACCCACGAACATACTTCATCGTTTTGGTGGCTTGCCACCCAGTCGACGACAATCTGAAAAAATTTCCAGGTGTAAGTTTGGCGGATAGCAAATCGTGACTCTAATTTCTCAACTTCGTTGAGATTCGTCAGCATACGGTCGCACATAACTCAAGTCGAGGAAGCGTCTGTTGCTTAATGGGCTATTTTTTTTCGATGAGATCAATTGTGTTATTATTTTCCGATCAGGATTGGTAATTCGAAAAACTACAAAAGCTACATAAGCAGATTGAGTTGCATTGCAGAACCTGTGTAATTTGATTGTGGACTCATTGTTCAAATGCACGAATCTGAAATTAAAAATATTATTAACTATTTCGAAAATAAATTTTGGGAATGATAGGATCGTCTCAGCCCAGGTTGTCAGCCCATACCATGTGCACAAAAATATCGAATTTTACCATAACAGGAGACAACCACCCCATTGGATCGAATAACTGATTTAATTCAGATATCACGGCTCTATTTGAATAATTTGTTGAGTTGGTTAATTTAGCGATAATTTAGGTTTATACCTGTCCTTTGCCAAGTTCCAATAAATGCCCAATAGCTTCATAGGTTATGTTAAGTACGGTTTATGATTTTTTTAGAATTGGCTTCAGAGTTTTCAGATGTAATGACAGAAGTAGTATTCTACTATTGTTGGATTTCTATTATCTTATTTTAAAGTTATCTTTGCGGAAAATGGTAGTGATAGCTACTTTTAAGTGCAATATCTTCATCATCAACCACGAATATCAAGTCATCAACATAAAGATTATGAAGCCTTAAGATATGTTTCTAGGGTTTCCCGAGCTACTTGTGTAATTGCTCTGGTAGCCAGGATGAATGCAGAAAGCAATCCATAAGTGGCCGTTTGTAAACGAATATGATGGATGGGATTGGATAGATCAGATCGTCATACTAATTTTTGATAATGCGTGACAGAATGGAACATGTTATATTTGCTATTTATGGGTAGAGAAGACTATCCTGTGTTCCTTAAAACTTAAAATAATTTAAAAATAAATTAGACTGAACCGTAGGGATATGCCTGTTGTTGATTTGGCGTATCCGTGTCAAATACAACCCTACGTTTGCTGATTTTGCTTAACTTCTGGATTACGCCTAGGTGCGGTAAATCGAAATCCTTTTGTGATGCTTCTGCTGCAGATATTTCTACCATATAGTTAAGGCGTTCGTGGTCGATCATAAATTCGTGATATAATTTTCTAAATTCTGGTTCACGAATAAATTTGCATTCTTCTCCTTTATATTTGAATAGCCACTGCAAGTGTACCACCCAAAGTATTTAGTAATTTCTTAAACGGAAGTCTTACTATAAATCGTCATTTTTTGTTGATGGTTTTCTGTGAAGATTTTTGAAGACCCAATCCCTCAAAACTTTTTTTAATTGGCTAATTTGATTCTAGGGTACGACTTTAAATCAACATCTACACGTTTCGAGGAGAGAGCTAACTTGAAATGTTGACGTAACCAAGGCATCAATGGAAAATCCGGTTGAGGCATAAGGTTTTAACCTTATTGTAACCATGTATTTCGACGTTCCGGAGCTCGGTTGTCTCAATTCACAAATATAAACTCTTGCATTTTTTTTATCTAATTGAAAAGCGAAAATCTTAGGTTTTCAGAGGGCATCAATAACAAAACAAACATCACCAATTCACCAACAAATATATTATTAGTTTTTGGATAATTATTTTGGTTAAGAATTATCAAATTAACCCTTCAAACCTTTATATTTTACCCTTTATGCCGATTTTAAGCAATTTATTTACAAAAGAATTCGGCCACTACTGAAAGTAAATTTGTACAAAAATTTCAATTTACTGTACTATACGATTTACCCGACTATTCGGCCGCAGCCAAAATGTCATTTGTGGCAAATGTATTTACTGTAATATAATTGCCACGGTATGTGAGGTAAATTTGTTGCTAATACATTTTTGACAGTTTTATTCCCAACTTCTTTCTTTTTGTCCATATATGTTTACGCCATGTTAGACGTTGGTCGAGGTGAATACCTAAATATTTTACTTCATCAGTTTGAGGTTTTTTCTGGTTATTCATTTGTATAGGTGGACATGTTCCTCTTCGCATCGTGAAGGTAACATGTTTAGACTTAGCTTCATTAACTTTAATTCGCCATTTTTTCATCCATACTTGAATACTGTTAATATTCTCCTGCAAAACTTCTGTCGCTTTGATGTGGTCTTCGTGTGATGAGAGAACTGTTGTGTTGTCTGCAAATGTTGCGACAGTTACTTGTTTACTTGTAGGTAAGTCTGTAGTATGTAGCAGATATAATATCAGGTCAAGCACGCTACCCTGTGGTATATCAGATTTAATTGGACGGACATTTGTATAAACATCCTGATGTTTTATAATAAAATATCTGTCATTTAAATACGATGTTAATATTCTATAGAAGTCAAGAGGTAAGCATTACTTTATTTTGTATTGTATTCCCACATGCCACACCTTATCAAAAGCTTGTGCTATGTCCATGAATACAGAAGAACAATATCTTTTTTCTTCCAGAGCTTCTTGAATTACTTGAACTATTCTATGTACCTGTTCAATTGTTGAGTGCTCTGGCCTAAATCCAAACAGATGGTCCAGAATCAGCTTCTTTTTCAGCAATAAAAGCTCCAGGAGCTTAAGTAGCAGTTTTTCAAATAGCTTAGAGCTTATTGGTAGCAAGCTTATAGGTCTGTATAACGTTACTTCTTCTGGAGGCTTGCCTGGTTTTGGTATAAGTATTATTTGTGAAACCTACCATTGTATTGGGGAGTATCCAGTTCTAAGTACTGCGTTAAATAAGGTAAAAAATCTAATACGCTTATCTGGTAGCTCTTGCAAAACCTTTCCTCTCTGTATTGCAGATTTTACTTCAAAGATAGAATACTTCGTGATTGTATGATTCATTTGCAATGGCAGTTCTAAATGCATTTGAATGTTGTTGTTTTCTTCGTCCGTAGTTTCTGATGGGTATGGTTGAAATACTCTTTCGAAATGGTCTGCAAATACATCAGCCTTTTCTTCATTCTTTCTCGCCCACTGACCGTTACTTTTACGTATTGGCGGAATATAATGTTGTGGTTGTTTCAGCTTCTTAGTCGCTTTCCACAGTGAATAATTCGTGTTTTCTCTTGGTGAGAGTCGCAACAAATATTCTTGAATTGACTGATTTTTTTCATTGAGCAGCAGTTTCTTTAACTGTTTGACCGCTTTGTTTAACTTACGTTTATCTTCTGTTAGTCTATATCGTTGCCGTTGCTGTCTTAATTTTCATTTGTCCTTAATCATTTTCTTGACAAGATTTGAACATTCTCCATACTTTTCTTTCTCATTTTTTACTGGTGTGGACTTCCAAGCTGCAGACTGAATACATTCATTGAGATGTTCCAAAGCTTCATCTATATCACACTCCGTCTTTAATTTTATTTTTGTGTTTAAATTCTCTGTTACCTTACAGCTGAATTGGTTCCAGTCTGTTATCTTGTTGCTTAACATCGGTTGTTTCTACATGTTCCTTATCTTTGTAGCCAAAGTGTTTAACACAGGGGAGTGGTCCGATGATAAGTCTAAACATGGCATCGCTTTAATGTAATTACTGCGTATTCCTTTGGTGACGCAGAAATCTATGACGTCTGGAATCTTTCTTCCATCACTAGGCCAGTAGGTAGGTTCACAGGTTGACACATGATTAAGCTTATTTTTTTGAATTGAATTAAGTAACGCTCGGCCTCTCGTTGTAGCCAATCTTGATCCCCACTCTTGGTGTTTTGCGTTATAATCACCCCCTGCTATAAAGCGATGACCCAAAGATGTATAAAAATGATCAAATTGTTCCATTTTTATTGCATGTTTTAGTGGGCAATAGATGGCCGAAATTGTTATAGGACCTAGCCAATCTTCTATTACCACAATAGTTGCATGTAGATGCTCCTTCTGATACTTTTTTATTTCATGGTGTTTAATTATGTTTTTGATTATAACTGCAGTGCCATCATTTGGAATACTAGAATTGTTAGATGGTTCCGATTCTGACATAAGTTGCGATGTTAGTGGTATTCTTTTTTTTAGCGACGACGGTGAATTATTTTTTGACATTTGGGACGACATTTCTATTGATTTTAAATCACAATCAAATTGTGTCGCATGAAACGAACTACCTGGCTGAGTTCGTTGAGTTTTTGAATTTTTAGCAAACTCAGACATTTTAATGTAGAATGCCCTTAAAACTAAGTCATTAGCATTTTATAATGTTCACAATTTTTGTTAACACTGCACTTTTACACTTATTAGTTCAATTGTTTTGAAATTTATATTGATATTGAAAATTGTTTTTGATTACACTGCACTTTACATTAATTTTATTTTTCACAATAATATAACATTTTTAAAGTTTGCTGTTCAAAGGTTGATCACTTACTCAGCTTTAAATCGATAAACTTCTCTTTCAATTATTTCAAAATATAAACCAATTTCTTAAAAAAAAACTGATCTCACATTTGTTTCAATCATCGTGATTGGTCAAGTTCTATGAAACGATTAATTTTCATCTGAATGGTTCCGTAATGAAGTCTTGCTCTATCACAACCGTTCCTTGGTACAAATCGTATAGATTCTGAAATGTCCAACTGAAATTTTATTCGTACCTTTTAAGCTTTTCCTCTTCTTCGTTGCTGCTAATAATAGGTCGTCTATTAGTGACCGAAATTTTAAATTTGGAATGTAGGTTACATCGTTACTTTGGCATAATTATTAATTTAATGTTGTAATTTGTTATTTGTTAATGTTAGTTTTCCAGTCAAGATTGCATTAGTCGTTGATTTGAAAAGTAAAAATATACCATTAAAAGAAACACCATCGCATTGATAATATTATATTTTCGAAAACATAGTATATATCTAATTGATATATAAGGAAAAGTTACTATTTTGTCATCCTAAACGTTTAGATAAAAAAAAATTAAAATAAAGCGAAACTAGATCAATATCGTCGGTTACATCATTTTTTCAATGATCGACTTAGGTAGCAAAAACGTATACAAAACTTCTATTACAGTTCTCCTCAAACTTTTTGAGTTTATTAAAATGCCTTATGGTCTGAAAAATTCATCAACGATATAAACGACATGAGATGCATTCATTGAAAGAAGTCATAAACTGGATTTGCTTTACGTTGTTGTTTTACATGAACAAATTTATCTGATTCGGATCACTCGGTATCCTGAAATGCAGCTATGGTCCCAAACATTTTGTTTTTGGACAATATTCAGAAAACGCCATTAAAAATTAAGGATAATGTTAAAAATTATAGTGTGGCTAAACATTTTAAAAACGTTTAACAGCCCTGAATAAAGAACCTGTCCTACTTAAAAATCGACCACAGTGAAATCATTACCTTTATTCTACATACAAAACAAAAAATTTTTTATATACTTAAAATTGTATGATAAATCGTTTCCACGATAAAAGGTGTTTTAAAATTTTATAAAATGTTAAATGTCTCGAAGAACTTCCTTTAACAAACTTGAAATAATACATAATACTTTTATAAAATTAGCTTCTGTAAAGAAATGTATACATTTTTGTAATCCTATCCTGCACCATTGTGTTTTTTATTTTTAAATCGTGAATACTCGTATACAGTGCAAAACTCATTAATCATTTTAAAAGAATCATTTTACAAATAAAGAAATATGTGTTTATATTTATATCGGACACCACGCATTTCTATTTAAATTTGTCAGCAATAAATTATACTCCTAGTTTATGTATATATACAGTAAACAGCAACAGCAATAACGCTATATGGTAAAACGTTGCGAAATAAATACCAAACCATCGAACACCACTATATATATTATAATAAAATGTCCTCGTATATAGAATAGCGTAATAGTTTAACAGAAATAAAATATTTTGAGATCATATTGCGATGGGGCGGTTGATTCCGTGTCCTCTAGAGAAATATCTATAACTTAAAGTATTGTTTGCTGTTTTATTTTATTTTTAAATAAATGTAATTGTATAAATTTCTGATGGTAAAAAGATACTATCACTTTATCTCATCAAAATATCTTTTTATTATATAAAAGACATAAATTATTATTTTGTTAGTGTTTATATAATTCTATTATTATTTAACTTTTACTACATAAATTTTAAGTTTGTCTAAAAAATTATTTTATTATTTCCTTGGGGTCAATTAATAATTTTGGTTCTCCGAATATAATACGTATTGTTATTGTACAGTAGTTTCAGTGTTTCCTTTATCACACTCAAAACTTGTTATTAATTTGATTTTTTTGTAAATATTTATTTTATCTAAAGAAGACCATAAGTCATGGAATTGCAGTGTTACAAACTTTAGTTCTCTAGTTCTATAAACTATATAAATGTATCTTAAGTAAATTAAAACTAAATTTGTCAACCAGGACTGCTTGGTATCACTTAAATCATAATATAATATGGGTCAAACATGGTGTATTGAGTCAAAGTTTAAACGCTGAAAGGTTCATTTTAAAAGTCAAGTATACAAATAAAAAAATATTTATACATAATATATATATATATATATATATATATATATATATATATATATATATATATATATATATATATATATATATATATATATATAATATTTATATATATATATATATATATATATATATATATATATATATATATGTATATATATATATATATATATATATATATATATATATATATATATATATATATATATATATATATATATATATATATATATTCACGTGAAGTATTTCCTAAATTCATTAAAAATAATGATAGGATTTTTTTAAGAAAATATTCACGTTTCTCGACAAAATAGTGAAAAATGTCCTATTCCTAAACAAATATCAATGTGTTAGTAAAAATAATAAAGTAAATTCATAATAATCAAACTTATTGGAATTGTTCGGTTATTGCTAAGTTACAATAAAATAAATAAATTTTTCTACATTCCTGATTATAATAAACACCGCAGGTACTAATTATTAATAAAAAGGTTCAGCTTCTTGGAATTAAATAATATGAGTGACTAATATTTCTTTCATCAAATGACATTTCAAGATTTTGAAATAACGCAGGTTCTACCAGAAAACTATTCTGAGTAGAATATTAACTGTTTAATCAAATGGCGTTTCATGATTTTGTATATATAGGGGATCAGGTATTTAGGATTGATACTTTTTGTCCTTCATACCGTATTTGCAGATAGAGAATAATAATGGATTTTCCAATTTTTCAATAGTAAACGCAATGATCCTCCATGCTTTTAGAATTTTCTGCCAATATTAATTTAATTTCTCTGCGATAATCTTGAAGTGCAGATTCACTAACGTCTTCTGCTTCTGTCTGCATATTTTTTATAGTTTTGTCATTAACTATTATTCCAGTGGCGTAAATAACTAAAACTCCACAATTGTACCCATCTTTTTGCTGCGGTAGACCTTTTCTCGGAACGATCTTAAAGTTTTTTGGAGGTGCATTATTATATTTTAAAACTTCATTTGCAAAATTACGTACTTTGTCCCCCATTTTGTAAAGCGATTTATTTGGATTCAAAAAATCGTACGTTATAATTGTATTTGCTTCAAAGTCTATAAAGGCAATAGTCGAATGACTGTTATGGCAATATGGAATCACAACAAATTTTGTATGCATGCAGAGGTTTAACTCTCGTTGTTGACATGCATTTGTGGCTCTGTAGACTTGATTCTCTTTAAAAAAATTTAATGCAACGTAGTGATCTACGCAAACACTATTCTTATCTTTTATAAAAAGTGATATAGTGTTGCAGACAATATCGCAAATTAAAAAGTTTTTTTCATTTAATGAATTATGAATGAAATTTAAATATAACAATATTGTACTTTAACTGACTTATGATGTCGTAATATTTTTATGTCATTCTTGTTAGCTCTAATTTTTTAGGAATGTATTTTTTCCAAGCCGATTTACTGGCATACTTTGCCAAGGGCGACTTTTGGATTTTTTCCGCCAATTTTCTTCATTTTGATCCTCTGGGTTTCTCTCATTATCTCTTATATTAGGTGGTGTAGAGTATGGTGAACATTTTGTGTTATTCGTATATTTTTTGCGAATGATATTGTTATTTGACGAGCATTCTATCGCTTTCAGCAATAAATCAGTCTTTTCTTTAAGGGCATCAAAGAATCGTCCAAGTTTCAAATGAAGCTCGTTTATTAAATTGTGTTTTACTAAATTAAACCAATTTTCAATAGCTCCGTTAGAAACTCGATGTTTTTCACCCAATTTCTTTAAAAATAAAGACTTCCATAGTGGGGCATATTTCATATACCTTTTAATCAAGAAAGTAATGAAATCGAGGCAATAATAGCTATTTAAAGTTCCAACCTTGTCGCATGTTTTCATTTTATCCTAAGTCCCCGATCCCCTATATATCTAAAATCATGAAATGTCATTTGATTAAACAGATAATATTCTACTCAGAACAGTTTTCCGATAGAACCTGCAGTGTTTTTTAAATCTTTCTAATTATTTAAACATAAACAATAAAATCTGAAAATTTTAACATAGTAATATTAAGTAGAACGTTCATTTATTCATTATTACGAATTATTACCTAAACATAGACCTTTTATTTTGTTGTTGTTTTTTTAGGAATATAGAACGAATTTCGGAAAAACACAACCGTATATATATATTTAATATATATATATATATATATATATATATATATATATATATATATATATATATATATATATATATATATATATATATATATATGTATATATATATATATATATATATATATATATATATATATATATATATATATATATATGTATATATATATATATATATATATATATATATATATATATATATATATATATATATATATTATATATATATATAGGTACGGGGGCTTCTTGAAAATTATAAAAGGTCAACCAATTACAACCTAATATGGTTTCTTATAACCAGAGCCATTATCAAATTTATTCACCTTATAAACATAACTGATGTATGAGTTAAAACTTAAGTCCAATCAGAAAATAATTATTCCAAAGTAGTAATTGAGTGTAGTAGAATCAAAACCAATTCTTTTCCATTTTTGTAAATTTTTGGGCAAACGAAAAAAACGTTTTACGAATTGTTTGAATAATACATAGATTGCAGATGTATGTTTTTGGAACAAAACATGTATTTTGAATTATTATATTTTGAACAGAAAATATTGGAAAATTGTACTATTTTAATAGAAAACTTCTTTTAATTTTGGAAATGTTTCATTTTGTAGCAGCTACATGGAAATGTATGATTTTGATCCACCATCTAGTGGAAATGGTTAGTTTTGTCACAATTTGGTCGATTTCATAAGAATATAAAATTCGAGAGTCCAATTTCTTATTTTAAAAAATTTATTAAATCATTCAAAATCATAGTTCAGTTTACATAAATAAATTCACAATTTTTACACATTTTGGTGAAACTATACAAAACATAATAATTAAAACAAAAAATTCAATTAAAAATCTTACTCAACTATACCTTAAAATTATTAATAACACAGTCTGTTACAGTTTCTTTAAATAAATCAAACTTTTAAATCAACGTCCTCCAAATAGGTATCACATACGTCGTCGTCACAGTTAAAATCATCCAGAGTTAAGTTTCCATCCAACAAGGTCTTGTAAAATGATAAATCCTCGCGAGATTTCCAGTCGTCACCAAAGTGCTTCACCAATAAATAACTTATGTTTTTCAGTTAAGCTGAATTAATGTCCATGCCACTAGTCAACTGTTCAGGAAGAACTTTTGGGGAAACTCAAACCTTTTTTTAAAACAGAACATCCTTTGGATATTACGCTTTGCAGCTTCTTCATTATAAACCGCTTTGAATAATTAAATGGAAAATGCCAGTTGCTGGTAGGTTTGTAATATGATGACGACTGCGATTTCCAGTCGAATATTGTGCAATCTTGACGGCCCATTGAAATCACCGTGCCATATTCTGAATATATTTTTTTCGTATTCATTTGGTGCAATGCTGGTGTTTTTTGACTTTGTGCGTTTTTCGAGAAACGCAAATACTCGATCCGGTGGTAAGTATGAATGTCCCGGCACAGGAAATATAATTTGTATTTTTTTAATATGCTCGGGAGCATTAATTTTTAGCCAGTATGAGCACATGGCTATCATAGCACCTTTTTTATTTTGCGCTCCGCATCCATCGCAAATAAGCCTTACGGTAGTTAAATTTTCTAAAAAGATTGTGTTGCTGAGCCGATGGAACACAGCAGATGAAATCTCGTTACATCGTTTTGGTCACCACTGTTCAGTCCATAAATATATGAATATGTTTTCTTTTTTTAAAGAAGATTTAGAAGAGCCTTGCACAATAGTAAAATTGAATAAGTTTAGCTGTCGGCTAAAATATGCAGCCTGATTAGGCATTTTTGGCAGTGGCATATTTTTTTGACAATCAAACGAGAAGGTTATCATGTCAGTGGCTTTTTCTTTTGCCAATGTATAAAACGCCTTTGCCCTTAATGTATGCACTCGTTTGGCTGTCATTAAATTGGTTTTGTCTTCGGAATATTGACTGAATTTGATTTTTTCAGCGTACATCAGGCATTGTGAGCATTGTTCCGTTGATGGTGTTTTAAAACTAATATTAAAATTAGTACGTATGATATTTTGGAAACTTTTTAACGGGTGTGTTGATGTGATTATCGTTGAATAGTTTCCACATTCGATTAATGAATAAATCTGCTGGGAGGTATTGTCTGGCTGACGTTTTAGATCGACAATAATGCGCATAGTGAGCATAAAGACTTTTTATAAAGTTTTTTACTGCTTCTTTTTTTGTGCGTATAATGAGACTTTTTTATTTCCTCCCCGATTTCCTTTAAGTATAGTGCCAGTCGCAATAAAACGTTTGCAAATACCAATAATTTACTGTACTCCTACTCGTAAAATGTTTTTGAGGGCCATTAAACACACCCAAATTAACGATCCCTTTCTGTTCCTAACGTAGAATTTAGTAACGTACTTTTTTGGAGTTCCCCCAGTTCTTCAATCAGTCCTCGTTCGCACACTTACTTTTGTATGTCCCAAAATATAAGCGTCCTGTGATGCCTTATTACCACATAAATAATACTGTTTGTGGAATTCGTAGCAATCTTGGCCCGTTATTTTAATACACTGGTAATACAGTGACTAACTTTGGTTATGTGCATTTCCATTCACTTATTTTACATGGCCGCTTTCTCGTGATGATCCACATTTTCTTTAATTTGCTCCTTATCCATTGTGCTGACTAAATTATTACTAAAATAACAAAAGTCCTTGTATGACTAGATTATTACCAGAACAACAAAATTTTACAATAAATGGTAATTTCCATTAAAATTCAATAAAATATTTCGCACTTACTAATAAAACACATTTAACCACTTTTTAATTCTATTAGAGACTAAAATTTCCTCCAATAAATATGTCAAAACGTCAAATCGGAAATCTTTCGGTTTGAAACAATTATTATTTTTGTATTGGTTTTATTATAGGAAATATTACAGTTTGTTTCAAATCTATATTTGTATGGAAATCGTTCTTTTTTGATGCAACGATTAACTGGAAAAGAATCGGGTTTGAACCAATCGCTCATTTTCGATTACAAATTTATAATGAAAATATTGTGATTTGGTGTATTTTGAATACGTAGAAATGTAGATTTTTAAGCCAAGTGTCCACTATAGAGTTTTTTCGGTAGAGCGTAGAGTGTAGAGTGTAGAGTCTCTACAGGCAGTGTGTACACTATAGACCGTTTTTACTACTCTACCGCTTTTGCGTAGAGTAGCCGTAGAGAAGTTTTAAGTAGAGCTCTACCATGCGTTCTACAGACTGTGTACACTGCAGACCTGTTTTTCTCTACGATAGAGCGTTCAGCTACTACTATATTTTATTTTCGATTAATAATATTTTATTTTCAGCCATTTTATTTTTAGTTTTTCGTTCGTGCGTACACAAGTTACACAAAAAAAATCAATTTCAAAATAAGCTGATAGTGCCGTTATTTTTTAGCTTGAAGAAAAAATCGTTAAAAGAAAGTGTTGGGAGCGCGATTGGAGTGCGAAAAGGATGCAAAATGTCGGATTTTATCGTGGACCAATGAATAAAATAAAGGTAAACGTAACAAACGCCTCAAAAGAAAAATACGCACTCACGAAAATCTATTCCAGCCGGAGAAGTATAGGTAAGGTATATAGGCAGTGGTGATATTCAGCCGGTACAGTCTGGTACGACCGAACCGGTTCTTAATGTTTTTAAAAATCGTTGGACCGGTTGTTAAAAGCAATATTAAATATTGAATTTTATTATTATCTACAGCAGGTTAAATATGTTTGAGCTCCGACTCGTTTACAATTCGGCTTATCATATAAATACATGAAAAAAATTGAAACGAATGAACGAAATATATAAAAGTACTTTTTATCTGTCGTCTCGTTTTATCCGTGTTGAATCGGCCATTACAAATTACGAGTTAACGATCATACAAAACGGTTTGTATAAAATCTTTAAAAATAAACTAGTATTTTGAATGCAACTGCTGTTAATTCCGCCGAAGCTAAACGAGGTTTTAATACAATGAACATTAGATGATAAAATTCTTTTAATAAGAAAAAATGTGGAAGGAGTTGACACTTTCCCTTACGTTAAATTCTGGTTAAAATAAGGACATCACTTGGCAACTTATACACGTGTAAAAAAACAAGTACTCAGTATATCTTACCAAAACTAATGTTATCTTTGAAAATTGTTGGAGAAGTTATCGTTGTTTTTTTGAGCGTACCGGTTGTCAAAAAATTAGAATATCACGCCTGGGTATAGGTATAGGTATAAGGTATACGTGTTTTTTCAATAAATTCAATTGGTGCCCAACCATAATATTTTAAACATTTCAACAATATTGAAAGCGAATGACCATTGAAATGCAAATAGAAATGTCATTAAATATTTAATTGTCAATGCACACAAGCGTTCGAAAGAAATTACCAATTCAATTTTAAATTATGTGGACCTACATTTGCCTTCTCTACTGTAGAGCAAAAAACTTTATCAAACATGCTAGATAGAGTGTAGAGCTAATGTAGAGCTCTACAAAACCTAAAACAATAGCGTGTACACTGTAGAGTTTTTTACGCAATAGAACTCTCACATAAAGTGCGTGTAGAGCTCTACTGTAGAGCTCTATTGGGTGTATACACTACTCTACGCGAGAGTTTTCTCTACCTCTACGTAAAAAACTCTATAGTGGATACGCGGCTTAAGATATTCAATAATTTGCCGTTATTAGTTTAAAATAAAAAAAATGGTAAAGTATCGGTTTTGATACTACTACGCTCAATTCCAAATAGAAAGTAATTTTACTGTTTATATCAGAGACATGTTTGTTGAAATAAAGCCGGCTGTCTATATTTATCCCTAAATAATTTTACATTATCGGGGAAGTCAAAAATGATACTATTAACCATAACCTGTGTGAATTAACTAACATTAATCCATATTACATAATAATATTAATATTACTTTGAGTCTTGGAGGAGTTAAACCGCTTCAAAAAAAGAATAAACCCAGTATGGATAATTCATTTCACATGGACTTATGAGGAAGAGACATTATATATGCAGATGTGCCGATTTGGCTTTGCGAATAAATTAAGTAACCTAATTCCGATGTCCCTAACTAACAAGTAATTTGTTCGATGACGTTTATACTGATTAAACGCAAAATCACACAGGTTAATCATTACTCGTATATATTCATACCAAACCATGAAGGAGTTCGGACACGACGATGATTACGAATATTCTTTAGTTGGTTATGAAATCTAACATTATGAGTTTCGGAAATAAAAACATCAAATTGTTATCCGTTTCTATTCCTATCAGAAAATTCGTTGCTCCGGTATTGACATACTACAATTTAAAATTATCCACTTTTTTGGAGCATACTAATACATCATAAATAAAATCACCTGTATCATCGGTTCTTCTGTATGAGCATGCTGCGCTATCTGTACGATCGGCTTACAGAACATCAGCGTACTAGCTGACATTTCCTGAATAACATCAGCGATTTTCATTAAATTCCTGACATCGTGGTTAATGAGCGTCGTCATCGTCATTTTGATATTGATTGATAGTTAAAAATTATTCTGATGTAACTGATAAAATCAAGGAATTTGTAGAATTGATAAAAACTGAATTTGAAACAGCACCAGAAGCATTTTGTTTAGACAGTGATGGAGAGTATATAGATCGACGATTACAGAGATCTTTACAGAGAAGCCGTAAATACAGTTCATTTGCATTTTTTGGAACACATGTTGTAACGCATATTTCAAAAGATCAGCGCAAAAATTTGCACAATACATGTGAAAAGTTAGTTTTTGGCGGATACGAATTTGGAACAAAAGGGTATCACCTGACAATTGTCGAACTGAATAAAATTGAAATAAGTCTGGTGGTAAAATTTAAAACAAGAAACCAAAACCTGACAAATGAACAAGTCGTGCGTGATTTGAAAAATAATACAAGTCCAGTGGTTGAAGAGGTTGAATAGCAAACATGAATCTGATAATACAAGTGAGACGTCCAAATAAACGAAAATTAGGGTACAAGAAAAATTATAAAGCATCAGCCGACACCGTAAATAAGGGCACAATATCGTATAAAATAGCAATTAATGGACCACATGCTGCAAAATGAAAATAAGCGATTGATGAAAAGATTGAATCATTGAACTACTTAACCATCGGGCAATTGCGTTAAAATGGGTGAACAGAACAAACACCGATCAAGAGCGTAGTGTCACAAAATTTAAAGCACGGTTAGTAGCTCAATGATTTGCGCAAAAGTATGGTCAAGATTTCGACGATGGGTTTGCTCAACAAAACCGAAAACATTGGATTGTTTCCGTACAATTAGTTCTCTATTGTATCTGTCTTCAAACGCAAGTCCGGATATAGAAACTGCGACAGAAATTTAGCACGGCGTGTAAGTGAGCTAAAAAAGTGTGTTTGATAGAAGTAAAAAGAGTGTTCAGATATATAAATGCTACGAAAAATTTGAAACTAAAATTAGGAGATGGAGAGAGTATTAATGAATTAAAGTGTTTGGTTGATTCCGCGACTGGACTGGAGAAAACCAGGACTATAAATCAATTTCTAGGTATTGTTTTATTTTTAAAGAAGCAATAATTTGTAGAATAAAGACGTTAGTTTTACTTTCCATACAACAGAAGTTAAATTTATTTCACTACCTAAAGTAGCACGTAAACTTATTTAAATCGACAAAGTGTTACAGGCTTTTTGGCAATCAATTCTAAAACCTATACAAATATTTGAAGACGAGCAAGGTTATATCAAATATGTAGATACAAAATGATGGTGGACGCGTCAGCGCACAGAACACATAGATATAAAATATAAATTTGGGCGTGATTTCCGAAATCAGTCGCTTACACCGTTCGCTTACACATTACCTTCATTATACAACCATTCAGTGGTGCAACTCAAATACTAAATAGTTACCACAGTGTCATTCAAGACATTTGGCCATTGTTATAGTTTACCATTTCACAAAACTAATGCCTACCGTGAAAATTATTACTAATTATCATTACCATCGTCATCATCAAGAAGTACATCGACATATCTGAAATCTAATTTATTAAGTGTAGTGCACCAAGTGCCAACCAAATTGGAAATATTTAAACATACACTGAGATTTTCATCTGATCTTTCGTTATCATCATATTATTAGGATTACTACCATTATTTAAAAAAATTTATGTCGTTTGTTACACATTGAAAGTCTGCGAAGATATTGCCAGTGATCTTCAAGAACCAAAATCAAAATCAAACAGCTAAAAATAACTAACCAAAAGACACTACAACTACCAAGATGAACACGCGGCAAAAAAAGTCATCTTATGGCGAAACCACAATAAAGATGGTAATTGGCGCAAAACCAAGTACTATCAGGAACTTCGAACAGCCACATTAAAAACGACGGATGACAAGGTTCAGTCAACACTCTCACCGTTAGAGCCAAAATATTCAAGACTAACTTTGAGGTAACGAACAGTTGCGATTCACGGGAAAAACACCACTGTTGATTACGCATTAAAGATATCAAAGATCACTCAGGGGGAAATTGTAACTTAAGACTCATAATTGATCAATTTAAAAAAAAAGTGAATGCATGTAATTTTTATATGCGGTTAAAGTAAAACTTCTTTGGCTACTGCGGCAGGTGTTTCTAAAATGATTAAATAATATAAAATAAATATGTCATATTGAAATTTAGAGTAGCGTTTATTGATAATATAATTTACAACATGTGTAATAAAAATCTATATTTACATAATGTATTACAAAGTCAATTAAATTATTATCATAATTGAAATATGAAATGATAGGTTTATGATAACTAAAGTGAGAAATATAAACTTCACTCTGCAAATTTGCTAAATTTCTTGAACAAACCGCACTCAAAAAAAAAAAGTAGTGAAATTGAGGAAATTGGTGATCATATTGATAAAACAACCATCTATATAGCGCTAATAAACTTTTTTATCAATATAAGTAAAATTTGATAAAATTTCTTCAAAATGACAGTATTCATCCGAACGAAATTTTTATCAAATTTACTACTAATGGTAATCAAATTTACAAAATTTTATAAATCTGATAAAATAATTTTATTAAAATTAGTAAAAATAGGTTCTCAAATTGATAAAATTTATTCAAAATAATAAATTAATTTTTCGGTTGTATCGGTTCCAGTTTTTATAGAATCAATTTTAGTAGTATATAAAAAACAACAACAATAAGTTTATACTATGAAATTCCCAATTTATTATCCTTATGTAAAATAAAATGTAATTTCAATCAAAAATATTTAATATAACATAATATAAAAAAAAAAAAAAAAAAAAATCAATATTTACATTAAAACAATAAATTAATATAAATATTAATTTATATTACATACATACTCGTTTAATAATTTAATTAATAATTTCAATGTTTATACTTTAGTATAAGTTTCAAACTTAAAAATAGACCTATTCTAAAATAAAAATATAAATAAAGCTGCAAAATAAATTTGATAACATTAATGACATTTAAATCTAAATTATTCTAGAATAAGTTTTAAACAAAAAAAGTATAAAAAACAGAATTCAGCTCTATCACAAAAAAATTAATTAATCACAGAAAGAATCAGACTTATATGTTAATTTTAAATAAACTTAGTTAACGGAAATAAATTGAAAAATTATAAGTTATTATAAAATTTAAAATTATAAAATTATTATTTAAAACGGAACACAAAATGATTATTTGTTTAATTCAGAAATTAGGTTGTTTTTAACTGCATCTTTACTTAGTACCGATTTATAAAAAAATGTAGTATAAAAATCCAAACTAATAACGATTCCTTAGGGTAACTTAAATTTAAAACATTTAAATAACTTAAAACAAATGTCTAAAGCTATGACGATGGAATAAAAGCGATACTTAATTCCACATTATCCTGGTGGTTGTTTGTAAAACAGAAAAGTATTAGAAAATTGAATTCATTTATTTTTAAACTGATTTTGATAATATTACTTACTCTCAGATAAACTTTCTTTATGCTTGATAATAGTATCCAGCAAAGATTTAGCATTTTTATCTTTTAGTTTTTGTCCAAATATGTTGATAATTTTTGGCCTGAAACTTGAAAACGCTTCTTCAATTTTATCAGATACATAGCACGAAAATTAAACTCAATCCAACAATTATATCCGTAAGGCTTTTTATATTGAATCCGTTTTTTTTAAATAACATCCGTTGACATCCGCTGCCATTGAAATTTCTTGCAGTCTATAGTTTGATGTAGCTGTGTAATGTAATTCCATTTCGTCCAGACACAATTATCTTTGTAGATTTCGCTTAAATTCAGTTCTGTATTTAAGTTTAATTCTAATGTGTTTTCTAAAATTCTTTAACCATCCAAAATACTGAAAACACAAGGTTACACAACACTTATTTATATTCACTAAATTCACTTGGCGAATGGTTAATTTTTAAATGAACTTTTAATGCAGTTGTTGACAAATATCTCTGTGGCACTTAAAACACTTCATTTCGCGTAAATTTACAATTAATCACAAATTAGAAGTTTTACTGCTTAATTTTCTTGATTAGAAATGTCTTTAATATTGTTTTTTATAAATTTAATTCACACCGTATAATTTTAGATAATAACCACAATTGTTTATAGTACGTAGAACTTTTAGGTACTCCAATTTTAAAAAGATTTATGGAAATATATCATTACAACACTGCACTTTGTACGATACGGCTTGTACGATTAGTATAATATACGATAATATATTATTTTAGAAAGCGAATTTGTTTTACTACAAATAATAAAAATATTAAATTACATCAAATTAATAAAAAATTTTCAAACGAACAGCAGATATCTGTTAATTTGATGATATTTTCTATACCGTAACAAGTATATTTGATAATCAACTATCAAATTGAAAAAACAAAAATTGTATTTCCTGTAAATTTGATAGAAACTATTAAAAATGTAAACACATTTTTACAAAAAAACTTAATAGAAATTTTTTTTCTATATGATAGAGTTTTTCTCTTATTGATAAAATACTAGATGATTTCTTTCATTTTTACAAATTTCCATCAACGATATTTAGGGATCGTTTAAATAAACGAAGTATTATGTGTTCGCCTAAAACAATTGGGATTTTACGTTTTTTTAACAAATTTTTACTCAATTTAATAAACGATTTTGTTGGTTTGATGAAATTTCCTGGAAATTGATGAATTTATTTTATTAACATTTTACTAAATTATTTCTATCAATTTTACCTACTTTTTTCTTTGAGTGCGCATCAATTGTTGTACCAAATCTTGTTGTTGAATTATGAGGACATGTATTCATCTTTAAATTTAATTTTTCTTTTAAAAAATCAATCAATGGTTGAGATTCTTCTGAACGGAAATCAACATTGAAATCTCCGGCAAGAATCATTGCTAACTCATGGTAATTACTATTTAAAAGGTAAACCATCAATTGAACCATCAATTGTAAAGTGGAGTATTGGCTGATGAATAAATTTTATAATGTTTGATAAAGTTCTATTCGGAGAAATGTAAAGAGTAACGATTATCAGTGGTTGATCTTGCATATTGACATACTTTACTACAACAATGTCACCTATTTGTGAAATCTCATCGGAAAGTTGCATGAGTATAGTTGATGAAATATTTATTGTTACATTATGAAGTATGTCTACAGATGAATACAGTATGTATACAGCTACACCACTAGCTGTTGAGTTTGGTTGCTTGTATTAAGTAACGCAATAAAAATCCGGTATATCGATTTGCTCTTCATTTTTTATCCAAGTTTCGGAAAATAGCAAAAGTGAGGAACTCTTCAATACTTTATCATCCAGATCAGCAAAATGAGCTCTTAAACTTTGACAATTAAATATGAACAGTGTAACATCACTTATATTTGCAAGATTGCACAATTTATCCTGAACGGTTATCAGCCGAGAGTTTGAAGTCTTTGAAATTCAGTTAGTAAGTCTATTATTCCAACTGGTCGTCTTCTTCCATGATACAATTTTTTGTCATTGGTTTATTGACTAAAAACAGTCCATTGATATTATAGTAACACGTGTTAACGCTACATATAAAAGCTGTTGATTATGACATTTATTATATTCATAAACTATTTTGACGAAAGTACCGCCTTGGGACTTATGTATTGTGAGTGCACAGGCAGATACAAGTGAAAAATGATACCTTTTTGAGAATATGGTTTTATTTCTATTCATTGGTATATATGACGACCTTCGTAAAATCGGCACTGCTGTCTTACTAATGTTTAAAGTTTGATTATGATGGGCAGCTTTTTTCCTAAATTTTTCCCCTATTTTACCAAGAAATTGAAGCCATAGACGGATGAGCTAATTATTGTCGTCGCGTTCTGTATATACCAATTTGCCAACACAACCGTTCGCTAAGCCATTAGATACGTCAATCTTTGTTGTAATAATGTAAAATTTTTGAAGAACTAATATTAATTCATATGGCAACCCTCCTATGTCAATAACTGGCATTTTGTGAAATTGTTGACGGACGTATGTCTCTTGCTCTACTGAGTGACGACAACCTACATATATATATGTAGCTGTAGATACTACTTTGTTCTCGGCAAAACTCAAAATAGATTGATTATATTCCATAACAGATTTGTTCTCTAAGAACAGTTTTATCCCATGTGGACATGACTCAGCAGCCTCATGTTTCGTAACAAAACGTGACTCAATTAATTCAAGTTCATTTTTATTTAAAATTTCACCGTTTCCAATTTTGGTTAATATATTTGCTAAAGTGGCATCGTTTTTGCGCATAACTTGATCTAGTTCATAAAATTGTAAACTGCGCCACAAAGTGGGCCCTGCAAGTCCTCTTTTAAGCTGTTTGTAAATAGGGGTTGCTCGTACTGGTGGAAGTTGTAGTAAATCGCCTATAAAAAAATATCTATTCCACCAAAATATGCATTATTTCCAGTAATTTGTTTTAAACGAGCATCAATTTTTGATAGCAATTCAGTGCCGATCATGCTGATTTCATTGATAACAAATTTGAAAAGACAATTGTATTGTTGGAGAATTTCAGAATTAAGCGGCATGAACGATGTGAGAGAAATTTTCAATGCTGTATGTATCGTTGTTCTGTTGATGGCCACAGCTGCTTTACCAGTAGATGCACAAGTAATATAAGCATTGCAGAAATTGTCAGTAGCAGAAAACCTGTTATAAATATCCATCAATAGTTTTATTACAAAAGCCTTTCCACAGCCTGCTAGTCCAGTTAAAAATATTTTAAGAGGATTTCTGTCAGTTAATAAGAGAATATAAATGACGTGCATCAATAATGCTTTCTGCTTATCGTTCGTCACATGCATGAGATTATTGAATTGTTCATTCGACATAATATTTTATTTTTTTTTAACGATAGATCCTAATGCATTGAGAGTAGCTAAAACGAGGTCATCATTAATTTTTCCATTTTCACAATATTATTTTAGAAATGGCTCTGCTTCAGGTACACGTGTAACACCATTATTATCGTTAGCAGCATCATCGTCGTCTTTATTAACACGGCACAGTTCCTTACATATGTCAATTGTCTTCTGAATGTCCAAAATTGACACAAATGTTTTTCGTTTATTCAAGATCAGTTCTTCATTGTCATCGTACGTTTTGATAAACTTCATTTCAGCGAGAATATCATTTTCTTCATCTCGAAATCGGAAATAAAGAGTAACCATTTCTGTTTTATATTCTGTAAGATTATTGGTCATATCATAATTCCTGAATCTAATGATTCGCGGATTTTGACGTTTAAAATAATGTTTTTTTTAGTGTAAGAAGCAACAAATTCAGCAAGTGAAGTAGTTTCTAAGTTATGAGGCCTTTTTTCATATTTATCGAAGAAAGTTTCGTTTCAATTATTAGTGCAGTCATCGTTATTTTCTATTCTTCCAATTCTTTATGAGTTTTTCTAATACGTTGTCATTCGATCGGCCAAACTGTTGGAACGTAAGCAATTTCAGTAGAGGCTTTTGACATCGATATTTTTAATAAAAACCAAGCACCTTCTTGAGTGGATATTTCAACTTTATTAAGCAAATCGATGCTCATTTTTCTAGTAATTTCAACAATTAAAATTCTTGATGTGTATTCATAATATTAGTGATTTGTTGTTGTAAATTACTGATGCCTCTATTAGTTTTGTTTACATATTCAGCCACGTAAGTAGCACAAGAATATTCTTCTGTGATAAACTGAATTTCCATGTTCGATTGCAAAATATTAAAAATAAACGGGTTTAAGGTATTGTACCATTTTTCATTAAGCTCTCGTTTTAGAAATACTCTTGGTCGATTTATTCCAGCTCTTAAAATGTTGCAATACATACATCCGTAGTTATGGCATTATCTCTGTAAAATGATTGGCGATATAATCTCATTTTTTTTAGCAGCCACGGTATCTTGTTTATCTATAATAAAATGTTTGGAAAATATTTTTTATTAATTATTAACTATAATATAATTTTTACAATTTTGTTATTTATAGTATAAATTAATCAATTTTATTAATTAAATTTTAAATATTGTTGAGATAAATAATAATTTACACAATCAAAAACACGTACTCACCATCAAATAATTCATTTTTTTTTTTTTTTTTTACAAATTGAAAGAATTGTCTTCAATTTCATCGTCATTAAATAACATATTCACTAATTAATCTGTTAAATATCCATAGAGCATAACATAATGTTACTATTTCATGATTATTATATGCAAACTTGACACGTGAAAAAAAATATGTTTCTGTTCTTTAGCTTGTTTATATTCTTTTGTTAAGGCCGGTGACATAAACGATGAATTTTTTTGAACAATATTATTTTTTCATTGTTCCTTTATTTTATTCGAATTATTCAAGGTACAATATATATATAGTAACCATAATAATATCTAGTAATCATATTAATGTATGACTGAAAATTATACTGCCGTAAACAAACTATACATTTTTATACTGAACGTCATTTCCGTTCGTTACTTCCGTCCGAAAAAGATTTGAGTTACTTGTCATATCGCGCCTAAAGAAGTTTTACTTCAAAAATTATTTTGTTCTTCTGATTCAGTATTTTAGAAGTATCCTAAATTGCATAGCGATTTAACGATGAAATGTTACATTTCGATGTATATGCAAGGTAAATTCCACTGTATTAGTAAATATCCAAACTTATTATTTTCTGAGACTGTATATCTTTTATTTGCAGATTTGCAGGATTCCTCCGCAAAGAATCGTCTAGGTTGAAAAATGTAGTTTCAATCTCCAAAAAAGAAATCCTTCACCTTGGCCGAAACTTTTTGAGAATCCCGAAATTTACTTATTTTTACTCATTAGTTTTAGCAAAAATATTAAATTAGATGAGTCGCACAAATTTCATTTCACTACCTGGATAAACTTTAAACATACTTAATCTTCAGCTATACGAATTATGTTCATTAATAATGAAGATTGGTAGACTAATCTATCTTTTTAGTGCAATTAAAACAATCGTTATCGTGACATTGAACTCGCCCATGAAATCATCGTCAGAACATACAGCTAAATGAATAAAATATTTAGTTCGTTATCATCATATCGTATTTATATATATAGATGTGCGATGCTACAGAGCCAGTTCATAAATTTTGTGAACTATTTTGACATTTTTTTTACTACTTTTATATACGAGTATTTAGTTGTTGCCGTCTAGAAAAGCTATAACTTACATTTTATTGTTCTTTAATATTGATAACAAATAAAAACAAAAAATGTTATCAACTAAAAACCGAACATATAACTAAAATCAAAACATAAATAAATAAAAACTTAATTTATGAATCATCGAACAAACAATGGCATGTATATAGAGGAACGACAATTTGTATAGGTTAGGGTTAATATACTGTTTGTTTTATGAAACACATGGTAGGTCCAGTCTATTAATTTATTTTCATATATAAGAAAAATACTAATATGTATGGTTTCTAATTAATTTTATAGATTTTTTGATAACCGTATGCTGGAAATGCTTTAATAAGATGACAGATCTTAATTTATTATCGAAATGTAAGTGATTATTTGACTCATTATTACTAAATTATTTATGATATGATTTTTCTCGTGTATAGAAATTATTCATAAAACTGAAACTTATCTAACCTGCGCTCGGATTATGCAAATAAACTTCGATAGTCATCAAGATTACCTAAAACGGTTTGCTACAAAAAATATAAGTCGGTGGTTTGAAAGATAATACAATAAATCAAAAACCACTCAACTGTAAATTAGTTTTCAAGTTCAAGTATTTCCGGATAAACCACCATTCAAGCGATAATAAAATTAATTCAATTTTAATTTTTTTAATTGTTACACTTAATGCATGGTCGCTCGATGAGATCGTTTATTATCTATTGAGTGGAATTAGGTTATTATTTATTTGTGAAGATGATTTGTTATTTTTTTATAAAGGGCAAAAGTGTAGGCAGTTATAATATTGTTTGTAGTTTGTAATCAGACCGTTTTAAATAAATACAAACTTCTTAAATATGTATATTTGGATCAATATTTGACATGTTTTGTAGCTTGGAGCCTACCATTTAGTTTTAGGTTCATTGCTCATTGGGAAATGCGTTTATTGCGAAGTATAGAAAACTGAACTTGTTTTATTTAGGTTGGCCTGTTAGGTCTTTGGGAATACAAATCTTGTTTTGTCGGCTACTTTAGGTATTCTGGGATACATTGTTACGTATTAATTGCTAAAATATACCAAAAAGCGAAACTGGGTCCGTAAATCTTGTACTCCGTCACTTTAACACGGTTAAAGTGCTCCTGATACCTTTAGTAATTTTCTACATTCAAGATCAGCGGATGTATACTTTAGAACAATTGTGATCGACGTTATAATGCTTAAGAACATGAATAATATTGCTCTTGAACTAACTGCCTAAAGTAATGGTTTCAGGCCATCTTTTCCATCAGCTATACCTTCTTAAAATTGAACGAACTTAACGATCTTAAAATTGAATGTTTCTTCCTAAAAAAATATTTAAACATGGCTAAATCTTCCACTAATTAGTTGAAAAATGTTTTTCTTAAATGAGGACGACATCATCAAGTTGTAAATATTCCTCAGTCAAGTTCTATTAAGCGCGTGATGATCAATTATATGAAACTACAGCGATATCTGATGTTTATATTGTAGTGCCCGGATGACCAGTTAGAAAATGCGCTGTTGTCAACTAATAGGCTCGTGATTATGTGCATAATGGCCTTGAATTGGGCAGTCTAATATTAACAAGTAACGTATTCAATCTTCTTAAGTTGAAGCAGTTATTTCCACTATTCTCTCCAAATTAGTTTACGCTATAACTGTATTTCATACAGTTTATTACAGGCATATGTAGGATAATTTTACTCATAGTAGTTCTGTTTTATCCATGAATGGTTGGTTTTTATGGTTAAATATGGATCTTGTTGCTAACCAATTCTTCGATAATTTGAGTTGATTTATTGTTTTTTTATGGCAACCATGTGATTTGTATTTTTTTTCCTCGCATATCTGCTTTCTGAAATACTGGCCAACATTTGGTATTCATTTTTAAAAATGCTGGGCTATTTCACTAAAGTTGGTGAACTTAACCTCATGTGGGCTAAACTCTCTTTACACATAATTTGTTGGGTTATGTTGGTTTATAATGGGATGCCACAGATTTTCCCGTATCCGATGCAAATATTTTGTGTATCATCAATCAAATTTTGTAATACTGTATCTGTCAGCTAATTATCATTCAGCAAATATCCTGAAGCAGTTTTAGCGAACCGTAATTTTAATTACCGTAATTTTGAGCTGATAGCAGTTTCTTTCAAAACTGCATGGTAGCTTTATAAATTAATTTCATATTTTTTTTATGGCTCTACTTCTGTCATGTCATGTGTCTGAGTTGAGATTACTTCTTCATAAAATCGATATAATATGCGATCAATTGTTTAGTAACAATACCTAATGTTAATCTGGTAGTTTCGTAGTGGTAGCATTAAATTGCCAACTAATATTCTTCAAACCGTGTATTGTGTGCAAAAATTTTATTATTGAATTCCGTTTAATGTTTTTGAATTAAGAATTTTGAAGAATTTTTCTACTCCGACCAGTAAATTTACATTTGATGACAATTTCATCTGCTAGACACAAGGTGCAAATTGTTTGATTGTCCACTAAAACAGTGTATTGGTTTAACTGTGGTAATGAATGATGATGATGACTGTTTTGCTTGAGAGAAAAGTGGTTTGCCTTTGATTACTACCAATATTTGAATGAATGCGAAAGTAATAAAAGGAGGGTTGAGAGTCGAGATCATGTAAAACTCGACATAAATTGATATTATGACAAGGTGTAACAAAGAATTTTGCTGCTTTCTGCAAATATGACATTGCCCCTCGAATCGAC
Organism: Tipula confusa; assembly: GCA_963556175.1. NCBI lineage: Eukaryota > Metazoa > Arthropoda > Insecta > Diptera > Tipulidae > Tipula > Tipula confusa. The sequence goes on from OY744476.1 coordinate 64,505,927, forward strand.
AGTGATACTTACATTACGGGAGTTATATCTAGAAGCTAAAATAGCGATGGTCGGTTTTCATATATTCTCTACGTTTCTTTTCTGATGAATTTCTAACTCAATATAATGAAATAATGGATGCTTCATTTTTACAAACATCTTACATTACAACCGCACTGGCCATGGTGAAAAGGGGTAACTGATGTAAGTGCTCTCGAAAGTAGTCTTTCACTGAACCAAAGCATCAAATCGTTTCATCCAACAGTCAATTAGACCGACTAGCTTAAAATTCGTTGTGAACAGTTTTATAAGCCAATTTATTCCTGCTCTCTTTATCTAATTTTTGCATCATCCCAAACACGGGCCATAAATATCGAGTTTCAGTTTCAGGTGGAATGGCCTTTAATCCATGCATAAATTTATCGGTGGTTTTCATTGATTCCCGTATTTGTGATGACGTTAGGTTAGGGATATTTGGGGCATAAATAAAATGTTTAATAACATTAACAACTCTTAAAAATACATTTCAGGATTGAAACTTTTTAAGCAGCCTCTATTTTTGTAGTTTGTGCCTAATACTTAACAAGTGGCACGGAAGTTAGACCTGCGGTGCTTGGAGCGGGAGGTACCTGGTTTTGAGTCTCAATAGGAGCAGGATGTCATTTTCAACCTTCTTTATTGGTTTGTAGAATTCATGGACCGATTCATTTTTTATATCACTGTTCGGGATGCTTTGGAGGTATGCAATTTGCAGGTGGTAAACTGTACCTGTGTGTATGGGTTGTATGAATTTTGTGTAAATGTAAAAGTATTGATTAAAGTTAGCCTTCAAAGGATATGAAATACTTTTTTTTTAAATCTTCAATATTTCCACCTGCCAAGTTTGGATTTTGAAGAAATGTATTTAGCCCAGCCACAGCGACATAGTACGAGTATTTGTTCTCAAAATCATCTTATTAACTGTGTGATGTTACTCCTTAATGTAATTAAGATAAATAAACTTTGATTTGTCCATTGTCAATGTTGCCAGCTTTGAATCCACGTTTTATTGTGATTTGCCACATTGTTGAAAGTTTGTCAATACACTTAGAAAATAAGCTATTAGTTGTGTGTCCGTTCGAATTCTTTTCTCGATTGATGACACGTAGTTTGGTTTAGGTATCGCTTAGTTCTGGATTAAAATTTTCAAAAAAAGGACAGCAATTTAGGTTATCATTTACAAAAATGTATTAATTCATATAGAAGGTTCCTGGATTCAAAATCCCAATATCCATAGAGTTAAGGCTGGGTATTTTCCTAGCCTTTTTTTCTGATAATTTTGATGGGTTCTTATTGTCATAAGAAATTGGTGGCCTCTTGAATCGTCTACGTACTCGAACCATGAAGAATTCGTCATTAAAAGGTTTGGTAATGTTCCCTTTTAGATCTGTGTCCATTGATTTCGGATTGAAAATGTATTGACTTTGTGTGTGTGTGTCGAATAATTAGCAATCTAGATTTCAGGAGTTCTGGGCGATGAAGATAAGGTGATAATACATTTTTTGATACACTTTTTGTGTATTGATACACTAATGTCAAAAAGGATGGATAACGGAAAATGTATGTGATATGATTTAAAAGCATTGGCGCAAGTTTAGATGGTTGCATTTTGTTTGGCTTTGATACTAGTGGAACGGTTCCAGATGCTAACTGTTGAGTTTAATGATGTATCACTAACTACAGCTGCAATTGCTTCTAAAAATGTGAGCATTATTGTAGTAGTGATAGTAGTTTTTGAAGTCGTTATCACGACTGTTGGTTGAAACTTTTGGTGGCACCTGCCTTCGGTATGGAGATCAAATAGATCGGTTTTATAAAATATATATTATGCAGAAGCGAGTGAGGTTTCTTTTGGCAAATTCAATATATTTTCTTTGATCATGGTTTCTTCTTGTTACTACATCCGAAGCAATAAATTTGGTTCATTCGAAAAGTTGGAAATTATTAGTTCCGCAGACTACGCTCGGTACTTCTGGGTACACATAAAATCCCCTGACAGTAGTCACCATTATGTATGGACTAACTTTAGTCAGTTACATACATTTCTTCCTGTCCATCTGATTGGTTCGTCAAAAACGCGTAGAAATTCTAATACTAGGAAATTATCATCTAAATGTTTTGAATCTTTGTCCAATTTGTTAAACAACAGCTATATGTGTCAACCATGGATATTTGGCTTCAGCTTCACTTCACAACGCTATTATCTCCGTGTTGCTTTATCCAAAATAATGAGGAGCTTCTTATTATTATCATATATAGAATTTGCCTAATGGCAGTGTGCACTATAGAAACTTTGATGAAGGTTCTGGCGGTTAAATCTTTTCTATCGTTTGAATTAATTCCGGCGTGGAAAGTTTTTATACATAATTAGCTTCAGTTGCCTCTAAGTGCGTTAACAAATTGTCCTTAAGTAGTCCTTTCAGTTACTCAATTTTCGTGCTACTGAAAGTGACTTAGTCACATTTTTTGATTTGTCGGTTAGTGGCAAGAAAATCCAAGTTTCATGGATTTTTTAGTGCCAGTGTATAGATTCCTACTTGAAGGACATTTTTATTTTTGTTAACATAATTCTTTATTTTTAGCTAAAAGTATTTATAATAAGATGAATAAAGAATATTACAAAAAAATTCAAGAACAATTATGGTTTAAAAATTGGTCTCTGATCCTTTAGGATTCTCAGATTATTTTTTCCATGTAGCTCGCGCTACAATTGAACCAGATTGGATATCCGTACGTGATGTTTGGTCGAATAATGGTTTGGTAAATAATTCTTATTACTTTTAAATTCAAAAATCTTGAGTAAAATATTTTTGAGTGTGCCATAAGACTTTTTTTCGCTTTTTTAATTTGATTGTTGATGTGGTCGTTCATACAGAATAATTGATCTAGGTGAATGCCGAGATATTTAACTGAGGTTTTTTGATCAATGATATGATCATTTATTAATATATCCAAAGATTTCCAGTTGCGTTGGGTATCATTTGTTGCAAGTTGATATGGTTTTCTGAACAGAATTGTTTCTCATTTCGTTTCGTTGATTTGGATTTGCCATTTTTTTAAGTAATTTATTGTAAAATTGACCCCACATTGTAAATTTTTTTGTATTTCTTTAATTTTTGAATCTGAACTATAGATAACTAAGTCATCGGCATATGCGATGGTTTGAATTTTTTCTGAATTTAAAATATTGTGTCAGCAAATCTCTAGTGTAATAATGTTGAACAGAATTGGTGCTGTAATTGTGCCTTGTTGTAAACCATTGTGAATTTTGAAAATATTTGTGGAGGTTTCTATTTCTGTGATGTTGTGATGAAATTTCGGTCGAAAAACATGTCGATTATAATTTGGATGATGTCCAAGTCGAGATTTAAATTTTTTAATTTGATTATCAAGCCATCCATAGCCAAACTGATTCGAACGCTTTTGCCATGTCTAGCATCATCGCTCCAGTGCAATTATTTTTATTGAGATTCCGACAAATGTCCGAAGTTAATTTTGTTACTGCATGAATCGTGGAGTGGCCATGTCTAAAACCGAATTGATTGTCTGGCATGATGTTATGTTTCTTAATGTGATCTTCGATTTTGTTGTAGATTATTATTTCGTAAATTTTGCTTAAGTTTGATACCAGACTGATTGGCGTGTAATTTTGCAGTTTTTTCTGATCTTTATTTTTTTTTAGGATTGGAAAAATCCTGGCAGTTTTAAAACACGCCGCAAAAGATTTATTGTTTAAAAGGTTGTTAAAGTTTATGCATAAGTCTTCAATAATTTGGTTTGGTAGATATTTTAACACTATATTAGGAATTTTGTCGATACCATAAGATTGTTTTGTGTTACAGCTTTTTAATATGTATCTTAATTCATATATTGTGATGAAAAAAATTTCTGATGTTGAATTTGATATGGAATTTGCTCGATGTAGATAATCGAAATTGAATTTAGTTGTATTGTTTTGTTTTTCAGAGTGGTGAGTTTGCTTGATTTGATTAGCGAGTCGTTCAACTATTGTTTCATGATGTGTTTTTTTTTCCGAATTTCTTGCAGGTTTGGTTTAATGATCAATAAACTGTCCAATAATTTCCAAATTTTCTTGTGTGTTGTGGCTTGAAATGATATTGTTTGAGCTTGGAGGTGATTTTTATTAGTTTTTGATTTTCTGACTTGGTTAATGGAAGAGAACATTTTTGCGCCTGGTTTTATGGTTTCAAATTTATTTTGCCAATATTTATTTACTTGTAATTTAATATTTTGTTTTATAAGGTCGTTTGTCCTTTTGATTTCCTTTCGAAATATGATAATTTGGTTTGAATTTGCCAGACCTCCTTGTCATTTTTTGATTTTTGTTACTAAAAAGCTTTAATGTTTGTATAATTTGCAGTTGGTGTTTGAAAATTGGTTAATTTTTTGAGACAAATTTTGTTCTAAATGTTTTTTGTTACTTTGTTGAATTTGTTTACAATGATTCACGATTCCTCTGTGGTCGCTTTCATAGAATTTAGTTGGAATTTCGCCATTAAAATTTGTTTGGATATTTAACCGATTGTCCGTGATTGCTAAATCTAAAAAGCTGCTTGAATTTGTAAAGGTTGGGTTCTTTGGTTTAAATTGTTTGGTCTTGTAGAACCCACCGTAATCGGGTTGCCATTTGTTAAGGGCAATGCCTCTTGCGTTGCTATTTAAGCTACCCCAACTTGGATATTTGGCATTGCAGTCACCAGCTATTATGTAGTAATTTTGTTGGTTGGCAAGTTCTAATGTATCGAATAAGTTGGTCCATTCTATTTTAAAATTTGATACCGCCTTATTGCTTGGACAATAAATTGATATTATATAAATTTGCTTGTTGTTTTTTAGTTTAATTTTGATAATAGTATTTTCGATGTCTTGAAAAATTTGAAATTGGTTGATTTTGATATGTTCATATTTGATTTTGTGTTCGATTAGTATGGCGGTACCACCACCACATTTTGAATTTCGACGATCTAGTCTAATGATGTTGTAATTTTTAAATTCCAAATGATGCCGAAAATTTAATTTAGTTTCACTAATCATTAATACGTCTGGTTGGTGTATTACCAAAAATTTTAATAAATTTAAACGTCTGTCGGTACTTACTATGGAATTTACATTAAGTGCGATGACTTTTAAATTGTTTATTATTTGTAGCAATTGTGATATTTGCTCACTTTGTTGCTGAATAGTTTTGGCCATGATTTCTACTTTTAGTGCTAATGTTTCCAAAGTTGAATTTTTTTTTTATTTAATTTTTACCTTTTAGTATATCAGCGAAGGTTCCATTTTCGATACTCACTGGTGTCGATTTAAATTGTCGTGGAGTATTGTTGGGTGGCCTCTTCTCGTTAAATTTTTGTTTTGGTTTTTCTAATGTTTGTTGGTATACTGGGCAACCTCTGTATGGTGCAAGATGTCCGACTTTTTTGCAATTAATGCAGTATATTTCTGCGTTTGTTCTTGTTGAATTAATGGGACATTCACTTGGTTTGTGGTGGTTTTAACATTTAACGCATCTATAATCCAAATTGCAGTTTGTTGTTGTGTGGTTGAATCTTTGGCAATTTTTGCACTGAGTCATATCGCGAGTTTTTGCTAGTTGTTTCCAGGAAATTCTTTGATAATTTACTGCTTTTATGTTTCAAATTTTAATTAATTCCGTGTCTGGGTTAAATTGGATAATATAGATGGGCAGTTTCTGATTTATATGGTCTGCACGTTTTGATTTGATTTGGGTGATGTTTGTTATTTTGATTTCGCCGATGGTTTCTAATTCGGTTTTGAGTTCTGGAATATTTTCGCTATCCGATAATCCTTTTAGAACCAGTGTTTTTGGTGTCTCTTCTTTGGGTATATACGAGAAGTATTTGGTACTTACTTCGTTAAAAATGTTTTTGGTTTTGTGGTAATCGTCCATATTTTTGAGGTATACCGAATGTTTATTGTCCAACTTTGAGTTATTGATGTTGTTAGGAGGCATTAATGATGGCGTCGATTCTGATGAGACGCGGATGGGCTGCTACTTCTTGTTTACAATTCCCTCAACGTTGGTTTTGTTTGATTATTTTACACTTGGTACGGATAATTATTTCCTGAAGAAAATGCCAGTGTTTAGTTTATCTTTTGTGTACTTATATTTATTACAAATGGATGTTGACTCTTGTAAGTCTCAATAATAAGTAAGTTTTTAGAAACAAAATGAAAGCTTGATCAAACTCTGCTTGATCATTCTACCATTACCGGCATAATAATTACTCTACTGTTATCGACCATAAAAAGTATATACATAATGCAAAATGCACTAAACCCGATTACAGCAATCCCACAACCAAACAATAACAAACAATTACATGTCAAATGTAGATCGTATCCGTAACATTTTGGATGTTGATCAAAAGGTTAGTAAATATAAAAATAATAATTAGGAAGAATCAGATGGTTTGCAATAATTATAAGGAATTCAATTTATTGTACGTTAAAGGAAACCATCTGATTTAGCCTTTACATTGTAACTTAATAGATAATTCATCGACTACATCGACTACACGAATGTTATTATCATCGCCGGGATATAACTTTATGACTCGCCCCATGAGCCATTGAGTAGGCGGTAAATTGTGGTCTTGGATTAGGACCACATCGTGCAACTGTATGTTTTTGTGTTGTACGGTCCATTTAGTTCTTGATTGTAGTGAAGTTAAGTATTCCACACGCCATCTCTTCCAAAATTGCAAATATATGCGATTTACGATGTCCCATCTTGTATGTGGATGTAAATTTTCATGTATGACCCCTTCTGGTATTTGGTGAATAGCACGTCCGATTAAAAAGTAGGCGGGCGTAAGGAATTCTAGTTCATCGTTTTGATCGGGACAGATAGGAAGAGAGTTTAATATCCCCTCTATCTGCACTGTCAACGTGGAAAATTCTTCAATGGTGAGTATCTCAGCCCCTATACTTCGGCTGATTTGCGTCTTAGTGGACCTTCCCATAATCCACCTTGATTTGGTGCTGCTGATGGGATGAATCGCCAAGCTATCTTATCCCTTGAAAGATTAGAGATTATTTGATTATTATGTTTACTTATAAAATCCTATATTTCGCGAAGATAATTTTTTGCACCAACGAAATTGGTGGCATTATCGCAGTTTATTGAATGGCATAAACCTCTTCGACCAATAAATCACCGTAAGGCCCCTAAAAATGAATCAGTTGTGAGATTCATACAAATTATATGTACCGCATGAGTGCTGAGGCACACAAAGATACATAGTTATGCTTTCACTGGAATGGAACCTCTACGTCTCACCGGATGAATTTTAAACGGGCCACAAAAATCTAACCCTACTGCACCAAAGGTCGTTGTAACCGTCACTCTTTCTTCAGGTAGCTGCCCCATAATTTGCTTCATCATCTTAGGATTTTGTCTTAAACACTTGGTACATTTGCGAAATATGTTCTTTGCGACTTCCTTTCCTCTAATGATCCAGAAGTTTTGACGCACCAGGCTCATTAGTAAGTTTGTGCCTGGATGTTGTTTCTGCATGTGCACATCGTATGTGATGGATGTGGCGATGGGTGCCTTCGGTGGTACTACTGCGGGATGTATAGTATTAAAGGGTAACATCGATTTTTGTAACCGTCCCCCGACTCTCATGATGCCTTCTATATCCAGAAACGGATTTAACTGCCTGAGTTTGCTTCTTATATTGATTGGTTTATTATTTTGAAGGCATCGATATTCATCACCAAAATCGACAATTTGCCAATATAAAATGATTTTATGATTTACTGCTTTAAGTTCTTGTGGTGAAGGCATACCACATGGCTTACGCTGCTTGTTAGTTCTTACGTTATTACAAAATCTCAGCACATATTACATAACATTTTGCAATTTTAAAGAAGCTTGAGTATTTTTTGCTCAACGTCATTATAATATCTTGTTTACCGGAGGAAGTACCTACGCATTTGTGAACTTCGATTTTTGCTTCTTCGTTTATCTCAGGGATTTGTGATTGGTCCGGCCAGTAATGTTCGTCATTTGCTAGCCAATATGGGCCATTCCACCATAGTTTCCTCTTAAACATTTCTTCTGCTGTTTTCCCTCTTGTCGCGCAATCGGCTGGATTGTAATTGGTACGAACATGTCGCCATAAGTCTCGTTTGTGCACTCCAATGATTTCAGATGTTCGGTTGGCTATAAATGTTGGCCAACGTCTTGGTTGACTTGACAACCAGTCTAGTACGATTTTTGAGTCTGCCCACATTGTTACTGAGGGAACCGTAAATGATAAAATGTTTGTGATTTGCGCTACTAATCTGCTTAAAAGTACTGCACCCATTAACTCGAGCCTCGGAATGCTAATTTGCTTCAGGGGTGTCACTTTGGTTTTGGCCCAAATTAGTTGTGTAACGATACCTTGGCTGCTTTGAGAACGCGCATATACCACAGCAGCATAGGCCCATTTGCTTGCGTCGCAAAATCCGTGTATGTTTACTTTATCTGATAACGAAACATATCGTGGAATTTTCAGTTCTGGCATTCTTTTGATTCTGGTGGTAATTCGTCATCCAATTCTCTACAACCATAAGCTTTGGAAGAGTATTTTAACTCTTATAGTTAATGGGGCTAGCAGGCCTAAAGGGTCAAAGATTTTTACTGCCTCAGACAGAAAACTACGTTTGGTATGCAATTTATTATTTTGAACGTCAAGATTAATTTGGAATACAAAATGGTCCGTACTGGCATCCCATGCTAGTCCTAACAATTTCAAAACTTAAGGTTGATCGGATAGAATCTTCAACTTGTCTTCGTTTGTCCTTTTCAGCAATTCCCGCATCTACATATCGTTTGATGACATCTTCCTTAAGTTAAAACCTCCACTACCTAGGATCGCGACCACATTATCCTTCAACTTTGTTAAATCTGACAATTCTGAAGCTCCAGTCATCAAATCGTCTACGTAGATGTCATATTTAATGGCTCTACTTGCTGCTGGATGTGAGTCTTCGTGTAACTGTGCCAACTCTTTCAAGCATCTAGTGGCCATGAATGAAGCAGATGCCATCCCATATGTGACTGTATTTAATGTGTATGGACATATACGTTGTTGTTCGTCTCTCCACAGAATCAATTAGTTTTTAGTATCGGCTTTGTTGATTAATACTGGACGATACATCTTTTCAATGTCTCCCACTAGGAGATATCGGTGTTGTCGAAATCGCGCCAGAATTTGAAAAAGGCTGGATTGTACGTTTAGCCCTACCATCAATGAATTTTCATTCATTACTACTCCCGTGGTTGACTTTACAAACGCATCAAATACAACGCGTAATTTCGTGCTACTGCTACTTTCTTTTAGAACACCATGATGTGGTAAAATATACGACCCCTTAAGTTCTGCATTGCTTATATTGGCTGGCTCCATGTGATGTAGTTCTTCATATTCGTGCAAAAATTCTTTATATAGTTGATGGAAATGGGGGTTTGCATTAAATCGTTTTTCCATTGCCCTTAATCTTGAAATTGCTTGTTCGTAGGTGGGTCCGATTGGTTTCCGCGATTCTTTAAATGGAAGTTTGGTGATGAAACGTCCGTCGTCTGCTCGAACTGTCGTTGCTGTAAACCAATTTTCACATTCTACTTCTTCTTTTGTGATTTCGTTAAATTGAGGGACTTCTTCAATGACCCAGAATCGTTGCAATGTGGCATCAATCTCCACGATGGTCGTAAAAGAATGCATTGGTTCTTTGGTGTGAGAGTCATATCTGCCCCCAATGATCCCACCCAACTTTGTTTCATGAGCTATTAAGTTTGTTTTGTCTATCTTCCTTTTAGTGTCCCCCAACAATTCGAAAACGATGTCGGCCCCAATCAGTATGTCAATGGATCCTAGCTTATAAAAATATGAATCGGCTAGTTTGATTTCTTCAAGACCTTTCATGCTACTAATATCGAATTCAAATGAAGGCAACGATGAGGTTATTTTAGGAATAATTAGGGCGTTGACAGATGCTAGATGGGTTGATTCAAATCTAGATGTCAGCTGAAGTGTGGTCTCTCCAATTCCTGCTACCAAGGTTCTGCAATTGACTCGGCTTAAACCTAATTTCTGTACCATAGTTTCAGTTACAAATGATGCCTGAGAAGCATTGTCTAACAGAGCACGACATGGCCTTGGATATCCGAAATTATCCATTACATTTACCATTGTCGTGGGAAGGACCGTCTGCAAAGTGCATTTAAGCGTTGTACTAGGTGTATCAAAATACTTATTGATGTTGGTGAAGTTTTAGTTGGTTTTTCTCCTAAGTCATTTAATTTTTCGGTGTTCGAGGTAAGCGCCTTTGTTTTTGCTTCAACGTGCAAGAGGGTATGGTGTTTATAAGAACAATCACGACACCTAGTGCGAATTCTACAATTATATACAGAATGCCCTGGGTTCAGACAATTGAAACATCGTCTTGATTCACTGATCAGTTTTCTACGTTGGTCGACTGATAACCCCTTGAAATGATTACAATCAATTAACCTATGTTGGTCTTTATTGCATGCTATACACACATCTTTGGTTGTAATCGCAAAACTGGTCTTCGATTTACCTATTACATTTGATCTAGTAGGACGAATGGCGTACTCCTTTATAGACTCGAGAGCATCTGTTCGTTTTACTAAAAATTCAAAATACCCGGATATCGTAGGAAATTCGTCTTTCGTGGTCTCCTGTGCCCATAAACTTCGAGTTTGTTCGTCTAACTTTTGCTGCATCAAGTAGATAAGCCAAGGGTCTCTTGCTTCAGCTTCATCGCCCAGTGCCTTTAGACCACGTATTAGCTCATCTGAAGTGTCCAATAACTTTCTTACGTTTGCGCAGCACTCACTACTGTATGTATTCTTGGTTGTTCTAAAAAGTGGCGGATAAAGGCGTTGACAGTATGCCGCTTCCGATCATATCTTTGCCTTAATTTATTTAATGCCTCAATATAATTAGATTCAGTAATCTTAAAATGTTTGACCAAAGAGAATGTATCTCCTTTAAGCAATCCCATTAAATATTGAAACTTCTGAACCGGGTTGATATCTTTGCTATGAACAATGGAGTGAAATAAATCGAAAAAACTTTGCCACTCCGTATAATGACCAGAGAAATCTGGAATTTTTAATTTGGCAAGGCGAACCTCTGGCGCTGCATACGTCGTTGTGCTATTCATGCTGGTATCTTGATTCGCCAATAGTTCGTTTTTTGATCCAATTATTTAACGTTGCTACAATAGTATAATAGGCATCTTCAGAATCTTCCATTTTAGACTCTTCTGCATTATTAATGGCAAAAATTGACCCGTCCACCACGTTTATTTTGTCTAGAACTTCCTTTGCACGGTTCACCTTTAAACGCAATTCTTCAATAGTTTCAGTTGATTGTTCTGTTACACTATTTGCGAATTTCACTAATTTGGTTAGTAGACCACGGTACGTGGAACGCTGTTTTTTTAAACCTTCTAAATCATTAACACTCATTTTTTATTTTATTTATGCTCAAAACTACTAATACTGATATAAATTGTTAGAATCAATTTACGTAATGTACACGGGGATAACGCAATGGATTTCGTATTAGTACGCGGCTCAGTAAACTTTAAAATGGCTACCGCAGCGTGAAACGTGTTTCTTATATATTCACGAATAACTCAGTAACAATGTAGCTTTATCAAATATATTTTATATGGTACGTATAAATTGCACAAGTAAACGATTGTGGTAATGCTTGACATTTACGAGGATAGAGCAGTGGTTTTGTATGGTGGTCAAACAAATGACGAATTTTCAACCGAATTGTATACCATGTGTTTCACAAATCAGTCAATTATAACTATTATTGATTTATAATACGAAATATTGTACCTATCTGATTATTATCCGGCTCGAAGGACCATGTCCAACTTTGAGTTATTAATGTTGTTAGGTAGGCAGTAATGATGGCGTCGATTCTGGTGAGACGCGGATGGGCTGCTACTTCTTCTTTATAACTCCCTCAACGTTGGTTTTGTTTGATTATTTTACACTTGGTACGGATAATTATTTACCGAAGAAAATGCCAATGTGTTTAGTTTATCTTTTGTATACTTATATTTATTACAAATGGATGTTAACTCTTGTAAGTCTCAATAATAAGTAAGTTTTTAGAAACAAAATGAAAGCTTGATCAAACTCTGCTTGATCATTCTACCATGACCGGCATAATAATTACTCTACTGTTATCGACCATAAAAAGTATATTCATAATGCAAAATGCACTAAACCCGATTACAGCAATCCCACAACCAAACAATAACAAACAATTACATGTCAAATGTAGATCGTATCCGTAACATTTTGGATTTTGATCAAAAGGTTAGTAAATTTAAAAATAATAATTAGGAAGAATCAGATGGTTTGCAATAATTATAAGGAATTCAATTTATTGTACGTTAAAGGAAACCATCTGATTAAGCCTTTACATTGTAACTTAATATATAATTAATTAAGTATTTATTTTCATGTGATCGGCTGAATCTGAACATTTATCATTGTTGATTCTTTTGATTTCGAAATTTGTAATTTTTGATCCCTTGACGAGCGCTATGGTGTTTTTTGTTGATTGGTTGTGAATATGTATTGGAGGTGGCTTAAATTTTTTGTGTCGATTTTGGTCTTTCTGAATTGTATCGTTGACCCCTTTTGATGGTTTCTTGTGTGTTGGTGATCTTCATTGATGATAAAATTATGTTTTCATGTAGTTTTATTGATTTTTTTTATTTCATTTTTGACCGATTCAAAATCGGCGTTTAATAACGTCGGCATTTTATGTGTCATTAACCATGTTGTTTTCGATGTCACATTCATCGTCTAGTTGAGGAAAATGTTCAAAACTGTTTGTATTGATACAATTTTGAATTGTCAGTTCTTGCGATTTGACTTTCGATAAACTCTAGCCTTTTTTTTAATTCATCGTTTTGCGATTTTAATCGTTTAATTGTATTTTTGTCACGAATTTCTTTTGTGATTAAATTTGGTTTGTTTAAACGACGTTTTTGTTGGATTTTCATCTTTGTCTATGTTTTTGTCTTGGCGATCCCCCATTATTTTTGTTTATAATAACGTACAGGATGCCTGTATTTACATGAAATTGCGTTAAGCGCTAGGCTCGCTCAATAAAAAAAAACACTAATACACAATCGTATTTAACTATATAATTGTTCACTTTATGATAGGGATGAAAATAAATTTAAATGAAAATTAAAATTATTTCAAAAGAAGAAAAAAATATTAAAATTTTCACAAAACTTGATGACTTTTTTCGATGTTTACTAGTTCGCATTCAAACTTCAAGGACTAATTATTGCGCCATGTGATTTCTACGATATTGTAGACTGTATCTCTGCACTCTTACACATCGATCATCGATCGATGGCTAACAAATCTTGACTAAAGATGTTTCAACTTTGATAGTTAGTTTTACAGATAATGAATTTTGTATTACAATCTGCTTGAAAGTTTAATCGGCCAAAACAAAACAAATGCTGTTACAATTTACAAAATGATCAAACTCTTCAAGTAAATGCCCTTCAGCATTCAAGATCTATTTTTATTTTAGTGTTTTTTAATTTATTCATAGCTCATAGCACCAAGCCTACTCTAAATTGGTAAAAAAACAATCCGCCTACAGAAAACACGTGTGCAGTACATTTATAACCAAGTATTAAATTATAAGAATTCACTTAAGCATAATCGATAAAATAGCGTGCATATAGAATTTCAAATCATCTTAGACGTCTGTTGTACATAGACATGTGGATAGATATTATATAGACATAAACAATTTATATACATAGACAAAAGGACAAAATAATGAAAGAAATGAAAAATTTCTAAAGGAATTCAATTTATCTACTAATTTCCTCTTTTAAGTGTGAAATCGATCTAATAAATTTCTTTTCTAATTTATTTTTTCGATTTTCAATTTGATTCAATAAAAAAAATCAACATTGAATGAAATTAAAACTACAATGAAATTGAAAATCAATGAATGAATGAAGAATTTTTTTTTTCTTTGGTACATTTGTCTTATAATTAATTTGTATTCCTACAAAAAAAAAAATGAAATTAACATTAAAGAGATAAAAATGTGTGTGGTATTTCCTTTTTTTTATGCTGTATGTACTTCGATATCGTCTTACGTCTTGGCTTTTTTTTTGTTATAGAAAGATTACATTTTTGTTCTTGTTTTGGGAATTTTTTTTTTTATATTTTAGTTCTGTGTTATCTATATAAAACATGGATTGGTTATTTGGTCGTTTTTTGTTTTTGTTTTGTATGTGATTAATATTTCTGTTTGATATTAAATTGAAATCAGGGACGTTGTGGTTCATGTATGTGGTGTATACTATACATGTATATCGGAATAATGTCTTTTGATATTTCAATTTATTTTACCGGCGCTGAGCTAAAAATGAAATTGAAAATCAGGAATTTTAACATTCCATGTGGTTAACTTATTTTAGTTATGGGTGCATGTGTTTCTTTAAGCCATTGGAATATTATGGTATATATAACAGATGGATTTGTAATTTTATTTTGATTTGACGTAAAATGATTGATTATTGTGTTTATGATAATGCAATATTTTGATAGATTCTTGCATCTTTACATTACTTTGTTGTGTTATGTTTATACGGTTATATATGTATATCCGAATGACGAAAATATATTATTTTTAATTTAATGATATTTTCATGGTTAAATATATGGGCCATATGTAAGGTAAATTTAATTAAGATATGTTATATATGAGCGAAGAACATATGCTGTAACATCGATTTTTAAAAAATATTTTGTGTACATAACTATAGTAAAAATAAATTTTCACGGTAATAAATTTTAAGTTGGTTGGCTAAAATTGGCGAAACCAACCAAAAATAAACTATAATTTTTAAGTTTCAATTACCAAAACTAAAAAAAAAAATGTTCATTTTATTACCCGTAATTATTTTATATTTTTTATTTCGAGAACATAATATTATAGTTTTGGTTGTTTCGTATAAAAAGTAGAATTTAGCTGGAAAAAACAATTTAAAGACGATAAATTATAGAAAAAAAATCTATGTACCAAAATATTGTGTTTATTTTGAGTACATATAGTAAATCACTATCATCGTCATCATCATGAACGAAAGTAGTAAAATGTGAAATGAAGCAAAATTTGATATGGCCTCGGGCGTTTATATATTATAAACTTTGACATTTCTTTTAATTAAGTTTACGCGATTTTGAAAGAGAACAGTTATTTATACTATAAAATTGCGGTTAGAATGCGTGAGATTTTTACAAGTGTGTTAAGTGATTTGAATGATTACAGCGACAATCTGATTTAGCTTTATTTACGACACAAGTTTTACCATTAAAAATGGTAAAACAAGATTACAATTTTTAATATTATACAGTTTAATTCTTTTTACAGATTATCTTTTTTACACCAACGTGTGTGGAAATGTATACAGAGATGTACACTTGTGTTTTTCTAACCCATTTGTTTAAGTGCTCTGTCAAAGTTTTAATTGTGTTTTCTGGTTGCCTTAGGCAATATAAGGTTATATCAAACCTTATTTAGTTTGCAATCTTTCGAGTTGTGAAGATATAATCTTGTTGCAAGATATCAATTTTTTAAATTTAATCATAAAAAGTGCATTGAAGGAGCTACTGGTTTTATTTAAAACCGTAAAGTATTTTCACATGAAAATACAAAAACGAACAATTCGGTCGGACTGCTGATTTTGACGCCACATGGAAACCGATGACGTCACAGTAAAATAAAACTTCTAAAAAGTGACATTTGGCTTGGAAAACGAATTTAGGTGGAAACCTAAATTATTAATTTGGTCTTAAATTATCCCTTAAATATTTATTTTATATACATAAATAGATACATATTTATATAAATAAATTTAAATGTAATTAAATTAATATTCAAAAATTACATACAAATTATAGTTTTTTTCATTTTACATCAGCTATACATACACATAACAAAACAAAATCCAACCTAAAAACACATCGAAGTAAGGTTATGTTATACCCAACAAAAAAGTTCGTTTCATTTTGTTGCGTTCGGAAACCGAAAAAAATTATACCATTTAAACTTTTCGACAAAAATAGTTCGTAATATTAGATTTTGTTGACCGAATTTTATTTTTTCGGTCGGCGAAACATTAAAATGCATAATTTCGAATGAAATTATAATTATATTGATAAAATTTTTAACTAATAAAATAGGTTTTGTAAATTTAAACTAATTTTTAATGCGTTAGGAGATTTAGACAGTCGTTTCCACGACCAATTTGGCGTTTTGATTATTCGAGATAAAGGAACCACCCCGTACTCTATCTTTAAAACAGATATTATTAAAAGTCTTAGCAATTCAGTTAAAACAAAACTTAATAATGTTTTACACGGACTGACTTTGGGAGATATGAAACCCTCCGAATTTCTGTCCAAATTCCGTTACAATGCTGGAAAATTTTTTAATGAGCAATCCATTAAAGAACTTTGGCTCAAAAGACTTTCCAGGAACAGGAGATTTCGCTCTAATTCAAATGGTAGGAATAAGAATCTTTGTTTATATCATTCCAAATTCGGAGTTAAGGCTCTTAAATGCTTATCTTTTTGTGTACATTTTAGTACATTTTCCCAACCTACACAGCCATCGAATCCAAAAAACTTTTAAATCATCAACACATGGCAACATGTGTTGATGGTCGAAATTCGAGTCGTCTTCTCATAAAAGAAATAAATTCTAAAAAACTTTTCTTGATAGATACTGGTGCTGACGTTTCCGAAATTCCACCCAATATTTTTAAAATCTCCACCACAGACTCGATCTTTTATCGGCCAATGGTACCAAAGTGAAAGCTTTTGGTACTAGTTTGATTAACTTGGATTTCGGATTAAGAGGAGCTTTCAAATGGACTTTTGTTATTGCTGATGTTTCCTCGCCTATTATAGGGGCTGATTCCTTGAAACATACAGGTCTCTTGGTCGACATTCAAAGAAAAAGGATCTTCGATCCATTAACCTCTCTATTTTTCATTGGCAAAATAACGAATTGTCCCCATATTTCACTGACCAAGATCGACCAGTCACAGTTACTGCCGGAAATTTCTCATCTTCTTTCCAAATTCTCTGAACTTACCAGAGATAATTTAAATGTTCATACAGTAAATCATGACGTGACTTATCGATTGGACACTAACGGCCCATCCCTTTCTTACAAAGCCCACCGCTTACCCGCGGACAAACTTAAATTAGCCAAAGATGAGCTCCAATCCATGATGGAACAGGGCATTTGCAGACCTAGCATGGTTAAAAAATGAATGGTACTTGGAGACCTTGCGGAGACTATCGATAGGTACCCGATTCCTTACCTCCAGGATTTTACTTATCAGTTAGTTGATTGTAATGTATTCAGTACTCTTGATTTGGTACAAACTTGCCATCAAATTCGTGTAGAACCAGCAGACATACCCAAACCGCCTATCATAACTCAATTCGGTCTTTTTGAATTTACCAGGATGTCTTTTGGCCTGCGTAACGCGGCTCAATCTTTCCAACGGCTGATGCATCAAGTGTTATCTGGACTCTCGTTCTGTTTTTGCTACTTAGACGACATTCTAATAGCATCTAAAAATTTCGATGAACACATTTCCCATCTTCATATTATTTTCACCAAACTAACCGAGTACGGCCTTATTATCAACCCTGAGCAATGCGTTTTCGCTCAATCTCAGGTGGATTTTCTCGGTCATTCAGTCACTCTTGGCGGCATTCTCCCGTTATAGGAATGCGTTGAGGCTATTATCAATTTGGAAAGACCTAATCTAGCTTCCCAACTTAAACGTTTTTTAGGGAGGATTAACTTTCACCGCCGATTTATTCTTGGTGCTGCCAAAGACCAAATTTTACTGATTTTCTTAAAAATTACAAAAAAAATAGTAAGGTCCCTATGAATTGGTTCGAGGAATCTATCGAAGCCTTCGAACGTTGCAAATCCAAATTATCCGAAGCTGTCTTACTCATACACCCTTCTTCTACTGCTAAACTGGCAATTATGGTAGATGCGTCCGACACTACGATCGGGGCTGTTGTGTAACAATATTTGTCTGGTTCGTGGCAACCATTGAGTTTCTTTTCCGTCCGACTTAACGAAACTCAAATGCGTTACAGTGCATATGATAGGGAATTGTTGGCTGCTTATTCCGGTATCAAACATTTCCGCTATATCCAAGAAAGTAGAATCTTTACCCTTTACACTGACCATAAACCACTCACTTATGCTTTTCAACAGAAACTGAAAAAAACATCATCCAGACAATTTCGTCAACTTGATTTCATCGGACAATTTACTACTGATATACAGCATGTTTCGGGTATCGATAATGTTGTCGCTGACACCTTATCTCGAATTAACCAAATTTCCTTTCCTGAAAGTATCGATTACGAGAAGATTGCTGAAGCACAAAATAAGGATGACGAACTTAAAGACTTATTAATTAATAATGACACCCTTAAATTTAACGGTATTCCACTTATTTTCAACTCAGATAAATTTTTCTACTGCGAAGTGTCTTAAAAGTCCGAAACCATTCATTCCTAAATCGTTCAGACAGTCAGTGTTTAACTCTTTTCATAGTTTGTCATACCCTGGCATTAAATCTTCTGTAAAGATTCTATCCAAAAATGTGATTTGGCCTGGTATCAAAAAAGATACCAGAGTGATGGCACGCAACTGCTTATCTTGCCAAAAAGCCAAAGTCACAAAACATATCAAATCCCCTTTTGACACTTTCGAATTATCGTCTCAAAGATTTGATCATATACATTTGGACATCATTGGTCCACTTCCCATTTCAAACAGTCAGAGCTATTGTGTCACTCTGATTGATCGTTTTACTCGAAGGGCTGAAGCTATACCGGTTCCAGACATTACTGCCTCAACATTCGCGTTTGCAGTGTATTTTGGTTGGATCACAGAACTACAAGCTATAATCCTAAAGGCAATGGCTATATTGAACGTTGGCAAAGAACTATTAAATCAGCTTTAATGTGTCACAATCGCCCGGATTGGTATCAAATTCTGCCTTCAGTCCTACTTGGAGTACGTTCTACTTTTAAAGAGGATCTACAAACCGCACTTGCCGAGTTAGTTTACGATAGTACACTTTGCCTTCCAGGCCAATTTTTGACAATTCTTAAGGATTCAGTTCTACAATCTGAATTTGCCAAAAATCTCAAAATACACTTTGATGAGATTAGTCCAATTCCGACTTCGAAGCATTGTAACGATAAAATATTTATTAACAAAGACTTACTCCAAGCATCGCATGTCTTTCTTTGAACTGATTCCGTAAAAGATGTTTACAACCTCCTTATATGGGCCCTTATCCGATAATCCAAAGCTTTCCAGAATATTTCGATATAAATACTAACGGCAAAATTTCCAAAGTTTCTATCGACCGTCTCAAGCCGTATTTCTCCGTTTTTGAAAATTTTCAAACTTCTGAATTCCCCATTTCTGGAGAAGTTTCTGTACTAATTAAACTTAAAAAGAAAGTTTCTTTCAAGCGGTGAGGCAGCAAACTTAGTTAGACATATAACAGTGTCCGAAACCAATTACAAGTTGGCATGGGAAAAGTTATGTCAGCAGTACGACAATAAACGGCATGTCCTAAATGACTTTATCAAAACCTTCATGGATCAATCGTTAAGGCCGAATCGACACCATCTCTAAGAAAACTACAGAACACGTCAGATAAAGAGATGTGAGGTATCGCAGCATTAGGAGACGAAGCCGGAGGGAAATATCCGTGCTTGATATTTGTTAATACAGAAACTAGACCAAGAAACCAAACAAGGAATATAAAATATCAAATATCAGTAGATATTGATGGAATATCAAATATCAGTAGGCTGCGAGAGGAACTTTCTCAATGTATCGTGACTGATACCAAACCTAGTGCATCCAACGAATTTACAAACATCGTCAGTGACAACTTTGGGAGGAGTACTGCTGCCCTTTATATTACAAACAGCAGTAGTAAGGGTCAGAAATAAGGGCAGTCATTATCGGTTATGTAGTCTATTGCTAGACTCTGGGACCCACCTAAATATTATTTCCGAGCAATCTATCAACCGACTTGGAGTTCCTCGAAGGCAGGAAAGAGTAAGCATCGAGGGAAGTGCCATTTCAAATTCCTGTTGTGTCAACAACGAGAAAGGCATAATTTGCGATTCATTTACGATTTGAAGAGTCTAAGACCTTGACAATTAAGGCACAATAGTCGCCAAAAATAACTGTGTTAACATCAACTGGTATGATAATCACCGATGAAATTTAAGGGTTCAATCTGCCACACCACATGTTGACGAGTTTAGTGGCCCAAGACACATTATTCGGATATGTCATATCAAGGAAGTTACCATCAAATCTAATTCAAGATGACGAGAAGGCAATACTGTGTACAAACTTAAACGTAAAGGTAGAAACTGGTGGCAGTTTGGAAACATTACTGCTCAGGTTTTGGGAGCAAGAAGAAATTCTTCCGTCAATTCCTGTATCTGAGGAGCATCAATCATGTGAATATCATTTTAAACCAACCTTTAAAAAAATAAATGGTCGATTTATAGTACATCTACCCAATAAACTCAATCTAGCACTTTTAGGAACTTTATATAATACACTATAGAGCGTAAGGGTAGTCGGAATCGTGGCTTCAATAAAATGTACACTGGTTTTAAACACTGGGCCACATGAAAAATTTGTCGGCTGATGAAGTTAATGCAACCACCAACGAGGTATATTATTTACCACACTACGGAGTGTTTCGAACGGAACGTCATTAAATTACAATTTAAGTTAATAAGTAACACTCTGGACGGTTTCAAACATTTAAGGTCGCGTTGTGAAGTGACACTGAAAACATGTACAGACAAATTTTGGTGGATCCAATAAACACATCATTGCAACGAATTTTATGGAGAAAGTCTGTCGAAGAAGCAATCAATCAATACGAGCTACTAACTGTGACATGTGGCACGTCATGTGGACAGTTTCTAGCTATTCGAGTAAAAAGTAGCGAGTGAGTGTGATGGACAATTGCCACATATTGCAACGGTTATTCGTAAAAACTTCTACTTGGACCCTAATTCTTAAAAAGATTCTAAAATGCATATAAACCTTAAACATGCGGCTTGAGAAACAAGAAAAAATCATAGAAACTCTAAATAGGGGCTTAAATATTCAAGGTATAGTGAATGAATTCACTTCCACGATTTATTAAAATATGATAATGAATCAAAAACTTAGAATTATCATCCGGAATGCAAATAGCCTAATGCGACATATTTTAGAACAAACACAATTCTTAAATACAGAAAAAATAGATTTATGCCTAATACCTGAAAGCCATTTTATTAAAACTTCATTTGCTAAAATACGGCGTGGGTATAGTTATCCCGTCATCTATCCAGCAGGAAAAGCAAGAGGAGGATGAACTTTATTTGTAAAAGAATACATCGAACACTACGAAGAAATAAAAGTTGAAGAAGAAATTATGCAAGTATAGCACCTTTCAATGTTCAACTAAATGGTGAAAAAGAATATAATGTTTTCTCAATCTATTGTCCTCCGTAGCATAATCTAAATAAAGAGGACTATATCTCATTATTTAAATCATTAGTGAATAATTTCGTTATTGACGGTGATTTTAACGCCAAAAATACGTTCAAGACTAACAAAAGAAAGGAGCTAATTACCGCAAGTCAAGCTACAAAATGCGTATTTTACTCTTAAAGTAATCCAATATTCTAGCCTATGGATACAAATAAAATTCCAGATCTCACAGATTTTTATATAACAAAGAGGGTATCAGAAAATTATACGTATTTATAGAAGACAGTGAGGGATTGTGGTCAGATCACTCTCCGGTAATCATGACTCTCAGTGCAATGGTTGTTAAGAAAGAGTCGTTGTCTAATATAACAAACAATAAAACAAATTTGAAACTGTTTCAGAAACTAGTCAGTGACATTAACATCAATCCCCAAAGGCCAGGTACAATTGAAGGACCGATTAGAATAACTTAATAATGTTTTACAACACGCGGCTTGGACAGCTTAATAGTCAAATAGAAACTTAAAATGTTAACTGGATACCAGTGGAAATTAACTCACAGCAAGTCGCACATGTAAATACAGCCAAATATTTAGGCATGATACTTAACGCTAAGCTAAAGTGGAAAAAGTATGAAAAGAAGAAGACCTTAACATCAAATATAGAAAAACGTTTTGGCTTATGGAAAATCTGAGATATCAGTTATTAATAAACTTCTGCTATAAAGGCAAATTCTAAAACTAGCATGGACCGACTTTATTCAGTTTTGGGATCCATATCCAGAAGACCATTTCGAGAAAAAAAACGATCATTCCAAAACAAAGTTTTACGTGTTAAAAACACACCATGGTACGTCTGAAATGGTAATCTCCTTATAGGGACTTAAAGATGGAATACGACAACGAAGCAATCAAGAAGCATGTGAGGAAATTCATACTTCTTCTTTATCAACATGAAAATGTCGAGATTCGCCGTATGATTGACAAAACCAATTTTGTTAGACATCTCCTAAGAACGAGACCTCTAGAGCTAGGACATCCAGAATAAAATAAACAAATCCGGTGCTAACCGATGGATTATATCCCCACAAAAATTGAACACCAGATATTAAATACAAATTACCAGATGAATTGTAATTCAGTTGTAATAAAACTATAATAAAAAAAAAAACTTTGACAAATAAGGTAGCCAATACTAAGGCATGAAATTAACCTTATATTGTACCGATGTGAAGCTAGCACGAAAAGTTAGCACGATTATTTTAAAATTGTACATAAGGTAATACTTTTATCAAAGATTTAAACCAATATTTATAGTTTATGGCATAAACAATTTAATCAAATCAAATTGTTGGCAAATAATTAAAAAAATGTAAAGCTTTTTGATGTTTATTATTAAACTTTACTAATTCAATTAAAAGTTTAAATAATTTGTTTAATCATAATAATTAAATATGCATTTAATTCTGTGTACTAAAAAATGTTGGTTGGAGTATTAGATAGAGATAGCACGAAAAAAAAATCATAAAGCTAATAAATGGAAATTAAAACTAATAAAAAAACAGAACAGCAATATGCGATTTGCATAATTTTTACAAACGATTCACTAACGAGAACTAAAATACGTTTTAATTGTAATTTATAAAAAATATTATATAAATACTTATATCGAAATTAACAAAATTGATAAGCATCAACAAAATTTTCGTAAAAACCTAATGACTAACGATTCGCGCTGGACCCTTCCAAATATTTGTCGGGCATGAAATCAGTTTTATATGAGAGTAGAATCTACATCGAACTCAGCACAAAAATATCAAAATATTTGTATGGGTCAGAGAGGAGTACTAACACTTCGTGCTAGACCCTTCCAATCATTTGTCGGATATGAAATCAGTTTTATATGAGAGTAGAATCTACAGCAAACTTATCACAAAAATATCAAAATATTTGTATGGGTCAGAGAGGAATACTAACGCTTCGTGCTAGACCCTTCCAATCATTTGTCGGATATGAAATCAAATTTATATGACAGTAGAATCTTCAGTGAACTTATCACAAAAATATCAAAATATTTGTATGGGTCAGAGAGGAGTACTAACACTTCGTGCTAGACCCTTCCAATCATTTGTCGGATATGAAATCAAATTTATATGACAGTAGAATCTTCAGTGAACTTATCACAGAAATATCAAAATATTTGTATGGGTCAGAGAGGAGTACTAACACTTCGTGCTAGACCCTTCCAATCATTTGTCGGATATGAAATCAGTTTTATATGAGAGTAGAATCTACAGCAAACTTATCACAAAAATATCAAAATATTTGTATGGGTCAGAGAGGAGTACTAACACTTCGTGCTAGACCCTTCCAATCATTTGTCGGATATGAAATCAGTTTTATATGAGAGTTGAATCTACAGCAAACTTATCACAAAAATATCAAAATATTTGTATGGGTCAGAGCGGAATACTAATACTTCGTGCTAGACCCTTCCAATCATTTGTCGGATATGAAATCAGTTTTATATGAGAGTAGAATCTACAGCAAACTTATCACAAAAATATCAAAATATTTGTATGGGTCAGAGAGAAGTACTAACACTTCGTGCTAGACCCTTCCAATCATTTGTCGGATATGAAATCAGTTTTATATGAGAGTAGAATCTACAGTGAACTTATCACAAAAATATCAAAATATTTGTATGGGTCAGAGAGGAGTACTAACACTTCGTGCTAGACCCTTCCAATCATTTGTCGGATATGAAATCAGTTTTATATGAGAGTAGAATCTACAGCAAACTTATCACAAAAATATCAAAATATTTGTATGGGTCAGAGAGGAGTACTAACGCTTCGTGCTAGACCCTTCCAATCATTTGTCGGATATGAAATATTTATATGACAGTAGAATCTTCAGTGAACTTATCACAGAAATATCAAAATATTTGTATGGGTCAGAGAGGAGTACTAACACTTCGTGCTAGACCCTTCCAATCATTTGTCGGATATGAAATCAGTTTTATATGAGAGTAGAATCTACAGCAAACTTATCACAAAAATATCAAAATATTTGTATGGGTCAGAGAGGAGTACTAACACTTCGTGCTAGACCCTTCCAATCATTTGTCGGATATGAAATCAGTTTTATATGAGAGTAGAATCTACAGCAAACTTATCACAAAAATATCAAAATATTTGTATGGGTCAGAGAGGAATACTAACACTTCGTGCTAGACCCTTCCAATCATTTGTCGGATATGAAATCAGTTTTATATGAGAGTAGAATCTACAGCAAACTTATCACAAAAATATCAAAATATTTGTATGGGTCAGAGAGGAGTACTAACACTTCGTGCTAGACCCTTCCAATCATTTGTCGGATATGAAATCAGTTTTATATGAGAGTAGAATCTACAGCAAACTTATCACAAAAATATCAAAATATTTGTATGGGTCAGAGAGGAATACTAACGCTTCGTGCTAGACCCTTCCAATCATTTGTCGGATATGAAATCAAATTTATATGACAGTAGAATCTTCAGTGAACTTATCACAAAAATATCAAAATATTTGTATGGGTCAGAGAGGAGTACTAACACTTCGTGCTAGACCCTTCCAATCATTTGTCGGATATGAAATCAGTTTTATATGAGAGTAGAATCTACAGCAAACTTATCACAAAAATATCAAAATATTTGTATGGGTCAGAGAGGAGTACTAACGCTTCGTGCTAGACCCTTCCAATCATTTGTCGGATATGAAATATTTATATGACAGTAGAATCTTCAGTGAACTTATCACAGAAATATCAAAATATTTGTATGGGTCAGAGAGGAGTACTAACACTTCGTGCTAGACCCTTCCAATCATTTGTCGGATATGAAATCAGTTTTATATGAGAGTAGAATCTACAGCAAACTTATCACAAAAATATCAAAATATTTGTATGGGTCAGAGAGGAGTACTAACACTTCGTGCTAGACCCTTCCAATCATTTGTCGGATATGAAATCAGTTTTATATGAGAGTAGAATCTACAGCAAACTTATCACAAAAATATCAAAATATTTGTATGGGTCAGAGAGGAATACTAACGCTTCGTGCTAGACCCTTCCAATCATTTGTCGGATATGAAATCAAATTTATATGACAGTAGAATCTTCAGTGAACTTATCACAAAAATATCAAAATATTTGTATGGGTCAGAGAGGAGTACTAACACTTCGTGCTAGACCCTTCCAATCATTTGTCGGATATGAAATCAAATTTATATGACAGTAGAATCTTCAGTGAACTTATCACAGAAATATCAAAATATTTGTATGGGTCAGAGAGGAGTACTAACACTTCGTGCTAGACCCTTCCAATCATTTGTCGGATATGAAATCAGTTTTATATGAGAGTAGAATCTACAGCAAACTTATCACAAAAATATCAAAATATTTGTATGGGTCAGAGAGGAGTACTAACACTTCGTGCTAGACCCTTCCAATCATTTGTCGGATATGAAATCAGTTTTATATGAGAGTTGAATCTACAGCAAACTTATCACAAAAATATCAAAATATTTGTATGGGTCAGAGCGGAATACTAATACTTCGTGCTAGACCCTTCCAATCATTTGTCGGATATGAAATCAGTTTTATATGAGAGTAGAATCTACAGCAAACTTATCACAAAAATATCAAAATATTTGTATGGGTCAGAGAGAAGTACTAACACTTCGTGCTAGACCCTTCCAATCATTTGTCGGATATGAAATCAGTTTTATATGAGAGTAGAATCTACAGTGAACTTATCACAAAAATATCAAAATATTTGTATGGGTCAGAGAGGAGTACTAACACTTCGTGCTAGACCCTTCCAATCATTTGTCGGATATGAAATCAGTTTTATATGAGAGTAGAATCTACAGCAAACTTATCACAAAAATATCAAAATATTTGTATGGGTCAGAGAGGAGTACTAACGCTTCGTGCTAGACCCTTCCAATCATTTGTCGGATATGAAATATTTATATGACAGTAGAATCTTCAGTGAACTTATCACAGAAATATCAAAATATTTGTATGGGTCAGAGAGGAGTACTAACACTTCGTGCTAGACCCTTCCAATCATTTGTCGGATATGAAATCAAATTTATATGAGAGTGCAATCTACATCGATTTTATTTAAGCGAGCATGTGGACCTCTGCAAATCTAGGTACAGTTTTTCTAGGATTTGTTCATTTTGTTGCACTACTTCTGTACTATGCACATATTTAATTATTTCTTGCTGTGATAAGTTTACATTCCTTATGCATGGTACAATTTGAATTATGTATACATATTAGTTGTATGATGTATAACCAAAGCATTTCAGGTTTTATTTATTAGTTTTTCAAGGTATATTATTAAGTGAGGTATAGTCCTTTCTATAGTTGGTTTAACTATTTGTACAAATGATTTTAAATCGTCGTATTTTGCCCATTGTCCTTTTTTTCTGCAGTAGCTTATGTAATGGGGTTGACTCGTTGATGGCACGTAGCTCACTATTGAATTAATTTCATAGCATGTATTTTCACAAATTATATGATCTTGAATAGTACTTAGTGTAATCGGGTTTTGTTTATTTATGTACTCCGTTTGAAGTACTGCAACCTTCATTAAATTTATTGCTGTAATATTCAAGTAAATTTCACAGCTTTTGCATAGTTTTTTATGGATATCCGAAAAACATTGTTGTATATTTTGAAACCCCCATTTTTCAAGCTTAGAAACATCTACATTTACATACTGCCTCTCTTCAACTGTACATTGTAGACATTTTGAACATTTAAATGTAATGGTCGCGCTAGGATGTTTCTTCGTAAAATAGTCCGAAATTTTTGAAATATTACAATCACAGAAGTTTTGAAGTTTGTAAATATCAATTAAAATTTCATTTCTAGTTTTATACGCTAAGGATTTGTCTTGTCCAATTAGAGCATTTAAAATATCTTTTAAATTAGATTGGCTCAAATCGTTAACATTATAGGAGTTGATAGCACATTGAATAAATGAATCAAAAGCGCAGGTATTTTTATAAAAACTATCAGTTAAGCTGCCGTTTTCCAGCAAGATCCAATTATCAGTTTTGGATGTTTCCGCTACTGTGTTTTTTACAGGTGTTTCACATATAGGTTTTAAACCAATTCCTAAAATTGAAACTAATTTGCTCTCAATTTCTTTATTATCGAATTGGGAAATTTTTTTTATTTTTCGATAGTTGAAATTCGATTGACTCTTTTTTAGATTCAGAGAATGTTTCTTTTTCCAGGTCTCCTCAGCTTCTTTTGATTCGATCAAAGACAAATCATTAGGTTTTGGTGGTAACGCTTCAGTGATCATCTTTTGATAGTGCCGTTTGAGGGAAAATTTAGGAATTTCGGCCACTAATTGTTTAAAAATTAATGAATTCCTTTTATTGATTTCTTTTATAAATCTTAGTGCCTTAGTAGGAATTCTTTTTATAAGGGGACAATCTCTACACCGACGTTTAATTATTGCAAAATAATTTTCAACGTGAGAATTGCTATAACGTTTGCCTGGGTGTAATAAACCACTCCATAGAGAAATATAAGTTATATACTTCTTTAAAAATAAATTTAAAAACTCAGGATTATAGAAGTAATTTAAACCGCCTTCAGTGTTCTGACCAACTTCACAATTTTCGGCAATTTCGCGAAATTCTTGGAAAAAAAGACTTTGAGTATAAATAGTTGAATTTAAATTATAATCCTTTATTTCAAATGTTTTATATTCCTCGCATGTCTCGAAATTAGAGGGTGACGCCAAAATTAAATCGCAAACGTTTTGAAAAGCATTCGTCGTTATTGCATTTAAATACTTATTTTTCAATAAAATGCTCATGTTATTCCAGATTTTCTTAATTTGCCCAAAATCCCCACAAATAAAAAAACTGGAAGCGATTTCCTTTAAATATTTATTTTTTTCGGATGTTTTGGCGAAATAATGATCAATATCACTAGTAATATTTTTCATTAGATGAGCACAGCATAAATAAACCTTAATTTTAGTTTTGAATAACCCTTTATCCTTTCCATTTAGAAATTCATACGTCATGTTGAGGTATTCTACAATGTTTTGTTGATTGAAGGCATCTAAAATTGAATTCAACTCCGCAAAGCTAAAATCAATCACTACAGCATTAAAAATTGGCCACTTTTTTAAAGAATTTTCAACAAATAACCGATACGATCTAAGCCAGCCTCCTATGGTGTCAACATTGTGGCTAGATGAAATTAGGTCAGATACAGGAAAAGGTATAGAAGGGTCACTTAAATAGGCGTACGTTGGGATAATCAGAGCATAATAATACACCACAGCACAATTTGTATACGGCTCTCTTACAACACCTCCAGTGCCATCTAGGTATGCTACAAATTCAGTATCAACTAATTTGTCGTGCATTATTTTAAGTACATTATTTTGTAACATACTATACGTCATAACGGAAAATGGTATAACACCTAGTTTACGTATATATTGTTCTTTGGTATTCATCTGCAACTCTATTTCAACTTTTAAATCTGTAATGTCGTCTTGAGCGTTATCATTTGTCGATATAATCTCTGAACGAATTTTGCGGAGTACGTCCTGTGATTTTGTAATTATTTGTGTGTTATGCTGAGTAACAAAAGCTGTATCTTCTTCTTGAATAAATAATTCGGCAGCAGATTCAACAGTTTTATTTTTTAAAATGTTTTTATAAATTTGTCGAGCATATTTAGAAACATGACGAGTTTTTTTATAGGGATGAATTATTTCGCCTGTACTTTTATATACTTCAAAATCACCTATAGAAAGATTTTTACATACAAATTTATAAGTAAGACATTTTTGAATGCCGTCTATCGATTGATGCCCACAATATGCCCGAATACTTAAATGGTTTTTACAGTAATCAACGGCTTTAATATTTATTTGGCAACCAGTTAATATTGTGGCGTATTTTGATATTACTGTAGGATACTTAAATGTATCCATTTTTTTTTTAGTCTGGTGATAAATATCATGCCACTCGTCAGCTGGTATTTTAAACGAATTACTTCTGGAGCTGAAATGTTCCTGTACGTGTCGGGCATCCATTTTCAATGGCGACTGAAGTAGTTTTGGTCTATTGAATTTAGATTTTTTTGTAAATTCAAAAATATCACTATCGCTCTCACTTTCTTTATTGTAATTGTCATTATTATTATTAATCTTGTTATTAGTATTATGAACAACATTCTTCAATTCATCAATATTCACTTTATATAATGTAGCATTTTTCGGACCATACGAATCTGAACCAAACACAATATCCTTATCAGCAACATGCAGAATTTCATGGATATAGGGATTGCTTGATGAACTTAAACAGCTGTTGACCAACGATGCATTTTTATTTAACAGAGCTGCCTTAATACGACTTTGTATCTCTTTTTTCTTTAAAATATTAATGATTTTGAGTCTATTACGTTCATTGCATTTAACATGAAGGATAGAGCATATTTTGTATAGTAATGAATTACAATTTCCAACTCCCCCTCCAACTTTTAACTCATCGATATACGAAATATTTTCGGCGACAAATCGAACTATTGCGTCCAACGCACTTTGTTCAAAATTAAATTTTTTGAACGGCATTTTTTTATTAAAAATATACGCTAGAAAATTAGTCCAGTAGAGAGTCCAGTAGAGAGCCGTGTCGAAAATTTATGAAAATACAAACAATATTGAATCAGTAGTAAAGAATATCCGTAAGCAAGCAAAAGTCAATAAGTTTTAAAAAAAACTGTTTTTAAACGCTGAAAATAAATCACAAAAACACTGAAAAATACGACGAAGTATACACAACGAAATATGAAAACGTAATGAGATGAGTTCAAGAAAAAATTTCTTTTTATACTAAACACAAAAAAAAATTTTTTTGTGTTCTTTTGTTGAAGCAGTAAATATAAATTTAACAATAATTTATGTACGATTACTAGTTTTCGTTTATCAATAGATATTCTGTTTTAAACTAGAAAATTACCGACCAGATATCACAGTGGTTAAACCGGTTTCGAATAGTAGTAGGGCGGGATGCAAAAGGCCATGGCTTCACGATTTGAAATGTATACATTATTTACCTATAGCAAAAATTATTAACAATAGTAGTAATTCAAATTAAATCTTTAGAAACAGATGGTGTTTTCATTAAGTGCAATAAAGAAAATAATTTGATTTATTTTATTCTTGGCGTTATTTTAAGAGATAATTAAAGTTTAAATGATAGATAATTTAGGTTTAAATGATTGGAAGGGTCTAGCACGAAGTGTTAGTACTCCTCTCTGACCCATACAAATATTTTGATATTTTTGTAATAAGTTCGCTGTAGATTCTACTCTTATTTAAAAATGATTTCAAATCCGACAAATGATTGGAAGGGTCTAGCACGAAGTGTTAGTACTCCTCTCTGACCCATACAAATATTTTGATATTTTTGTAGCAAGTTCGCTGTAGATTCTACTCTTATTTAAAAATGATTTCATATCCGACAAATGATTGGAAGGGTCTAGCACGAAGTGTTAGTACTCCTCTCTGACCCATACAAATATTTTGATATTTTTGTGATAAGTTCACTGTAGATTCTACTCTCATATAAAACTGATTTCATATCCGACAAATGATTGGAAGGGTCTAGCACGAAGTGTTAGTACTCCTCTCTGACCCATACAAATATTTTGATATTTTTGTAGCAAGTTCGCTGTAGATTCTACTCTTATTTAAAAATGATTTCATATCCGACAAATGATTGGAAGGGTCTAGCACGAAGTGTTAGTACTCCTCTCTGACCCATACAAATACTTTGATATTTTTGTAATAAGTTCGCTGTAGATTCTACTCTTATTTAAAAATGATTTCATATCCGACAAATGATTGGAAGGGTCTAGCACGAAGTGTTAGTACTCCTCTCTGACCCATACAAATATTTTGATATTTTTGTAGCAAGTTCGCTGTAGATTCTACTCTTATTTAAAAATGATTTCATATCCGACAAATGATTGGAAGGGTCTAGCACGAAGTGTTAGTACTCCTCTCTGACCCATACAAATATTTTGATATTTTTGTAGCAAGTTCGCTGTAGATTCTACTCTTATTTAAAAATGATTTCATATCCGACAAATGATTGGAAGGGTCTAGCACGAAGTGTTAGTACTCCTCTCTGACCCATACAAATATTTTGATATTTTTGTAATAAGTTCGCTGTAGATTCTACTCTTATTTAAAAATGATTTCATATCCGACAAATGATTGGAAGGGTCTAGCACGAAGTGTTAGTACTCCTCTCTGACCCATACAAATATTTTGATATTTTTGTGATAAGTTCACTGTAGATTCTACTCTCATATAAAACTGATTTCATATCCGACAAATGATTGGAAGGGTCTAGCACGAAGTGTTAGTACTCCTCTCTGACCCATACAAATATTTTGATATTTTTGTGATAGGTTCACTGTAGATTGTACTCTTATTTAAAAATGATTTCATATACGACAAATGATTGGAAGGGTCTAGCACGAAGTGTTAGTACTCCTCTCTGACCCATACAAATATTTTGATATTTTTGTAATAAGTTCGCTGTAGATTCTACTCTTATTTAAAAATGATTTCATATCCGACAAATGATTGGAAGGGTCTAGCACGAAGTGTTAGTACTCCTCTCTGACCCATACAAATATTTTGATATTTTTGTAATAAGTTCGCTGTAGATTCTACTCTTATTTAAAAATGATTTCATATCCGACAAATGATTGGAAGGGTCTAGCACGAAGTGTTAGTACTCCTCTCTGACCCATACAAATATTTTGATATTTTTTGATAAGTTCGCTATAATTCTACTTTCTTATCATACTAATTTCATTTATTTCTTATCAAACCAATTCCATTTAAATGTAATTATCTTTTTTTTCGTGCTAACTTTTTATTTTCATATGTTATTTGAAGTATTTTTCGTGCTAGTTTGTACTAAAAATGGGTTATTCAAGATCCACACCATTAGTGTTACCATAGTTTTTTTCGTGCTAACTTTTCGTGCTAGCTTCACAGACATTATATTGTTCCTTCTGTGTCCGTGCTACACGTTGCCAATTAAAACACAACATGCTCATATTTATTTAAGAGCCTTAATACAAATATCGATCCTTATTAAAATTATACATCTTTGTAAAATCTTTGATCTTTATGGTAGGAGTAGAGGTAGCCGGTGGTAGAAAATTTTACAGTACTGTCATTCTATTGATATTTTTAAAATTTTAATTCTTTGATGATTTAAATTCTAATTGTTCCGCATTTTAGGGATCGGTTAATTGTCATTAAGGGTCAAGATGAAAAATTTTGTGGAGACATTACTGGAAGGTGAATTTCCTCGACTTAACTGATGTTGAAAATGTGTCAAATGCAATAGATACAAGAGGGCAAATGCTCAGACATCGAGGATGTGCACATAACACTCATCTTACGAGGTATTCACAATGGTCATGTAGAAACAAAAAAAAAACAGTTCCTTGGTGTTAATTAAATTAAGCACTAAATGTTTTTCACCGTTAAAACAGGAGTTTATCCCAAAAGTGAAAACTGCAACGGAACAGTTCTCTTTTGCTGTCGCTGATCAAGTTAATACAAGCTTTAGGGAATTTTCGCATATAACATTAGTGACAAAGAAATAATGTTTTGTTCCCGATACTATTTAGTCTCATGTTTGAATTTATCTTTTGTAAAAGTGAAATATCTCAGGACAATATCTTATATCGTCAGTCCATACCCAGATGATCTGTATGACGGGACTAACCAGTAACGGCGTAATTGTAAAAAAAACTGTAGAAACCACTTGGACGATACTAATTTGTCGCGTTGGTCTAAAAATCAATGAGTCACCTAAAAAGATGGTAAAAGCAAATCCTTGTTTGGCCGGCACAGAGGCTTCTTTTGGCGATGATAGCTCCATAATCATAAGGCTAAAATTAACCATTGGTAAAAGCGAACCACCTTAAAAAACGTCAACTAATTTCTGCAACCTTAGGTTACTAGTTCTTAACCCTCTAGATTTTAGTAATGGTAACAGAATTCATTTAAAGGGTTGACAGGTTTCTGATATTTTAGATCTCTTACCACGCATCGCAACATTTTTGACAGTCGAAACGCAATAAAATTCAAACAATAAAACAAATATCTTACCTTATAATATTTGAGATAAATATTCTTATAACCAATTGAATTTTCGGATATCTACTTAGGTATTTATGAATGAATAACGGTTAGTTTAAAATATTATACAAAAGTTACATTTTGATACAATTATCCCTATAATTTTCTTTAAAATATGTTTATATCATCAATACCAAGAAACAATTAAGTCCTAGAGTAATATTAAACTCAAATACGGAAACACACTGTTGCCATTAGCACAACATAACGTTAACATTTTTATGTTCATTCAAATTCAATTATTTCTGATTGACACTTGAAAATATAATTAAAAATCGAATGAAAATGTATGATTCAACCATTAATCGAATAAAATCATAATTATTATGTTCAATAATTACCCAAATTAATAAATCGTCATGTTCTTAAATGCACAAGAAAATTTACCACAGAAAGACACTAAAAAGCAATAATCATGGTTCGTACAGAAAAAACAAGAAATCGTTCAAAATAAACAAAAACAAAATCGAAACACGTGACGACATGAGTTTGCGCTGTATTTACACAAACCAAATTTTTATTTTCCTCTACTATGTATTGCGCTAAACGTCAAAAAGACAGAGCTTGGAAACATTTTAATTTCTTACATATACAAACTCGTTGATCATCATACAATTATGTTTTGTAATCGTTAGAAGATGATTTATAAATTTTTCAAGTGTCGAGATGAATCACATTTTATTATCGTATAAAAATTCTAATTTCACACAAATTTTAATCAGTACGTACGCAGACGTGTAATAGTAAACACATGCATTATATTGTATACAGTTCAGTGGATAATAAAAAATATTAAAAGCAAATTTTTGACAGATCTAAAATCAGATTTTAGTTTGATTCAACACAGTGAAAAAAAGTTTATTTGTGTCCGGCTTATATTTTGTAGTTTATTAATTTGTGATTACTTAATTATTGTGATAAATTAGTGAATCAAATAGTGAAAGTTTTTGTGTTTCGTATATCAAAAAATTAATTTTGATTGATTGTGTTGTCATATTTTGTATGTGTCTAATTTTAGTATATAAAATTAGATAAGTAAATTAAACTATCAAAAATGTCTTTAGAAAATGTGGAGAACTATTCTAATTTAATTATAAGCACTGGAAATATTCTAAACGAATTCAAAACAACTGGACAAAAGCCCCAAGAAGAGGTTAGTAAAGTACCGCATAAAATTTTCACTCGCGTCGAATAATCTGCCCCCTCATGCTCTA
This sequence comes from Tipula confusa, assembly GCA_963556175.1. NCBI lineage: Eukaryota > Metazoa > Arthropoda > Insecta > Diptera > Tipulidae > Tipula > Tipula confusa. The sequence continues at coordinate 64,541,148 of OY744476.1, forward strand.
GTTATTGTTTTTAAGTGTGTCATATACTATGTACTATAAATAAACCACTCGTAATTTTTAATCATAATTAATAAGAATTTTTTTTAACATATCGACTTCGAACATTCTAGAATTAATTACTACATTTATTTTGTTTGGTTAGTTTGGTCACCATAATTTTTAATTTTTTTTTGGGTTTTGCCTTGTCATTACGATTATCACTATATGATTTTTATTTACTCACACCAAACAACCTTACCGCTACAATATACACCCGAAAACTATAAAAAAAATTATTGGATTATTGATTATAATTATGACCGAATGTCTAATGTATATGGTTATGACACACATTGGACGCTTAATGTGTTTGGTGTCATTCGTTCCCAGCTGTTTCGTAAAATCTCAAAAATTTGGTAATTGAATGTGAAACCAGTTTATATATTTTGTCTGATGCAATTATTACGAGATTGTTGTGTATAGTGATTTTGTTAGAAGAGTTGTTTGATTAATCTTTACCTTATGTGTTCTGTCCTAACATACCAACTGCCAACCTATCATGGTAAATTGTTTTAATTCTCATTTGTGTGATTTAGCAATTATTTTTATTTTTGAATTTTGAGACATTACCTAATTTGTTTGACGTTTAAGACTATATGTCCCCAAGTATGTATATCGAGTTTTAAACTACTCGGCGTTAACCTAATTATAATAAGTAACAATAAATGGTATTTAGAAGCCAATGCTGCCCCGTACCAAATTCACAATTCGGCAAACGGGTCGTATTGCTCAATAGACAACCAAAATAAGACCAGTCATTCCCAAAGAGTCTCCATTTGCCAAGTCAGTCTTCTTTTAGCAATTGCTTCAACAGCCGTTTAAGATCAGCTCGCATGACGTGTTGGAGCCGCCATACTCGCTCTTCTTTCCCATTAATAATGACATTAGTAATTTTCATCAAATTTCATGGTTGAAGGGAGCTCAGTAGGTGTCGTCATTACTGCGTTTGAGGCCAATTTATCAAGCAAATGACTCATTGCTCGTCAGGGTCTAATTCTCAAACCCATACATGAAAACAAATCCGATCACCACCTTGTACAACTTTACATGTTCGGTATTTTAAATGTGTTTTCAATTAAGAAGAGGACGTAGGGCATAAACAAAACATGTTTTAATATCCCCTATCACACAATTAGCGTAAGTGACAAAGTATCGGAAGCCCGTTACTCCTTTAAATGTGTAATCATCAGTGACTACACATTTGCACAGTTGACTACACCAGTGCGGACTGTCTGTATAAGATAAAGATATATTCTATCATAAGCTGAAAGAGTGTCGGGAACAGAGCATGTCCTTGTTGTACACCGGAGAACTGGAGCTAATTGCAAAAACTCCCGATAGCTTTTACTCTACTTTAATACAACATTGTGATTGCATTACTTTCATGTTACATATGCAAAATTAGACGCACATTTTTTTAGGTATTTTCAGATATCGCAAAGCAAACCATAAGCAATCCCAAGAGATTGGGTCATAGGCTTTTTAGAAATCAAAGATAACCTGTTGTACTTCACAAAATGTATTTCATAATATTTAGAAAGTATCACCCCCATCAGTCAACTTGCTCAGTGACTGACCTATTAGGGCAAAATAAGGAAAAATTTAGCGTAGCCATCGAAAAAAAATAAGTTCGAAAATGTAGATTCATAAAGTATTCCTTCCAAAATAAGAGATCCCTTCATAAATCAGTTAATTTAATCAAACCTATAAAAGGACGGTTTTTATGCTCTGCATATCCATTGTGAATTCTTCGTAAGATGGTCTTCTACACACATAGCCTGTATTTGACAGCTTTTAAATGTAGCATTTGACTTAACATTGAGAAATGGTATGTAGTGAGCAGCCATTGTTAGCATTAGTTTTGATTATAACTTAATCAGCCGCACCATCCTACAGTTTTGGTACTAGCCACATATCTCCAGTTAGTTGCATCACTTAAAAATCACTGCAATATGTTAATAAGAAAACCAGGAACAATGGTGATCTCTTTCTGAATCTTGTGCTACTCCCTTAACTTTTACATTTAATGAGTCTTTGACCGGGTATTTTTTAAATCATTGGAACCAGGTTATTTTTGTCCTACATTACTGGTCGATGAAAATCAGTAAAAGTGCTCAATTTTTTGTCTTATTACTCTTGTTATTCCATTGTAACTGGTTCCTGATCAAACGGTATTATCAAGAAGTATTTTTTTGTAAATTTGGCATTCAAGTATCATTGCATTTAGGTGTAATCTTTTGCATTTAGGTGTAATCTTTTACCTAACTGTCACCGCATACACGTCAACTTCATTACCAAAACAACCAACGTTATGTTGTGCTTCATAAAACGGAATTGTAAGGATTTGCACCCTAAGATCAATTTACATGGCTTTTGCTAGGTGCTTTTAAGGTTGGATCACAAGTACAAAACTGCCTGTATAAGCGGATTCATTAATATAATCGAATAGACAATCATGACTCTGCGTCGACATATATGCCTATTTGTAAGCTTGACACGATAGGTACGCTTTTTGAAGAACTGCTGAAACTACGGTTGAATTCAGCCATTCGAGCAGAGTGTGAACTCTCCAAGGCAGCATGGCTTTTGAAAAGGTCCCTCAAACATTAACTCCATTAATGAAGTAATCAACGCAGTGGAAAGAGCGGAGAGAGCTAACTATCAGGCAAAACCATTGATGCTTCTCGTTATTCTTGATGTTAAGAATGCATTCAACTCAGCGAGATGAGAGGACATACTAGGAGCACTTTGGCGTTTTTTTGGGATCCCAAGTTACCTATTGATTGTAATACATGACTACCTGAAGGACAGACGATTGTTGTACGAGACTTCGAATGGAATTAAAAGGGAAACGATCACCATCGGAATATAGTACAGGGTTCGATTTTCGGTCCAGATATTTGGAATGTCCTGTATGACAGCATGCTGCAGCTTGAAATGCCAGAGCTTGTATTCTTCGTGTTTTATGGCCCAATTTATGCTCAGGCAATGAGGAGAATACGGACCTGGATCATGGATGAAACTGGCAATCTCTAAAACAGAAATAGTCTTGCTTAACAAGAGAAGGATACCTACAATTATCCCCATAACAGTGAGTACAGAGGTGGTTTACACAAGCGGAGCGGCTAGATATATTGGCGTCACATTGGACAGTTGCCTAAGCTACGGAGAGCACATTCAAAGGGCCTGTGAACGGGCTGCGGGGGTTACGGGGTCATTGAGCAGGCTGGTGGCTAACATGGGAGGATCTCGTTCTAGCAAACGAAGAGTTCTTATGTCAGTTGTACAGTCGATTCACCATATACAAGGTGCTGAAATTTGGGCTGGTGCCATGACTCATCAAAAATATTGGACGCGAATGATGGCAACCCAGAAAAAAAGAGCGCTGTGGGTGACGTGCGTCTATAGGACCGTATCTGATTTTGCTGCTTTAGCCGTAGCCGGAGTAATACCGATCGACCTGCTGGCACAGGAGCGTCGTAGGATTTGCTTGAGACGTGCCAACGGGTCGAGATTAGGGATATATGGTAGCGTAGGTGGGAGATGGCGGATAAGGGCCGATGGACAGTTAGATTGATCAGCACCCTTCGCCTTTGGATTAGTCGCGTCCATTGAGGGATAAACTTCTTTATATGCCAATTCCTGGCGGGACTTTGGTACTTCAGGGCATATCTTCGCGAGATGGAAAAGGTGAGGTTCCCTCAGTGTTTGTACTGCCCAGAAGAGCGGGATGATGTATATCACACATTCTTCGGGTGTAATTCGTGATATAGAGCGTAGACGGTTCACTTCAGCAGTGGGAGAAATAACGCCTGACACAATAGTGGAAATAATGCTCCAGTCGGAAGTGACATGGAGCGCGCCATCACGTTATGTAGAGGTAAACGAGCTTTAACCGCTAACAATACAGTTACGGTTTAACGATTATAAATTTACAGTAAACAATAATTTCTATCACTTTGTTTGACCTCTAAAGCAGTTAACTCTAATATAGTAAGGGAATAGTAACGTAAATTGCTTAGTAAAGGAAATTGCTTTCCAACGTTTCAATGAATACGAAATTCATTTACCTGTTTTTGTTTTTCACAAAAAAAGCCCAGTATCTGAATATAGCTATCTAAATACTACTTACCTCTTGACATTCCTAATGATTGTGCTTATTTACTGAGAGTAGAAGAGTATTCAATTATTTACCATGTTAGAATAATATGTGGAATTTTTAGCCCAAATATTTCCAGCAAGTACTAAGTATACTCAAGTAAATTTTCATAGTTTTTCTGAGAATCTTTGATATTTGGTAAATTTCTAAACTACCAATCACTGACTTATAGCACTGGTTATGACTGCTTGGGTGTTCCAACTTCAGGTTACTTCATGTTTTGTAAGTGATATCTTGACATAGATTATGTGGCTTTCAATTAGCCCCAAAAGAAAAAATTAAAAGCTGTTAGTATGCAAAATGTAGTCGGTCATGAAATGGTCCATCTTTAAAAAATTATGCGACTGCCAAAACGTTCGCACAAAAAATGTGCATACCTGCTGAAATCACATATTCTGAACCTCAATTGTAGATCTTTGTTAACAATTCGAAATAAACTGGTAAGTGGCATGTGTAATAATTGCACTGTAATAATTTTAATCCTCATCAAGTAACTTATACACTTAAAAAGCCATAATTTCTTTTTAATAATCACTTTAATGAACTACACTTTTATTTGTTCATCCTTTTTATAAATAGTTTCAGATAAAATAGAGAAAAAGTGTGCCTGGCCAAATTTTAACAAATATAACTTTCCTTTGAAACTTCTAACTTTATTCAATCACACAAACTATTATTACGATTGGACTGTTTTTTAAATTAAAACATTTGAAAAAAGTCTAAATGGATTTAATGTTATGGAAAATGTTAACGCGTCTGTTATGAAAATTCACTTGTAAATTAGGGTCGTCAATACCATCGTTATTTTGACTGAATATTTTTGAACTATCTACTAAACTGTGTAGTAAAAATATTAAAGTTAATTTTTCCTTGAAAAGTCGGCCAATTTTACTTATTATTAGGTACAGCAATTGGTTCTATACGTTACTACTAAACTGTACTTGTAATTTTGTTTTTGGTAATATTTATAAGCAATAAAGCCAAACTATCACCTTTATAAGAACATAAATGATAGATTGCTTTAGTAATAAGCAACAAATCCATACCAGAATTGGGATGATGCTTATGGCTAACGAAAATACACGATAATTATTTTTTTTTTTTGAGTGAGCCTTTTATATTTTAATAGTGATGGAGGTATTAGTAGTATTAGTAGCGCACATGTGTACTTAACACCTATTACGGCGAATTTTAACGTTAAATTTCACTTGTAACATTATAAAATTTTTAGAATTCTTCCTGGCTTTTTATTTTTTTAAATTTGTTAAACTTTTAACATCGGCTTTAGAGTTAGTTTCTTTATTTTAATGATGATTTGACGAGTAGACGGCTTTAAATTTTGAAATATTAAGATAGGATCAATTCGGATATTTTGTTGAGAGAAATGTTATGCTGCATTCTACATATGCATTATCTATTGCATAAAATGATTGCTAATAATATTTAAGATATCAATTTAAAATTTCTGATCTAATACTTATATACAATGTTGGCTTTTCAGTGTAGTGCTACGTTGACAACTATATCACATTTTTATTTATTTTAGGAACATGAAAGCTAATTGTAATCACTAAACTTAAATAGTAGACTTCACTAAATCTTGGCGGGAGTATATTGTTGAAACAATAAATTGTCGGTGACAATTTACTACCCGACTCATTAAAGTTCGTACTCAAATTTTTTGCAATCTTTTGTTTTTATTCCTGAAATTTGTTTACCGGTATAAATTTGTCCAATGACTAGGTTTAAGAGATGAACGCTTCACTTGGACTCACTGAGTTTGGTATAACTGCGCTAGGATAATATGTTTTATATACCCTCTCATCACTTTTTAAAATTTTTGAGGTCCTTATCTCACAGTTGTAATCATTCGCCTGTCCATCATCGCTAGAGTTATTTCTCTCGCACACCTCAATGTTGGCTGAATTGTCTTTACGTACATCTTTTACGTCAAAATCTTCATTATTTTTGTCTAGTGGTGCAGGTAGCCATTAATCTTCAGCGCAATCGACAACTTCTAAAACTTTATTTTCTTCTTCAGATTCGTCCAATAAACGTCTTAGATAGAGTGCTTGTCCTCGTAAAATATAACATAAATTTTAAAATTTACGTTACAAATAATCAATTTTGCGTCACTCGCACTGAACACCTGGGTCACAAAGAAGTCAACAATGAAATGTAAAAAAAACGGTACCATGTAAGCGTTGTAAACACTAGCACCGCTAAAGATCTTTTGTGATTAAACCGTTATTCCTATCAACCATCCAGTCAATATTCAGGCTTTTGATAAACTCGACAATATCTCTAGATGGTACAGGAATCATTTGGTCTTTGCTAATATTCTCCCATCTAAATCTTGTAGTCATTGGCTGAAAATCGCTTAGCATTGGCAAAGGCCATACTCCGCTGATTTCCATTCCATATTACAAAAGCGAAAAGCATCCATCGCATTAAAGACTCATATTCTTAAGATGATATCTTAGAGGAACGAGGCCTGTGAGGAAGCCAGTTTCAGCCTCAACTCAATTGGCCAAGTACACGAGGAGGTTTTTAGCTCAATTTGACGAAGGTGAAATAAACCTCGTCACCTGTCGTAGTCCTGGTATGCTGCACTAAAAAAGGACCTTTAAATGTCTTCCCAGCGTTTCTTTGCTTTTCTAAGGTATTTATTTCTCCAATAAATGTATTCCAGTATGTCCTGGCGCTCTCACAAGTGTTACCTTATTTGTGGTCGCCAGTTTTTTAACTGCGTTAAGAGAATAGCACACCAGTTTTGAGAGTCAATAAAGACGTAATAAAGACAATAAAGATGTTTATTTTTATAAGATCGCGCTCAAAATCATTCTTTAGTACTCCAAAAGATTTTGCTGCTCTATCTACTGTTTTGGAACCGTCTGTGGACCGTACCATGCATGCTCTTTCAAAAGATGGCCCGCCTGTGCTCCAAATGTCCCTACCCAGCAACAAAATGCAGAAGAGCTTATCGAAATCAAGTTTGGCTGGCTTACAGTTGAAAGGCATTTTAATGGAATGGTTGATCTGAAACTCCCGAAGGATTTTAAAGTGGCCAACCATATTGCCTGGTTCAAAATTTTCTTCTGATTTCATCCTCAAGACCGCAATGGTAGCTTCCTTTTTGACAAGCAGGTGCAATGGAGCCAGTCCTAGGAGGATCTCCATTGTAGCAGTCTGGCATGTTCTCATTGCTCTCGTAATACAGAGGCAAGCCAAAAGTTGAATCTTGCTTAGTAATGTTTGTGATGCCTTCTCCTTAGTCTTAGACCACCACTTAGTTTGGTGGGTTTCGGTTTAGAGCCTCACTTCCTATACGGTATGGTATACTCACAAGTATAATTGTGTGATTTGAACAATGCATAAAATAATCCATTTGCAATGGACGTTTTTTTAATATTTATCGAGTTCCTCAACGAGCACTTGTCAAACAGTTGCATATCTTCACAAATACAAGTTAAGTTCAGGATCAATTATAGTCTTTCCGACGTTAATTGACGTTACTATTTGGTTTTTTGTTTAAAACAATATAAAGATCAAAATTGAGCAAAGGTTTTTAATTTAGTACAGATGAGTAATGTCCTGTTTAAACCGTTTAATATTATTAAACTAGAAGTCCTTGCATATAAGAAATTATATTTGATTTTCTTAAATGTAAGGTAACCAACCACTACCAAAATAGATTCGGTGCTTATTTATTTCATGTCATTTTCGAAGTATTGCAATTATTACTTTATGTAGTTCCTTACTTCGTCGTTACTAACAAATAATTAACAATATTACAGGCCAAAATTTACCCTTTACTGAGATCATTTTACAAGATTTATCCGATCATACTATTACGATTAGTGAATGTTAAAAGTGGTCAGCCCTACGAACAAGTAAACACACAATTGGTCGCTTCGTTTTTGTAAGTGGTGGGGATCGAACTCATAACCTTGGTGTGGTCAGGCCAACATTTTCACTTTCATATACGACCAGGGATACAAAAGTGAGGGAGGAAAATTTTAAAAATTTTCGGTTTGTTGCATTAATCTCTCGATTTTGATAGTCTAACTGTCATGTGCTCTCTAGATTTTGGAGACTTCCAATTTGTAGCATAAATTTCTAGTTTTGATGGGCGGTTAGATAGCAGTAAGCTGGCCATGTTCTTTTCTAGATTTTGGAAATTTTCGATTTGTGGCATAAATTTCTTAGCTTTAGTGGACTATCCATGGATAATGATATAGAATCTTTACTGACAGAATATAGAAATACTTATTTTGGTCAATTTAAGTTTAAACCAAATAAGAAAGTTATTTTTAGTTGCTTGAATTAAGTCCTTGTTAGTTTTTATTTTATTTGTTAAGCTAGACTTGATCACTTAAGTATTCCAAATAGCTTAAAATGTTTCGGGTAAGCCAACCTATTGAAAAAAGTGTATGCCTAAATGATATGTACAAATTAATTAAAATTAATGTTTCTATGATTATTTATTATGATTTATTTTCAGCTTTGTTAATTTTTGTTAAATTACGGGTTTCAGACTTTTTGGATAGGAAAAACTTTCAATTTTAACATCAATTAGTATAAAACATTTGTATAAGTACCTACAAACCTATCTGTGTGGCTAACATATGTTTTTATTTAAATTAAGACAACATTTTTGGTAAAAATGTAAGAAGGTTTGTCATGTGTCATCCAAAAATAAAAAAACTTAATGTGAATTGAAACGGAACGTGCATAGTTCTGCTACACAAAATACAATGACCTAGAGATGTGAATGCCATACTTATTACATACAACTAATTAAAATACAATTTAAGTAAAAAATGGATTTCGTTGACTAAATCAACTTAAAAAACAATTTTCAATTCGTACACCTCCATCAATGTCACCATAATAAATTCAAAGTAATAACAAATTATTTTTCAATCACAAATTAATCTATATAAGACCGTAATCTTATTGGTCATGAGATATTTGTGGTCTGGTTAATTTTAAAGTCTATAAATATCAAAAAAAAAAAAAAAAAAAAAAATATTTTTGGTTTTTAATTTTATAATTTAAAATGAAATTTATTGTATTTGGCATCATTTCAAACGGGCGTGTGTATATATTGCGCACACGAAGCAAATAATTTTTTAATTATGTAATATCTGGTTAGTATAGTCGTAATTGTTGCAAACGATGAAAAATAATTATATTTTTGAGTTCATAATAAAATGTATATATTTTCTGTTGTAGTATTTTTGCCAAGATGATTTCAAAAATGACTAACTCAGTATATTTATATTTTAAGATGCGCATTGTCAAAGGAAATGTATGTAGAAATACAACAGTAAAAAGACTCCTCAGACCATCAAAGTAGTTTTCTGTACTTCCTTATTGTATTTAAGCGCACATAATAAATAAAATACTAGTGTAAAATTACCATATGACCTTCTTCTGCAAAAATCAATATATTTTTATCCCGAAAGGAACACATGAATTTAGTATGTATATAACACTAATCTCAAGACAATTCAAGTTTTATTCTATAGTCATAAATATATCCATATTATAGTGTAGCTTAGTAAAATATAAAGTAAGTTCAACATAAAAAATGTTGAATCAGTTTCTGTTTATATTTAAATATCTTCTGTTCCAGAGAACTGTAACACAAAAAAGAACAAAATTGTGTCTCTAAGGAAAAATTCATATATAGCTACTGTTTACAAAAAATGTTATATGTATAAAAAAATACAAGAATTTTATTTGACGTACTTTAGCTGATAAGCTTCAAGTCCGTTTTTGTATCCGTCATTAAATTTATCAAATCCGGAATAATTTTAAAATCGTTTATCACGACTATCATAATATATATATATATATAGAACAAGATAAATTTTGTTATCTTATCTTTAGTACTAATGTACTTATCTTGAAATAATTTAAATATTTATTCTATTATTTACACTATACATGATATCGTTCTTTAAGCTTTGTATATAAAATGTTTGGTATCTTCGATGTGTCTGTGTGTGTGTGTAAGTATATATACAAAATCAATAACTCGAAGGTGAAGTGGTGATATAGAATTTTGAAAGTACATATAGAATATTTAGATTATTCGCATCCGTATCGTTAGGGATGCTAACAAAACACATATTTTTACACTGTATGTTAGTAGAATAGATTGCTATTTTTGTCTGCATATACAATTTTTGTATATATAAAATCGAATCATGTATTCAATTTTGTGTCATGTCATGATTAAGAAATATGTCATCATAAAATTCTCGCACTCTAACAATTTTTTTTCAATATTTGAATTTTACAGATGCGGTTCTAGAATATCTTTAAATTAATATACATTTTTATTTTATCTTATCGTATAACAGCTAATAAATTGTATAAAATCAACATTATCAAATCAACTATTAACCGAACTGTCACCAAAATCCTTAAGGATTACTAAATCTAACGATGATTTATTGCAAAAAATACAAGAGCACGAAAGACAAAATCTTAAGATTGGTGTAAAAGTATTTTTAAATAAGAATTGCCCGAACTATTTGGCCAAAGCGATTGACAATATACTCGAAACGCTTAATGTCGAGTATTTAGATAATTTGATTTTGGCCTTTCATCCAATGTACCATGATTTGGCTAAACAGCAAAATGGTACTGGTGCAGTTCAAAATGGTGGGGGTCATATACACGAAATTAATCCAGCTATGAAAGAATTGATTGGACTATGGGGTACTTTGGAAAAGTATTCGCTTAATAAAAAGGTAAGATAATTTTTATTTATTTTTGTTTTTATAAAATATTTGTACATTTTTGAGGTGAATAATTCGATTTAGTTTAAAAAGAACATATATAGATTATATGGCACATGGTGTTAAAACAAGATTTATAAAGGTGGTTTTCGAAAAAAAAATGTTAACGTTTGTATGTACTTTAAATCAACTTTTCGTTATTTATTCTATTATGTAACGAGTTTTCCAATTAGAGGTTTCATTTTGATATTTAAAAAAAACGGGTATTTTTTTAGATAAATCCATGAATGTTTATTTCATTGTAAACAAAAAGGTATGCCATTATTATTTAAAAACGATATTAGCCAAATGGCCGCCACGGCTACGCTTGCAGCACCATATCCTTTTCATACAATTTTCCATGACCAATTCGCACATTTGCGGCTGTATGTCCTTGATAACTTCACGAATTCCAACTTTAAGGTCTTGAATCGATTGTGTAGCATTGGCATAGACCTTATCTTTCACATGGCCTCAAAGAAAAAGTCTGAAGGTGTTAAATCACAAGATCTCGGTTGCCAATTGTGATCATCTCTTCGGGAAATAACACGATCAGGATACTTTTTTTTTTAGGTTTGAGTTCTTGTGTTAACTGAACTTTAAAAGTCTTAAGATCAAAGCATTTATGCAAAATACGGTGTAAGGTTGTTTGTGGAATGTCAAATTCCAAAGATCGACGAGAAATCGACAAACCCGAGTTTTCTTTAACACTACGGGCTACAACAGCAATATTCTCAGTTGTTCTTGAGCGAAGCACACGGTTTCGATTATTTACATCACTAACTTGTCCCAACAGCTCAAATTTTCCACCAGTTGCACTATTACCGACCAAGACGGTGCTTACCATGTTTAGTAATGGTGTGGTTTTTACTTGTCAAATGTCAAAAGATGACAGATTCAAAATTGACAGCTGGCCCAAAAGGCAGGCTATTCAAAGTGAAAATTCTTATTGGGTAACCCTATAAATAAGACGAGACCAATTTATTTACGTAATTGGTCCCAAAAATACCCGATCTGACAAAAAAAAAATATATATTTGGGGAAAAATATTTTTTATATCTCTACATGGTGTCCATTTAGCTCAATACATTTTTTCCAGCGATTTCTAATAGCTCCATACTCTTTTTATAAAGTTAAAGTAGTCAAGTTCCTCAAAAGAGGCTCTTTAATAATGCCTTAACTAAAATAATATAAACTAAAGCCATATTTTTGCCTGCTACGGGAATTGTATTCACCTTCTTTGGAGCCGATTCTGCCCTTTGGGTTTATTGTTTTAATAGCTGTGTAAATTCGTTAAACATTCGGTTTAAACATCGTTCCGAGGTTTTTGTTCTATTGTTAGTAATCTGAGTACCTATAGTTTTAATTTAGCAAATAGTTTTTTATATCTGAATTGTCAAATAATATGCAATGTACAGCACATTTTTAAATGCTTACCATGTCTGCAAGGTGCTTTTTCAATCGATGGCCCTCCAACACCATTTTGTGGATTTTGTTTACCATTTATAGAGTGGCCTTCTCTTTTGACCGATTACTGCGATGTTTGTCTTAGAGTGTCGTTTAAAATCTGTCATTCAGTATTTACCATTGCAAACAAAGCTGCATGTACTTCTACAGAGTAGAATCCAGCTCCGTTTTGATGTTGATTTAACTAAGGCCTTCTAAGGCTTGTTTCGATTTTTTATTTTTGTAATTATTTTATTTGCAAATAACCATGGTTACATTAGGAAACATTCAGGGTTTAGTTGTTGCAATGCAGAGAATATATTTCAGAAGCAGTTTCTCTTTTTTTCAAAATGGCACCTAAAATATTTTAACGATTTTAAACTTGTTAAATTCCTTTTATTCTGAAGAATTATGAATTTGAATCTTTATAGAGGACAAACGAGTATGTTTCATGTCACAGACAAGTCACAAACTTTATATTCATTCAAATGACTTTTGGTCAGATTCGTTCAATCGTTTGTAACATCGCTGTATTTCATTTAAGTTATTTAAAAATGAGAGTTCTCAAAGGAACATCACACAACCTTTTGTTTTTTTATCTTTTAATAAAATTATCACATTATTTTTGTTCTCCCATTTTGTCAACTGACTCAACTGACTTATTCCAAGTACATACATGTATTCTTCTCATAAAACCTTTCACTTATAAGTCCGATCTCTTTTAGCTAAAATGTTAGCAAATGATATCCGTTTAATGATTACCTCAAATTGACAATTGGATTAGTTCATAAATGCAGTCTATGTACATATTACCTTGCTTTGCACTTCCACACTTTATTAGATTCATACCACTCTGGCGAATAAATAATTATATCTTTATTTCCGGTTGTTTCATGGCAAGATTCAATCTTTTTACGTTCCTATCAGCTCTGCTTACAATATACAAAAATTTTCATTTTATTTAATCGCAATCTGAACCAAACACCACTCTGACGCAATCATATTCTTCTGTTATTTGATTAGTTTCCATACACACTAACTCCATAACTAACTTTCTCAAAACCTTTTTGAATATATCAATCACACAGGGATTGCGCTCTGCTTTGATTTTTTCAGCGTTTTCATAACGTTTTTCGTCCCTAACAGCTACCTGCCAATACTTTATTATATGCTTACCAATACTAATTTCTCTACCTATCAATACAAGGTTGTAAAATGCTAAGGTTGTAATCTTTTGACTAACTTAACTTTCAACTACCTTTGTCCCGCGCTGTTTGAGTGGCTAGCACAATGGTCCTTTCTTTACCTTTTATCATAAAATCTGCAAATGGCAGTACGATTGTGTTTCTCGAATTGTTTTGGTATTACTTTCCTGGAGCATAAGTTAAAAAGAGTAGGCGATATTATATTTCCATCTGTCATCATAGAATCTGTTATCCACTCGCATATTATCCATAACCATTTTTACTTAATACTAAATTGCTGTAGGTTCCACGGAACCACATAGCAAACCCTCTTTTAATGTCCAAAAATACTGTGCTATGAATTTCTTTTTGTTCGTTCATACTTTCCATTTATATGCTTTTCTATACAGCATAGTGGCTCTTGGGAAGTCCGAATGTCATAAGTGGCTATAGTTTGAATTCATTCAGTTCTACCTTTTATCATTCTATTTAAAAAAAATTATAAATATGTACCTTCAACTACTAACCATTCGGTAACCTTTATTTTAACCCTTCCTTTTTATTTGATAAGAATAACCACTTAACAACCGAATCATTTCATAACTGACTCGATGCGTCTCAGGAGCGGCATGGTTTTTATTCAATATCACTTGCTGGAATTCGTCAAATTAATATTTCTCATTCACGCTTCTATTTGATGTTGCATCCATTTTACTCGCATTTGTATTTTTATCAACTACAGTCATTATCAGTTTCAAAAATATTTCAAACATCACTAATTAGAATAGTGTAATTCTTTTAGTACGTAAGTTCCTGCCAAATTTGTCTATTTCCATTGCAGAATGGATTTTTTAATTTCTTTTTCATTCATCCATAAACAATCTTCTTAAACAAAGCAGTACAATATTATTGTTTCTGTTGCACTTACGCTCTTAGCGCTGAATTCGAAAAATTTGAAATTTGTTTACCAATTTCAAGATACCTCAAAAAGTGCATAAATCAGACAAGACTTCTCATGAAAGATTCACTGCCCCTTTAAAAATAACAACTGACGGGAAAATATTGAAGACACACTTGAAATTAAATTTGAGAATATTCCAAAAGTTCACAATGTGTGTTTTGCTAAAGTTAATAGTAGTGGTAAGTGGACCACGTAAGTTTTGATAAGACCACAAACTATTATAATTTACTCCGTCAAAGGGACGGAGACAAAGGAGAATTCCCTAAAAATCTGTAACTTTAGATTCTTAGGGAATTCCCCTTTTACGTTATTTGACTTTAAGTTATATTCGTGCCGACTAAGAAACAAATAAAAATCAAACCGTATTATATCAAAACCGTGCAAAAAGAACTAGGTGTATTTGTTTTCAATTTTTTACTTGGTATACATGCCTCCAAACTTTAAGATAGTCGGTATCAATAAAGAAGGTACGACAAAACGAACATACTAAAATAGTGCCGTTCACATATCATTCTAATCCATGGTTTTCAGGTGTAATCTTGACAATCAAGCTGGTAGCTATTTCTTCCCATTTTTGATCGATTAATCTGGTTTTGATGCTTGCAATATAGGCTTGGAGCATTTCTACCAAGGAGTTTATCACGTTAGTATTTTTGAACCTACGTTTTAGTACGTTTCGGATATGATTCCGAAACATTTCCGGATTGGCCGGATATATTATCGTATCTGAAATATTTATGGATCTGTTCCATCTTGGATTTCCAACTAGAAATGGAATAAAAACTCGAACCAAAATGTGAACTGAAACCAGATTTAGAAATATTCTTAATTTTGACCTGGGAATAGATAATTTCAAAAATTGAAATCAAAAAATTGAAATCAGATCCGGAAATATTTCGGATTATGATATGGAGAAGTGTTTTAAGTAGAGCTAAAACAAAAACTGATAACGCGTATATTTTAGTTAGCCACATTTCATTTGGCCAGGCAACCCAGTACAAGCATATATGTAAGTAATGCAACCAATAAATATTCGTATATAGTCTTGACGGTCCTTTGTTTAAGGCCTCAAATTGGTTTAGCTTGCATTTTAAAGTAAAAAAAGATCTTACTACTTTTTGCAATCCTATTGACATGTGACGTGACACCAAATCATTCATTAAAACCCCAAGCCATTTTACGATTTTTTGACCTTTTTAATTCTCACTTCATTTACAGATACCAAACGTGGTCTTATCGAACGTTCCTTTAAACTGGATCATAACTATTTTGGCTGATGGAAGCTCCATTTTATATCTGCAACATCAATCAGTCATTTTGTTGATATCACTTTGCGCTATTTGCTGAAAGCTTTGTATAGTTTTATGTAAAGTGCATTGCTTAATAATCCGCTAATGCCAGTTCTTAGACATTGTCATCCATGCTTCTGTTGAATATGATAATCCAAAGATACGGCCACATGATGTATCTTTGAGGGTATCTGTGGTCACACTATTATGTAGTTTGCGAAATTTTTATTTAAGATTGAGTAAAGGTTGGCTGGATAGCTTCATTTTCACCATAGCATCCTCTGTGGACCGATTTTTTTTTAATCCAAACTGTTTGTCACTATACTTGCCACTACTCTGAAACACGCACATCAACCTACCAGTTTTTAATTTCTCACGTAGTTTACACAAATTTGGTAACAGCATGATTGGCCTATTAGTTTTGGTCGGTGGGATTTCGTTCACTTACCTTCCTAATCATAATTACTTTGCCGTTTTTCCATGCCGTCAGAGAAATTTCTCTTTTTTGACAGTCGTTTAGTAAGCGTGTAAAACGAGGCCCTCTTATAAACAATGCTATTTATATCACTTTCGACCTCAATTTTATCGAGGATCAATTTCATTGACATCCCGTGCTAATTTTATACTTGAAGTCATAAGGCTCTGTATTGCCATGCTCTTTATAGTACTTGTCTGGCTTTATTTAATGACATCGTTAAAATGTTTATTGTGAAATATTTAATAGCTGCATTTCTTTTGCAGTCTTTTTGTTGTGTTCTTCTCTTTTTGATATATTTTGCACTTCATAGTTAGTTAGCCTTCTTGTGATTAACTCATTGATTTTTTGATTGATTGATTTTGAATGTACTGCCAAGCATTAAGCAGGATATCCCGGAAAGCGCCGGGCCCACAGTACACCCGTTTTTACATATACTTGGAAGGATATGGAAGGATACTAGTTAAATTATTGAGATTGACCCGGTTACAGACACCTTGGCGGCCAATAGTTGTTAAATTTTTTGTGGATTAGAGAAAAGAACAGTATGTTAGTTATGACTTAATTGGTCTGATTTCCCGGTATCCAGTATTCAAACTACTGTTAGTGTAAGACAATCACATTTTTGTTGTACTGCTCTGTATTCTGCCATCTCTTATCAGCAACTCCAGTGTGCCACCATTCATCTGTAATCTGAAAACAAAATCTATTAATGAACTAATTGCTCTTAGCCATAGGCTGTAAGAAATAGAATTAATTTCAATCTGAAATTATAATTTAATTAATTATAATATTATAAAATTATAATTCTGCAATCCATATGCTGTAATAAATTGGATTAGTTTCCCTAGAAATTCGATTCGTTGCGTTTTTGCTAAAAATTAGGTGTTAATTGAGTACCGTACTATAGTGGTATATAAATCATAATATAACAGTACAAAGATATGAAATAATATAACATACAATAATATAACAATATAAACACCAAAATTCAAATCTGAAACGTAAGAATATACAGAATATGAAAATATAAAATATAAAGATATCGAAATTAATTAAATAACATCGGCATTTGTACGCAAATTAAATACAGCAGCGATACTTGATTCGCCACTTATTATTTTACGGCCCTTAAGATCTTCGTTATAAAACATGTAATTTGTAGGAGAAGCCGGCATCCATCATCTTCGGGATGATAGCTTTCAACAACGTCACGTATTTGAGCATACGGATATTCTTTTGGGTTTAACAGAAAATCTTCAGAGCTTTTCTGGTACAGATGTAATTTATATAACTTCATTTTATTAAATAGAATTTTATTAAAATAATTAAACAACTGAATTCGATTGAATCCACCGTTTTTTGGCAATCACATAATGTACTTGCATTAAAATCCTATTTATAATGGGTGTTTAATTTTCATGGGCCGATGTAGATTTTGAATAAAACACAAATTATTTAGGAAATTACTGTCAAAACTTTTGGGAACAAAATATCGGCCAAATGGCCGCCGCGACCTCGGCGGCACAGTTTCATCCGATGGTCCAAATTTTCGATGACGCTTAGGCATAATTGAGGTTCTATGCCGTTAATGTGCCAAATTTTCTCATCTTTTAGCTCTTGAATTGTTGCTGGCTTATCGACGTACATCTTTTCTTTCAAATAATCCCAAAGAAAGAAGTCCAACGATGTCAAATCACATGATCTTGGCGGCCAATTGACATCGCCACTACGTGAGATAACACGACCATTGAATTTGTCGCGCAAAAGAGCCATTGTTTCGTTAGCTGTGTGGCATGTGGCACCGTTCTGTTGAAACCACATATTGCCCACATCCATATCTTCCAATTCAGGCCATAAAAAGTTCATTATCATCTCACGATAGCGAACAACATTCACAGTAACTGCCTGACCGTCCTCATTTTGGAAAAAATACGGCCCGATGATGCCACCAGCCCATAATCCGCACCAAACAGTCACTCTCTGTGGGTGCATTTGTTTTTCGACAATCACTCTTGGATTATGATTCGCTCAAATGCGGCAATTCTGCTTATTGACGAATCCACTGAGGTGAAAATGTGCCTCATCACTGAAGATGATTTTCTTCGAAAATTGATCATCCACTGTTGCCATTTCTTGCCAACATTCTGACCATTGACGACGTTTGGAATGGTCAAGAGGCTTTAGTTCTTGAGTCAATTGTACCTTATAAGCATGTAAATGCAAGTCTTTATGCTAATGTTCATCAACGACGAGCGTGAGAGGTGCAATTGTAGGGCACGACGACGAGTTGAGGTGCACGGCTCTTCAGCCACACTATCGCGAACAGCAGCAATATTTTCTGCAGTACGAGCTGTACGAGCATGCACTGGAGTTTTAAAATCTCCTACAGATCCGGTTTGCTCAAATTTTTGCACGATTTTTCCGATTGTACGCACATTTGGACGATTTAATTGACCGAAAAAATCACGAAGTGCACGATATGCATTTTGATTTGAACGCCCATTTTCATAATAAACCTGAATAACTTTAACGCGTTGCTCTATTATGTATCTTTCCATGGTTCAAATTGAGTTAGTCTGAAATTGAGAAATGCCAAATGAAATGCAGAAAAAACTTGACGTTTAGGTGTGGTTCACATTCAACATCGGCCCTTAAAATTTAACTACCCTTTAAAATCAATATTTATAATCTGAACCGTAATAATTCTCTTCCAGTTTCTAATTTATAAACTAACATTTATTAGACTTTATGTTTATTTGGCGGTACTGGTATTGGTGAGATACAATTATCATTTTGTGATTTTGATCATATGGTAGTACTTTTTCTTGGTGCAGCGTAGTTCTTGTCGTTTCGTTTGATCTTTCAAGTCTTTTTATTGGTGTTGGATACTTTTCGCTCTACTTATCTATGCATCATGATTTGGATCCTCATTTGTAGGGCCTGCTTTTGCTTCGTTGCTTGTAGTTTTTGCAATGGTTGCTTGCTACTGATGTTTTTATATATAATTTGGCCACTTTACTTTATTAAAATTTCTTTTTCGTTAGTTATTGTTGTTGCTTCTTTTGACGTCTTCATTTTCGATGTTAGGTTGTTTTATCTCTATTTCATTCGTTATTTATAATCACAAGTCTGTATTTTTTGGGATGTCTCACCATAACTCAGATTACTATATGATAGGTTTTTCTAGTATAGTAATTATGTGGGATATGTAATACCATCTTTAATTAGTTTGATAAGGTTTAAACAAACTTGTCGCTGTACCAATTGTAAACTTTAATCATGGAATACTTACCCTGAAATGCTTGTGAATTGAATTTTAAAAAGTGTTGATGTAAACCGTCGAATATTATTTTACGAATTCAAGTTTGCTTAGATGTTTATAAATATTAGTAAACACTTTCAAATTGATCTTTTTATAAAAATTTTGATTTGACAGGAATAGTACAAATTAAGCCAATAATGATTCCAAATTAATTTAATTAATAAACTTTTTTTTATATTTTCAAGATTGAGCATCTTGGAATTGCCGATTTGGACTATTTGTCGTTAAAAACTTTGTTTGCTGAAACTAAAGTCCATCCAACTATTGCACAAATAAACCTATCGACATGCTGTGTTGTTCCACCAGAACTACAAGATTTTTGCAGTAAAAATGATGTACAACTATTAACCCATAGCGATCCAGAAGGTAAGTCAAGCGAGTTCGTTAAAAGATAAACTAACGCGTCATAAGATAAACTAACTCATATTCTTATAGAAATTCTACCTAATTCAACCATTGAAAATGAATTAAATATTGGTAAATATCATACATCGACCACAACACGGTATCAAGTCCATATAAAATGTCGTGGACTACTCACCGCCAAAGGATTTATTGTGAATATTGATAAGAAAGGATGTTAAAATGGGTCAACGAATATTTTCTATTATTTTTACGTCATTATTGAATACAAAATTTACAAATTTTTATAGTTGTGTAGAGCACATTAAATTATTATAATATATTGTGACGCTCGTACTTAATATAATTTTTCTTTTTTGTTAAATTTATTTTATAGTATTAAGTAGTAGGATACATATTTTTATATAAAACTAGCTACATTCATTTTTTTGTTATTGGACCAATCACTGCATTAAATATTAACTATTTATTATTATAAAAAATTATATATATATATATATATAACTTACGAATTTTAATGTTACAAATAAATAAAATTGAACGGCTTAATTTGGTATTTAGCATAAAAAAACAGCATTAAATAAACTGTTTTCATATTTAATTTTAACTTTTATTTTTGGATGATCGATCTACACATCTAACCGAAAAAAAGTTAAGTTTTGTGGTTTGATTTTTATTACATTTTATTTAAATTAATTTATTTTATTTATAATTTTTCCTATTTCAAATTTAAATCAATTTAAAAAAAAAATGTAGGATATCGTATCATATTAATTTTAAGCTATCACAACCTACAAGACTATGTCGTCTATATACATTTACGATGATACACAAAATGCTCCATAAACAAATATATAAAATTCTAATCTACCTTAAACCTCATTAAAATTTTAAATTTAAATTCTCGTTATACTTATGTATCGTTTACTGCACAAAACAACAACAAAATACTAATTTGTACGACATTTCAAATAAATCACACGGACCAACAAAATAAACTATTAAACTAATAACTTTAGTTGTTGTAATCAATAATTAACAGTATAGCCCACATTAAGTTTTTTTTTGTCTAAATATCGTATTATAAGTTGAACAAACTCGATTTACATGAACGAAACTATTATTATTTTAGGTTTTCATAAATAAATAAATGGAACATTTTTTTAAACTATCGCCATTATTTTATGGTATTGTAATTTTAGGAAATGATACTAAAATTATGGTTGAATAATTGGATCTCATACCGTTTGTCAAATAATAGTAATTTGTCGTAGTTTTGTTCATCAGCAAAATATTTTAACAAATTTTAGGTAATTCTCAACTTCTTTGAAGATACGTATTCTCTGGTGACTAACATAAAATACTTCTCACTTTAATCCTCTAAAAAATGTCGCTTGCTGTTTTTACTAAATTAAAGTACTAATCTTAACAGATAAGTAATAGACAGCGACAAGATTTTTTTTATAAACTCATTAACTAAAACCAGAACACTAATAATTGAGTTGGTTCATCAGCGAACTAATCTCCACTAATGTCTGGACAAATTCAATTCCTAATATTAGTAAAATCCTAAAAAATGTTAGCAATGAATAGAAATATTAACTGACGTTTAATATTCTGGCGATGTTCAGATACTGATTTTAAAAATTATATTCTAACCTCTCTTATTATTAATAATCATATCATTTTTTCATTTGAGACGGTATAAATTCTGGTAAAACACGCCAATTAGAAAAAATAAGTCATGAGAGACCCCAAATTTCAAACTTATCTTTTCTTTAAAGTGGCAAAGTGGCTATAGCTGTGACCTAGGATCAGAAGACGCATACTGTGTTCAAATCTAAAATAGGGATAATTTAAAAAGAGATTTGTAATCACTTGATTGCTACTGATGATGATGGTAAACATGTGATAGTCTGCTAAAATAAAAATGGAAATTTTAAAATTACACAACCTTCCATGTCTTTACGTAAGATACGTAGAGCTATGCATTAAATAGAGGTCTTAGGCTATTTAATTATCGTTGTTTAATAATAAAATATGTTTAATTTTTATTTCACAAAATTGATATAACACATTTTTAATTATAATTTGTAATTCGATAATCGATCTGCTTCTAGACATCCAAGAAAAAATAATGGAAGGGACCGCGGTTTTCATTTCAACCTCTAACACTTTTTATTTTCGTTCGTAGTCGTTTTATGGTCGGTTGACAGACTGGAAGACCTACAGGGATATTTTATTCATCAAAGCAGACAGGCTGCCAACATCTTTGAGTTCTATTAGTGACCTAGAAACTGCAGGTTGTTTTTTAAATGATGTGCTCCTATCTTCTTAAGGAAACAGCTGTGTGGCGCGTAACGCTGCGGTTAATCGCAAAGTTCCATAGTGGAACGACTAAACTTCGTAAAAGGGTTAGGAAATTATTTAATAGGGCAAAGCATTCTAAGGAGTGGAATGAATATAGGCAAGCCCGAACAAATTACAATACTGAACTAAGGCGTTCCAAACGCTTTACGTGAAGGAAAAACTGTGGTAATATTGAGGACACACTTTGTCACTCGAAACTTTGCTTCAAGTGCACTTTCCGGGATACACTGTATGCAACACAAATACAATAACTAACGCTTTATTTGGTACACATATGGGTGCAAATGTGGGTTGGGTTAATAGCTTATCCGGTAAGCTTTTTACTCCGGAAAAAATCGAATGGGTCATTTTTCCTTTCAGCCGTTCAAGGCTCCAGGCGGAGATGGAATCTTTCCAGCCCTTCTCCAAAGGAACTTGGATTTGATTACCCCTGCTCTGGTAGCCTGATTTAGAACTAGCTTCAATTTAGGTCACATACCACAGGCTTGGAGCCTAGTCAATGTGGTTTTTATCCCGAAGCTTGGCATTCGGCCAAGTGAACTCTCTAAGTCCTATCGACCTATCAGTCTTACATCATTTATTCTAAAAATTATGGACTAACTATAACCAAAACTGGTTACGGCAGTAAAGGGATGCCCACAAGGCGGTGTCCTGTCACCTTTGCTGTGGTCACTCGTGATTGACGATGAGCTACATCTACCCGGTTATGAGGCCATTGGTTATGCGGACGATTTGGTTATCATAATCTCTGGTGGACATGAATGTACGATGTCTGACAGCATGCAACAGGGCTTGATTGTTATTTCGAATTGGTGCACTAAAGAGGGCCTTTCGATAAACCCTAACAAGACAGTCCTGGTACCATTTACCAAAACGCCTAAATTGAACTTGAAGTCAAATATCTGGGTGTTGTCCTAGATAAGAAACTGAATTGGAACTCTCATATTAAATCAACTACCGAACGCGCGATCAGAGTCATGGGTCTTTAGGCGTATGTTCGGCAGGACTTGGGGCCTCAGCTCAAAAATGATTTACTGGATGTACATCATGATAGTGAGGCCAATTGTAATCTATGGGTCCATAGTTTGGTGGCCGAAGGTACAGCAAAAAGTTATTATGAACAAACTTACCTCATTGCAGAGGCTAGCATGTCTCGGAATCACAGGTGCTATGAGCACCTGTCCTACGGCGGCAATAAAAGCCCTCATTGGACTCACTCCACTTCATATTTACGTCAAAAAATCAGCTGCTACTTGTGCAGCTAGATTACTGCTGGTGAATCAATATAGTCATGATGATCATATGGGTCATTTGAACATTTTGAATGAACTCTCTGACTTGGATATGTTCTTTAGAGTCCCGGACGTGATGCCCATGGAACTCTGCTTTGGCAGGAATTTCGATGTAACAGCCCTTGATAGAACCGTCTGGGATACTCGTGGACCTTTTATAGAATCCTGGTTCATCGATTGATCAAAAATGAATAGTGGAGTTGGCAGTGATGTCTTTGGGTCCAACAACAAAATATCGAAATCCCTATGAACTTATCCCAGTGTTTTTCTAGCCGAAATTCACGCCATCGAAACCTGCGTCTCAACTTTTATGTCTAAAGGTCTTAAGGGCGCCTCCATCAACATTTTCTCCGACAGCCAAGCAGCATTGAAAGCATTGGCTTCCAACTGCCTAGATTCAAAGTCGGTCAAAAGCTGTTTACACTGCTACAATCTCTTTCTTGTCATAACAAAGTTAGATTGTGGTGGGTACCTGGTTACAGGAGTATCACTGAAAATGAGATAGCTGACGAACCTGCGCGGGCAGGCTTATCAACTACACCAATTGGCCCTGAGTGTGTCTGTGGCATTAAATATTAGTAAATGGGAAAAAATGCAGTGCTTGACCTATTGGAACTGTATTCCCGGCCTTAGACAGGCCAAATCTTTGATCAGACCACTTCATCACAAGGACTTAGCGGTCAATCCAAGTAAGGGAAATATAAGGAAGCTAGTGAGTTCTATTTCAGGTAACTGCAACCTGACCTATCTTTGAACAAAATGAACCTATCCATAGAGACAAAGAGCCGACTCTGTTTAGAAGAGATAGAAACTGCAGAACATATACTATGTGAGTGTGTTGCTCTGTGCACACTGAGGTGGCTTTATTTTGAAGAGAGGTATTTGACCCCGAAAAAATGTAGATTGGCCTCTACAGGCAGTATTAGAAAGGTAGAGAAGCTCCTGGACTAACAAATCCCAATAGCACAAAAGATGGTCAAAAAAAATGGTCGGTCTATGGTTAAATTCGTTAGTTATCGACTATTATACGTTATCATCGTGGTGTTGATCGCTGCTAAACATTAAAAGTACCATCGCGGGACTGTATAGCAGTTTAGACACTACTGTTGTAAGTGTGCAGATGACGTTGCATGACGATTGTATTTTTATTCAAAATTATTGAATTCTATTGAAAGGCTTTGATTGGACAATACTAAATATAGGCAATTTTAAAGACCGACAAAAGATGTAAGTTATAGGTGCACATAAAAAAACTGTAATCCAAAAGATGGTTTTTGATTTTCTGATTTTCTGATCTTCAAATACTTAGTTTGTGTAAGTCACTATTCCAACTTAAACATTTCTACCAACATATTTTAGCATAAAAACAATGTATTGCACGTTTAGACCCGCAAGTATTTGTGAATTTAACGTTAATGATTTCAAAAGGCTTAGTAGTACTCCACTATTTAGAAATCTTGCTTACTTTTGGTCACTTCTCTTTTAACCATGCACTTTTTTCGCTGTTTGATGGTATTCTCAATTTTCTTAACTGCGTGCCACTCTTCACATATTAAGCATTATTTATTAGTGTCCATCTCAATATTACTGTCCAAGTGAGGTATTTACACTTAAACTTGAAACCAGTTTGCGATTAACTCAGTGACTTTCATGTTTGGCACTCGAATAAGTGTCTCGGCACATTCGATCTGAATATCGGTAGGCTTCGATTTTGGAATACAAGTGAAATTATATATTGAAAACAATTTGTGTTCCTCAAGCTCGCTTGTGTAACATGGAACTTAAAAAAAGTTTAAATTGTGCCATGTACCTGTGCAGATAATGACACTGTAGAAAGAAGCAGTTATATTACTGTTAATATTATTAACAATCAAAGATGGTTATGAAAATCAATGATAAGCTTCTACAACTTGGCTTACACCGGTCCGATAGAATAAACTTAAATAAAATATAGTTATAATATAACTCACATCTAAACGCTTATCTCAGCTCCTTGATAGAGTTGAGGGTTTTTTTCTGACAAACCTTAACTGGTTAGTTATGCTGAGATTTAGACTGTTATGCAAGAACTATTGACTAAAGGTGATAGATATTGAACAAGTCGGATGTCCTTTGGATATATACTTAAATCTAGTGACCAGGTTTTTCAGTGACAGCTCATACCTTTAGAATCGATTAGATGTTTCAAAATGCAATTTTGAGCTTATCAAGTGACCTTATGAGGTATTTGTATGTGGCTTCTGTGATTTGAACATATGTCTCTATATAATGTACATCTAGCTTCAACTATTTCCACCTACTTTAAAGTTTACGTCCTCACCCTTCATGATGAAAGTGTTCACTTTTTGTAGATTGTTGGTTTTCCGGTTTGTGATTAAATTCTCCACTGGTTCGTTCATGGTTATATAATCGAACTTTTTGTAGCAAACGCACTAAGGTGAATGTTAGGAAGATTGACGGTTTTCTTAGAGAGCAATTGGTATTAAAATAATAAAACAATTTTTTAAACCTGATCCGTACCGTATCCACCATTCTACAATCTGGTTCCATTAGATTCAATCCCGAATGTTCTCTGCGTATTGTTCGAGAAAAGCTAAAGTAAACAAGTTTTTTTTTAACCAGAGGAGCCACACTTGAGAGTGATCTTTGCGTCTGCTAAATGGCGTCCTTACCTTTAAAAAATTGCTGCACCGTTCGTTTAAGGTTGGCGCACAAAACGAGGCTGAGCCAGCGTACTACTATCATTTGACTTTTATCGTTGTCTTTTTATTTCACGAATGACATCGAAATTATCATTAAATTATTGATCTCATTGTCAAAAACTCAGTAACAAACGTCATCGTCATGTTTGGGGCCATTTATCATACGCATGACTCTGCTTTCGAATAATATTAGCCATATCTTTTACATATCCACTAGATTTCCACTCTCATATCCAAACAAGACAAAGAGAACTGATCAACACTTAGTACACATGCTTGTTGGCATTTGCAAGGTATTTAAACTTTAGCATTGGCCGAAAGGCATACAAAAGTCTCCAATGGCATGCGTGCTTTTATACCCACATAATTGTTATGACTGACAAGGGATCCGAGATAAAGGAAACCTTTTACTTCTTCAAATAAATGGTTTCCACATAATTCATAACCCATTGTGTCTTACTTTCTAAAACCTGTAATCATATATTTTGTTTTAGAATTACTGGTTTTATGACCAATGGAAGTCGAAAATTTTACAAATATATCAAATAATTCTTTTACATCGTGAACATTTAATCTAATTTCACGGATATCATCTACACACGTCTGGGTCTGGTTGGACCTACTGTATACGATTCCATATACGAGAGTTAATTACAAAACCACTTACTTTGACCAGTTACTGTCAGTTTACATAAACGCACATATATTTCATGTATTCCCAGACAACACCGGTCATTGACTATCCCGATGGATTGTTTTAAAGGCTTTTTGGAAGTTCAAGAACACTTGATTAACATCAAAAGCTTTTTCATAATATTATGAAAGAATCATCCTAAGCGAAAAAACTTGATCAGTAACTGAGTGATTTAATTGGATGGAATCCTGTTTAATATTTATACCTGCAATTTTTCCTGACAGATGAATGATTTTCTTTAATATTATGTGAAATGTTGTACGCCTTGCCAACGAGAGCCGTGATAATTTTCCAATGTCAATCTCCGTTTTTGATTGTCATCGATTTGACTCGGTCCCCAAGTTGACGTAAGGTTGAGTATAGCATAAAAAGAAAACTTAGCAAAAAAAAAAATAAACTTTACGTAATTTCTAGTTGGCCATCTCACTCGATTTTTTATTCAATATTCATCTTCGATATTCATAATATGAATCTATATATTCATTTGAATGTCAATTCATTTCAATTTTATTCCACAAATTAATTTGGTTTAGTATGTGTATATGGTATGTGGCGACGACTACGTGCATTTTGTTGTATTACTGGCATTTTTGTAATAAAACCACATTTAACAAAAATTAAAAAAATATTTTGATTTGTCAAAGCGCTTAATTATACAAGGGTGGAAGCATTTGAGTAAAAAAAGGCTTGAGATGCATAATTTCGTTATAGCAAATTTTTATGTGCACTGGACACATTGGATGCAGTTTTCGTCCGAATAGAGTTTTGCACTTCAAGAAAGTTGTTCACAACATTCACTCATGACACCATTCATCGTACATATTATAAAAATAAGTAAAGTCTGCAAATTTTAGCTCATATTGTGGGTTTTCCAATAAGAGGTTTCATTTAGATATTGATAAAAACGAGTATTTTTTAAGAAAAATCAATGAATGTTTATTTCATTGTAAAGAGGAAGGTATGCCATTAACATTTAAAAACAATATCAGCCACATGGCCGCCACGGCTACGCCTGCAGCACCATATCCTTTTTATGAAATTTTTTATGATTAATTCGCACATTTGCGGTTGTATGTCCTCGAAAACTTCACGAATTCCATCTTAAGGTCTTGAATCGATTGTGAAGAATTTACATAAACCTTATTTTTCACGTGACTCCAAAGAAAAAAGTCTAATGGTGTTAAATCACAAGATCTCGGTGGTCAATTGTGATCACTTCTTCGAGAAATAACACGGTCAGGTAACTTTTCTTGCAAAATTGTGATTGTTTCGTTGCATGTGTGGCACGTAGCGCCGTCTTGCTGAAAATAAACGTCGTCCACTTCCGACCATAAAAAATCATTAATCATAGTTCGGTAGCGCAATTTATTCACCGTAACAGTTGAACCAGCCCTATTTTCAAAAATATAGGGTCCCATCACACCACCAGCCCAAAAACCGCACCAAACAGTAACACGTTGAGGATGGAGATGCTTTTCAACAATTATTCTCGGATCTTCTGAGCTCCAAATGCAACAATTCTGCTTATTAACGTAGCCTCCGAGGTGAAAATTGGCCTCATCACTGAATTTCGATAAAAATCCGGATCATTCAAATGCATCAAATTTGAAGGACCCGATCAGCAAAGATATGTCGTTTATGGTGATCGACCGGCTTAAGTTCTTGTATTAACTGAACTTTAAAAGCCTTAAGACCCAAGTATTTATGCAAAATACGGTGTAATTTCGTTTGTGGAATGTCTAATTTCAAAGATCGACGAGAAATCGACCAACCAGAGTTTTCTTCAACACTACATGCTACAGCAGCAATATTCTCACTTATTTTTGAGCAACGCACATGGTTTCGATTCTTCACATCACTTATTTGTTCCAAAAGCTCAAATTTTATAAGAATTGGCGTAGTTTTTACTTCTCAAATATCAAAAGATGATAGCTTCAAAATTGGCAGCTGCCCAAATAGAAGGCTATTCAAAATAAAACTTATTATTAGGTAACCCTATATAATAAAAGTTCAAAGCAGTCGTTGTTAAAGACCGGCATAAGATGTTAGATGAAGGTCCACTTTTTAGGACTTTGAAAGACTTTTATGGTCCTGGTTTAACATTTTCGCACAAGTGTGGTTTTATCTATAGATGCCTAAGGAGACTCAAGCGCACTGAGGACATTCGACTATAATCTTGATGGTTAGATTTCGGAATATATGTGGAAAGCTCCATGCATTGAATTTCGACCTTATATATCTATCGTAGAATTCAAGTAAGGGTGATTTCTGCTATATGTTAGTTACCAAACGAATAAGACAAGAATAAAATGTTATCCATGTATAAAAGATCTATATCATAACTCATCATCGATTATGAAAAGCAATGATCAGTGTTTCTCTCACTAGGATCATATATATAGCAGTTTTCGAACGAACTCATCTTGATAATGCAAGACCTTACAAGTGACAATATTTTTAAATTTTCGTTGTTGCTTAAGCAAAATTACCGTAAATCGCCATTACAAACTTCATTTCAGCAAGAGAAATGTCATACCTTGGATACCCCAAAGTGATTGTTTCGGACAATGCTTCAATCTTCAAAAGTCAAGAATTTATATGATTTTGTATGTAATTAAGAATTTTTTAAAAATTTTCTACCCCTGACATTCAAAAATACTAGTGATAAATATGAAACTGTCAATACATTATATAGGATTAGGTGCATAACTATCGTTTTAATAAATTCAAGAACGCATAAGTTGTTCTATCTAAGTTGTGATAAATATTCAACAAAGTACATACTACATTTAACCATTAATTCTTTAGTTCATGCTTTGCTATGCAGAATAATGGTTCCTGATTTTCTGCGTAGTTTCGAAGCTTACAAAATCTCACTTCAAACATATACCAAAATTGTAGCATTTATATAAAATACATACCCGTTTTTTTACCAGTACTCGTTATCTCACCGTATTCATATCTGAATCATCGAAAATATTTTAATTTATGAATGTGAACAAACTTTAATGTATTTTAAATAGATTCGTTACATTTTAACAACAACGGCTACGACCAAGGAACGACCAAAGTTATGATTCTTTATACTTAAAACACCATTAATGGACATTAAACATATTTTTATGTTCGATACATTTTTTTGTCATTTTGAAACAAGAGCGCAATATCGACAACCGTATAGAAGACAAACAAATTAGATAACACAACCGAAGAACAGCTTTCCAATATACATTTTTGTAGAACATTGGAAGCAAAAAAAAAAATATATACACAAAGCTATGTGCCATCATGACGGTATTGTTGTCTCGAATTTAATTTACCATTTTTATTTAAAATAATAAAATGTTATCTACATAGAATAAATTCTTGTGCGCCACACTAAAAATTGTGATGCTCTGGTCGGTTAATTTCCATAGTGGTTTTTTATTAGTTTATTGAATTCTCGGTACTTCCATATTATGGTTATGTGATTATCAAATACATAGCATACTGCTTAGACAAATATTTTAGTATTTTTTTTGGCACCAATGATCAGCTGCTTATACGTAAAATTGAAATATTTATTGCAAACAAATCCGTAACCATACATATGCAAATTATTAATAAACCACACAAATAAAAAATTGAATTGAAATCTCGAATCAAATTTTAGAGTTTTTAATATTTATGGTTTTTAGTTTTGAATGATATTAAAAAAAAAAAAAAAAAAGTGATTGAAAAGTTATTGAACCATTTGAAGTGGTTGAAATGAATTCAAAACATTTAAATATTGAAGCCAATCTAGGCCAAAATGTAAATTGTAGATTGTTGAATCACGAAATATGTTACATTTCGTATATGAATTCAAACTATATTTTGTTATACGAATATTAAGGGCCATTATGGATGAAATTGCTATATATTTGAAAATATTTTTATTTGAACAGGCTTCAATGTGGTTTTCCATGTGCGTAAATAATTTTTGGTTAGATTAGAAATTTCTTATTTTATATTGTTGAACTGAATTGCTTTTTATAGGAAAAATTCTATTTAAATTTCAAAAATCTGATTTTAGTTTTGAACTTGTCAATTGGTGCAGAAATATTGGTGGTTTATTTATGATTTAAATTTTTTGGCAAATATTGCCAAATAACTTTCGATGACAATTTTTAAAAAAAAAAACGTTCATATGTTCAAAATACTCATACAAAGCGTCTATCTATTTTAATATCGCCTTCACTCACTTGATTATCGTATGGTCTGAAAGCTTTCATTACAAATAATAGATTTTCAAATAATTTTACGAATGAGGTAATCCTATTTTTTTCCATTGTTACTACAAAAGGTAAATTTTACTCAACCTCATCTTTTCTTGATTTGACACAGTAAATCAGTAATATGCTCTTTCCAAGTTTCGAGTGCAGCATTGATGTTAACTCAAAGATTTATATCATGGTTTTGATGGTTTTGATTGGCCCAACATTTTGGGCCTTATTCTGTCCTGGACAGAAACATGGCACGTTCCATCAAACCAATTATTAAAGGTTTTTTATTTTTACCATTATATTCCGGATCGCTTGGGCACTGATAACTAAAGATTTTAATACATCCCATTAAAATCCCAGGAGTACGGACTTTTATTTTCACAGAAGTAAGCATGACATATTGATCACATAATTTCGTCAAATTATTACAAAAAAATTCTTTATCTTTGGGTTGGCTAACATCCGTGGACACAGGAATACTAAAGATTGGGTTGGGTTTATTTCTTTAAAACTCAAAATTGCTTTTTTTTCTGTGACCTTAAAAATGTAGCCTTAAGATTATATCCTGGTCATGTTTAATGTAAACTAATGTATATAGTAATCACTTCTTGACCATTGAGTATCTTGCAAAAATCAATCGCAAATTTATAAGTGCCCAGAGTCCTATTATACGACATATAAATTGGCTTATTGCGGTAAGTGACGAACCTATGTTGAACTAAGTGATAGAGAAAAAATCAAAAGATGCAAGTTTGTCACATATAGGGGTCACCAATATAACTTATATACCCAGTTTCGATCTAGATGATGTTTTTGTAATAATTTTGTTAAAAAAGTTTCCAGAAATCTAGTAAAATTTGTTTCGTCAAAGTGTTATCTTGTTTCTCCTCCTTTAGGTTCCAAATAAGCTATAGAATTGCTGTTAGGACGGTTCGTATTAGTATTTCTCCTTACATTCTCCCCTTAGAAGGCTCCGTTTTTAGAAAAAATATGCCGGATTTTATTGGATTATAATGACACCAAGTTGTTGTTGGTAAGAAAGCTTTAAAGTTCAATGATTGAATTAGGACAAGCGTTCGTTTTAATATCGCCATCATCACGGTAGGCCCTACTTGATTTATTAATGATTTTCTAATAAAAGTGTTGCATTTAGTTCGAGATTAGGATTTTTTAGCGAACTAACTAATGCAACTCGTGTTTTAGACACTTACAGCTGAGACGTAATTTTAACGATATAATCTACTGTTCTGCAATTATTTACAGCATCATTAAAATGTTCTGAACAGTACGCTATCGGCCTCGTTTTCTGTAATTGTTTATTCTAGTATATTACAGTTATCCATACTTCGTGCATCATACTTTTGACCTTGATAGTTATTCGTGAATAACTTTGATAAATTATATAGATAGTGACGTTTTACAAGTTTTATGTCAACGGCAAGTTATTTAGTTTGATTGCATGTTCCATTGAGCCCTTGGCGCTTGAAGGAAATGCCTTGTTATTTTGAGGTTATCGGATAGTCATTTTCTTAACTTAAAATAATTATCCTATATACTTACTTGGTATGGCGATTATCATTAGTCATAGCTATGGAGAGGAAAACATTTCACTACTTATATAGGAACAAATGTTACTACCGTTAGAGTACCGTAACGGAAATCCGTTACACGAGCAATTTTTAGTTTGATTTTATTTTGCAATTTGTCTCCTCCAACAATTTTTTTATGAGGATGTTAAAGCTGCATTTTCTTATTAAAAAATACTCATGTTCGTGGAACAAATGAAGGTAAAATTCATGTAAAGAGCTAAAGTAAGCTTGTAAATTTGTGGTTTCTTGATTATTAATGGGAATGGCACATGAAAATTTGGTCACATCGTCTTAAATCGTTAGGATGAATTTATTTCCTAAATATTAGTGTTATTAGTGGACCCACGATATCCATTGACATTTTTTCGAAAGGTGTTTTTGATGTTAAATTCGACAATGTTTATTATGTTGGCAATTACTGCAGGATTTAATAAAATTTTTGATACGACTTAATATTTTTGGGAAATTTGTTAAATTTGAATTGATCTGAATTGATTTAAATTGAAATGATTTTGAGTCAAGTCAGAAAATGATGCTGGATTAAAGCTAGGAATATTGTTTGATTGGATTATAAGAGAATTTTCCGAAGTTTGTTTATTTTTTAAATCCGTATGTTTTTGTTGAGCACGCGTGTAACGACATTTACAAAATTTTCTCTTCGCTTAGAATTTTTATCCTTGAGAGTGCAACGGCGTGCGAAATTTGTTTTCCAAGGTTATATTGGATCTTAAAATCAAATTCCTGAATTTGCATTGGTAGTTGAAAATAAGTACGTAAGCGGTTTATGATCGGTTACGATAAAAAACTGTCGTAAAAGGGCTGAATCGATTTACAACTGCCCATTTGATAGCAAGGAGTTGGTTTAACACGCGACACGCATATTCGATTGGATGGCCCTCTAAATTAATAATCTGCGACAAAACAGCCCCGATAGCTACATTGGATGCATTGGTCGTAACATAAAACGGTTTGAAAAAATCGGGAAATCGTACTACAGGTGATTTGGTTAGATAATTTTTTAAAGTGCTGAATACTTCATCTGCGAATGCAAATTTTTAGCTTCCCTCTTTTCAAAGCTATGAGAGGTTCTAATATATTAGCATAATTTTTAATGAATGATCTATAGCATCCAGTCAGTCCGACGAAATACTCTAAACTTGATTTATTTGTTGGAGTTGGTTACTTTAAAATTACTTCTAATAATTTCGGATCTGGCTTAATACCTTCATTCGTTATTAAATGACCCAAATATTTGATTTCACGTCGAAGAAAGTTGAAGTTTTAAATTTAATTTGCGAAAACATTGGAGAATTTTAACTTGTTTTTCGTTATGGTTTGCTAGATCATACCCATAAATGACGACATCGTCCAAATAAACAAAACATTTGTAACTATTTAAACCGAGTACCTTTTTGGGGTTAATGAACATAGTTCATTAACCCCAAAAAGGTACTCGGTAAAAAGCCAAAAGGCATTCTAGTAAAATTAAAACGAACCATGTCTGTACTAAAAGCTGTATTTTCTTTGTAAAATGGATCTAACATGTCGTGATGATATCCGATTGCTAGGTTTAAGGTATAGTATAATAATTAGAATTACCTAGTTGCTCCAAGACTTCGTTGATATTAGGTAATGGAAAAACATTATTAATTGCGTGATTTCGTTTATTTTCCAAGTTTTAGTATCAAAACTATTAAGCAATTTTTAAAGCTTTTGATCAATTCAATTATCACAATCGACTGAAAGTAAAATTGTTTGAAGCAATGCCCATTTTTATTAAAGCCCCTGTTAAGTTGAAACGAGTAAGTATCTTGCATTGAGTACAGTGATCAACAGCAACCAAACCTATTTCATTAAAAAAATAGTGGAACTGGTTACGTTTTAGTTATAAACGTTTATTGATGTCAGACAGCGCCAAATAACGTATTTTTTTTGTTTAAATTTGACTAGCATCTCACCTTTCACCAGCAAATAGCAGCTGTAACTTAGCAGCTGCTATTTGCTTGTATGAGAACAATAAATAAACAACAACCAATTCTAAAACATATTTTAATCCTTGCAGTGTAATTGTCAAGTAGACAAAGTGTAATTGTCAAGTAGGTTATCGCATTATGTTCGCATTAAACTTTTTGGTTATAATTAAAGTCTACAATTTATTTATCATATCGTTAAATTACGTATTAAATTACGACCCACAAAATTCAAGTTGAGAGCTACGACTGGGTTATCTTTAGCTAAGCTATCGTATTGTATCCCAACACAAAAACCCAATTTTAATCTTAACGTTTTTGTATTGGAAAAGCCACTATACGTGTTTTCTCGCATGATTCCTAATTTTCTCAATAACGTATTCCATTTTTCGTACAAGCGTTCCCCAACAACATACGCCAATAATATTGCAAAATATAAAACCAAATTAACATGTTCCCCAATAGGTTCTTTTATGCAGTTAGTGTCATACAGATTAACCCGTCATACAGGTGGTGTCATACAGGTTAACGTTGCTATTTCCAGAAATGATGAAATTCATTTCACTCAACGATTTTAGAAAAATATTAAAAATAAAACGCCAAATGATTACATATACTGCCAGCATATTATCAAAAATGGCCTGCAAATTTTCTAAATCTAAACTTATGTAAAACTTTGCGCAATATGCATATGTAATAAATTTTAACCATACTTAAGTTACAAAGACAGTTTGATTAACCTAGACAAACATCCAGGCACACTTTACTTACAGATATCATTTTTATAAAAACATTGAATTGCATGATTTTTTTTTCTGAATGCATAATTGATTACCTTTTTCATGCTTTTCTTGTAACATACATTCAGGCAAATATATATGTCAATAGAAAATGGTACAAAATTTCAGTGAAAACTAACCAAATATACTAAAAGCCATTCTATATTTTGATGGATAATATAAGTATGTATTATTTCATACACCAATTTACATTATTTGAAAATGTGGATAAGTATATATGGTTTAACGGTTGTAAGCAAATATTTCCAAATATTTACAACTGCAAATATCACCGAGACTTATACAAATGCAATGTTAGTATAAATTCGATTTGCCATAGATTTAGAAAATTCTAAAAAGTTTTCAAAAACAGAAAACATAAATAAATAGAAAATCATATTCACCACGATCGTACTATTTCGTGACAAACTCCTGGGTTGCTATTCTTGACCTATGGCGAAAATTTTCGGTATCTTAAATTTTCGTAACGCTGTTTTCGTAATCGTAATGGAGAAATCATTAATTGATATTCTTGAAACTATTACGGAAACAAACCCGTGGTGAATAAAAATTATGGAATAGTTCATTTTTTGACAGCAAAAACTGTTCGATTTTGACATAAATTGAAATTTGTGTTTTATATGAAAAAAAGTTTAAAAAAAATGTTTATTTGTATTTCTTTATTAATTAGAAGGATAAAATTGAATTTTAAATGATTTATACTTATATTATCGTAAGTTTATTACGTGAAACCAAGTGATTATTTAAACAAAATGAACTTCTTTTGGTTGTAATTTAAAGAAAAAAAAAAATGAATTGCGAACAAGAATTTTTTTAATTTATATTTTATGTTTTTTTTATCTAATTTGTAAATAATTCCAATAACGACCTCGGTGCCCCAGTATCAGACTGTATGCGGTCAAAATGGCCACCTCAGATTTAAAAATTTACCACAAAAAAATTTTTATTTACATTTTTGTGTTGCGATATTTTTTTTTAGCGAAATATATTAAGACACAGAAACATAAGACACAGAAAAAATTATACATGTTAACTTTTTTTGTGCATAAGAGGATGCGTTTCGAATAATTATATTACTAACTATTAATTAATTAATAAACTTAATAATTACTATACAAATTATGTTTTTCTTCTAAAGATATTAATTTTACAAAGCACATGAATTTTTTAACGTTTGTTTGGTTATCGCGTTAGCACAAAAAAATCTTAATAAAAGCAAGAATGGATCTATACTGTGCAATTATTATCATATTTTAATGTATCAATTAATTTAAAAGAGAAGACACATAAATTAATTATTGTTTACCAAATTTATTATCGTTTTCTCTGATTTTCATATAATATATCTTACTCATATTCATGAAAAATAAAATTATTTCATTACGAAAATGAAATAAGGAACCAAAATACCATTACGGAAATTTTCGTAACGTTCTGTTGCGAAAATTTTCGTAATCCGATTTCAAGAATACCATTTTATTATTTTCGTAATATTTTGACACTAACTCGGTACCGAAAATTTTCGTAATGGTTCAAGAATAGCACCCCTGAAACCGGATTTTTTCTATATTCAAATAACAAATTAAATGTTATGGAACTGAATGTGTGTGTGTGTTTGTTACGATTTCGGGTACATTCGGTACATTTTTTTGCAATATTTATATAAGTTATTGTGTTAAGTATTAATTTATAAGTGAGTGATTTTATTTATAAGTGAGTGGAAACTGCAGTGATTAAAAGAAAATAGATAGATTTATAGACGATGACGTAGTACTGTGGTGCAAGCCATTTAAAATTGAACATTATTTTTGCAACAACTATTTGATTAAGTTACCGAATGGTAAGTTTTTGATATTAATACCGTTTGATTATTGTTAATGTTTATGGTTTTATAAGCATAATATTTTTGAGTTGACGACAATAATAATTGGACTCACATTTTGAGTGGTGTGATAATAATATAATCCATGTGTTTGAGAAATATGATTTTTTTCTATGGAATTAGAGAATTACAAACGTCGTAAATCTTCCCACATTAAACAAAATATTTTGAATTAAATTTTTTTGTAAATTAAACTTTTTACCAAAGATATTTAAAACAACTGTGCTTGAGAAATTGTTTTTGATATGCCTTACATTTTCAAAGTCGATTTGATTTGATAGTTGATGTAGAGATTGGGCTTTAAACAACAAGTACAACAGAGGTCTCAATACATAACATTGTGGTATTCCTATACTTTTATTTTGAAAAGTTCAATGGTGGCTTTATTTTAAGTATTTAAATTTTACTGTATTTGGCTTTGACTCGTGTTTGCTGAACTGTGGTAATACACCAACATTATATACTTATTTTACACTTAATAACTTGTGTAAATAGCGAAGGAAGGCGGATACGCTTTTATTGTGGACTTTTTGCCCAAAGAAAATTTATTTTTCATAACAGTGGCCTCAGTTGAGCGGAGTTTTTTAGTTTTCACGTTGTCTTCCATTGCCAAACAAGAGCTTTTATATCTGTTTATTGCCAATTATTTTATAAAGATTTTACATAATCGCCTAATTATTATAGATGTTTGTAAATATTTCTTCTTCGGAGTATCTTTTTTTTTTGTAACTTATTTAGCATCAAATGAATATTTAGCTTTTATTCGTTAAAGTGAACTTTAGTTTCGGTACCTTTAGAATATTTGCATATGAAAAACTTGGCTGGCCAAAACTGTTGGCATAGGTCTCTTTACTTTTGTTTTGTGTGCTGGAACACGCTGGCTTTCATTTTATAAGATAGTCATTTGGTTCTATTTTGATTTGGGCATTGTTCAATACTTTGCTATTATTTAAGATTATTTTGTGTACACCTTTGTAATTTAGAGAGTGATTTTTGTCACAGTAACTACACCGTTTTGCTGATTGATTGATTCAGATTGTACGACCAAACACAAAGCAGGATATCCCTGAAAGTGCCGGGCCCATCGTTTATCCGTTTTTACATATCCTTAGAACGATAAGGCTGATATTAGTTGAATTATTGAGATGGACCCAGTTGAGGTCGACACATTGGCGGCCAATAGTTAGTAATTTTTTTGTGGGGTAGGGAAAGGAAAGATTTTGTCAGTAATGAATGAATTAGTCCGGTTTCTCGGTGGCCAATATTGGAACCACTACACAAGGCAATCTCAACTATAATGAACTGTTCTTCCTTCTGTCATCTCTTATCAAATGTGCAGAAAGTTTCCGAGATTTTATAAACACATGATGCTTTTCAAAATGGTCAAACATACCGAATTATTAAAATGTTTCCAAAATCTTTAAAAGCACACCATTGTTAGCCTTTCAAAATTGTGAAATATTCAAGGAAATTTAAAGTTCCTGAAGTTCTCAAAGAAAATTCCAAGTTAAATAAAATTTTCAACACTTATATGATCGTTAGTTTATCAAAATTGTTAAATGTTTAGGAAAATTCTATATTGTTTAAAATTTAGACAAATTAAAAAGTCCCTAGAATTTTTTCAGAACAGCACAATATGGTAAGGTTGTGAAATATGTTGAAAAAAATTAAAAAACTTAAAAAACTTTTGAAATTTCAATATCACATGATTAACCATCAAGTGATATTGAAATTTTTATAATTTTTGAAGTTCTTTTCCAAATCATATTATGATTAGCATATCAAAATTACAAAATTTTTAGGAAAATTAAAAAGTTCTCAAAATTTTTAAAAACACAACATTGTTAGGCTTCCAAAATTAGCAAAATTGTGAAGTTTGTTAGAAAAATGTTAAAATTTTCCAAATTTACGAAAGCACTTATTTATAAAATTAAAAACATTTAAAAAAATTATAAAGTTTCCAAAATACTTAAAAGCATATCATGGTTAGTCTATTAAAATATTTAGAGAAATTAAAAAGTACCCAAAATTCTCGAAAGCTCATAATGGCAGCCTTTTAAAATTTTCAAATATTTAGGGTAATATATAAAAGGAAAAAGGAAAAAAAGGAAATTCTCAAAAGCACGTTAACTTAAAATTTTAAATATTTAGGAATATTAAAAAGAGTTCGAAAACTAACCATCTTCAGTTAGTTTATTGCAATTGTATAATAATCAAGGTAACAAGTTCTTTAAGTTCTCAAAAGTTTTTAAAGTTGAGTCTTTCAAAATGATCAAATATTTATAAAAATTAAAGAGTTCCCAAAATTTTCAAAAGTACATTTTGGTTAGCCTCTCATAATTTTGAATTATTTGAAATACTTAGGAAGCACATGAGCGCAATAATAATTAGAAATATTAAAGAAAATTAAAATGATCCTAAAATTCTTAAGGCCTACATGGCGGTTAGCATATCAAAATTTTGAAATGTACAGCAAACTTAAAAAGTGTTTTAAATTTCACCAAGTGTTACCGTTTCAAAATTGGCAAATATAGAGACAAATTAAAAAATTTCGAGAATTCTGAAAGACATGTGCCCGGTATGACTTTCAGTTTTGTTATATTTCTTCGAGTTATTAAGTTTACGTATTGAACCTCTTTTGGGTTCCAAAATTGAGATGTTAAGCTCCACCTATACTTAAAAGCAACCGCTGGTACTGGAAAAGGATTAAAATTTAATGTCTTGAACCTGGCTAACTAAAACCAAAATATTTAACGCTTTGTCTTTGTCGACTATCAACAGTGGCAGACAATCGCGAGAAAGTATTCCAGTGTTATACTTTCTCGCGATTGCTTCTTGCTTTTCATTGCCTGATATTCCTGCCCCAAATTATAAATTAAGTCAATTTATTGAAAGCCATTAGATTATGAACTGTATTATTTCTCGATTTTATTCGACGGGCTACGATTAAATTCTGTCCCCACCTCACTGGGTTGACATACACTGGCAATGCGTTCTTTCTTCTCACCTTTGACATCACAAATTGAAGTAATTTTTTTGTACTCAGGGCGTTCTGCAGTGGCACTTCTTCTTTACTAATGATGCTGTAGTGTTTAAAGCACTTAAACGTTTAAGGTATCTCGATGACTTCGTCAAGGTTAAAGTTAAATTTGGGCAAAGCTATATTGCGCACTAACTCATATGGTTTATTCTTAACAACATACCTCTAATAAATTTATTTCCATAAGATTCCTTAAATTTTTAATTTTGATACCAGGAAGCACAATCTCTTGTGTTTCGTGTAAATTGGCTATGCAATCTGAATAGGATTGATGTGGCATCAAGCGACTTTTGTAAACTTTTATTTTTTTATGCACAACATTCTGGGTTAATGTTTCTGTCAATTATATATAGTGAAATGATGTTTCCACTTACTCATTCTAGAATAGTTTTTGGAGCAGTTTCTTGTAGAAACTCGAGTATCTCTTACACTCGTTAGTTACGCTTTCAAATTCCTTATTGTATTCTTTTCGAATGCATATAAAACTCTAGTACTGCTGGCTACGGCCATTCAATTTGTTCTACGGCCATTTCAATTTGAGTTTTAAACGTAAGTCGTTCTACTGTTTTTGATATATGCAATCGATATTACAGTGAACACAAAATTGGAAAATCCCAAACAAACTGCCGTCGAGTTAAATAAAAAATTGAAAACATTCAGTGGTACAACCGTGTCTGATTCAACAGTGCCCAAAAAATTGCAAAGCTTAGATTTTAATTCACGCATAACTCGACGTAAACTTTGATTAAGTGAAGCGCAAATAGTTAATAAAAAGGCGCAATTTAACCTTAAAATACCGAAATCACCCAATTGATTTAAGGAAAAAAGTTTGAATAGTTGACGACTGCAAGTTCAAATGGGTTTGATTTGAATTTCGTTGATTTTAGTTTTGGTTGTTATTTTTATATAAGCATTTTATATTATAATGTCTATTTCGATAATGGAAAGACGTGAAGCAAACCGTTGTTACCGTGAAAAAAAAACCATAAGCATTTAAGACAACTCCAACGAGCAAAAATACGGATCATAATATACGAGAACGAATTAGGCAACAAAAACGAGCGCGTCTATCAGAAAATTCATTATACAAAGTAGCTGTTCAGGTTAATTCAAATTTTGTTTACCCCGATTGCTTTAATCTAGGCAATTTAAGTGTCAAATGCTTTTATATAACGCACCAATAAATTCTGAGGATATATAGATATAGATTTTGCTGTTCACCCCATATAGTAACAGCAGAACATCGAAAAGCATAAACTCCCTCTCAAAACATCTGGATCTTATTTCCTGTTTTCTTTTCCAAGAGTGAATTCGGATGGACCATCGATGTGCATCACAGCGGCGAACATGCTAGTGATATACGAAATAAAATTACGACCCTCTCATTTTATTCATTTAAAATTGCTGTACGTCGAAAATGGTTTAAATCCACTTCTGTGTTTGCCTACTCTTGAGTTGAACTTAACTAGATAAATTTTATACGACAGAGGATTTTTGGATTACGTAAATAGCGATGGTTATGAAAATAATGCCAGAGTTGGTAATATTTATATTCTACCATCTTCATTTATCGGTGGTCGAAGCTTCAAGTCCAAATGGTACCAGGACAATATGGCGACTATTAAGAAGTTTGGTCAGTCAGACTAATTTATCACTTTTACGTATAATCCGGCATGCGGGAAGAAATAGTTCCATACAATGCCTATTTAAGATTGAAATATAACGCACATATAAATGTTAATTAATGCTCTCCTGACAAAGAAATTAAATGGATCCTTCAATATATAACTAAGGAACATGATTGTGCAAGAGTTCGGTTCAAATCAACTCCTTAAATAATAACTCAAATGAGGTTGAACAGGATGAAATATCGAAATATCTATAAACTGTCACTATATAATATGCTCACAAGAAGCAATTTGGAATCTACAAGAATTACCCATTCATGGTCAATCTTACAATACTATAATATTATCTGTTAACTTAAAAGAAGGACATTCGGTTTACTTTTAAGAAAACAGTATAGTGCTTTGCGAAGACAATCTGCAATGTGCACCTCTTTGACGCTCATCGATTTTTGTAAAGCAACATCCCGAATCATTATGTATATTCAAGAACTCAAAATGGGAAAAGCGATCTATAAATTCTCATTTTGTTGGAAAAATGATTGCCAGAAAAATAGCAATTTCATCTAGAGATAATAGAGCGTTATCATCTTCGACTAATTTTTCGGAAATCGAAATTCACTAAATGGTTGTTAAATGTTGGCAATGGTAACCAAGTTTCTGCCAAATTAAATAAAAAAACACAATATTCGGATGAAGTGCCAAATAAATATGTCTCACAGGTTTTAATTGTTGACGTTTTTGGGGAATCGTTCACAACCAATGGTATTTTTTCAATATTGCAGTACGGTACAAGGATGCAGTACGGATGAAGTTCGAGAGCTCAATAAGGAAGTTTTTGGAAAATTGGTTTTTGGAAAAGCATCCTATTTAGGGTTGCCAGGTGGCCGTTTTTGGACCGGCCAAGTTGGTTAGAAGACATGTTGGCCGGTTGCTGGTCAATACGCTGAACCGGCAGAAGAAAAGCCGGTTACGTAAAAATTTTAATAAAATTTCATTTATTTTAAGTTAAAAACCATTTTTCTTATTATTCTAACAATAAAATAACAAAAAGTTGTACGTTTCTATTACTTACATTTATTGGTTTGTTGGGTTGAGAGTATAAAAATATGTACATTCAAACGAAATCATACTTCATTCTAAACTAATGTCAACTGTAAATGGCTGGTCGATTAAGGTTAGTTCTTCATAATATATAATATATTTCTAATTGAAATCACAAATACTATGTATTTTTTGTAATTAATTTAGTATCGACTACAATGAGTAAAACTTATGCTGATAAAAATTGTATGACGCCTTATGAAAAAGAATCTGACGACAAACAAAAGGAAACAAATCAATCAGACGTTTTGAAAAAAACAATCATAAAGAGAAATTGTTTGTTTAATGATAAATGGCTCGACGAATTGGACTGGGGGCTTTGGCTCTCAAAAGTTGAAAATGATAGAACATTAGCAAAATGTAAATATTGCAATTTGAATTTTTTGGTAAAGTTTGATGGAATAAAAGCCATTAAACATCACATTAATTCGAAAAACCATAAAATAAAGATCGTAGCTGTTCAACAGAAAAATGTTATGTCCCAATATTTTATGCAAAAAAACTCATTGGAAGAAGACGCAGTAACGGCAACCGAGTTGTCGATAATATATCACGGCCTCTATAATATATCAAGCACCATTTGAGTTTTCTGTCTATGGATTGCGGTAACAAATTGCTGATCAAACAATTTCCTGATTCCGATACATGTAAGAAAATTCGATTGGGACGAACTAAAATGCAATGTTTGGTGCAAAACGTACTTGCTCCTTATTCAATCGAAACTGTGATAAATATAGTTAATAATAGAACAACGACACTTCCGTTACCTTATAGCATTAGTACGGACGCGTCTAATAATTGAAACCGCAAAATGTTTCCAATTGCAATTTAATTTTTTAATGTTAATGAAAACGATATTACATATGCTTTATTGGACTTTTGTGAACAATCAGATGAATCATCTATAGGAATCGCAGGTCTCATTCTAAAAATTTTAAACTACTATAATTTTAATTTTAAATATTTAACAGCATTTTCGGCTGGCAATACACCTGTTAATTTCAGTAAAAAAGCATCCGTCTTTACAAAGTTGAGAGAAAGCAATCAGAAATTGAATAAGTCAGGTTGTAATTGCCACATCGTTCACAATACTGCAAAAAACGCTATCAAAACTATGTCATACGATGTTGAAACTCTAATCTGTAAAGTTTTTAAAGAATTTTCATGCAGTGCTAAAAAAAATATGGGCTTAAATCGTGTTTTGAATTTTGCAATCAAGAGTATCAACAAATTCTTGGACATGTAACGACACGATGGCTTACGCTATTTAAAGCTCTTGATCGTTTGCTTCAATGCTGGCCAACTGTAAAAACATATTTTGTTCAGCAAGGCGAAGAAGAGTGTGAGAAAGGTATGGAAATTTATCCATGATCAATTTGACGGTTTAGAGGAAACTTTAACATTGGCAGAATGCTTTTTATATTTTACGCATTCGTTTTTAGCATTTTTCCAAAAAACTATTTTGATACTATAGAAA
Source organism: Tipula confusa (assembly GCA_963556175.1). Taxonomy (NCBI): domain Eukaryota; kingdom Metazoa; phylum Arthropoda; class Insecta; order Diptera; family Tipulidae; genus Tipula; species Tipula confusa. The sequence goes on from OY744476.1 coordinate 64,585,972, forward strand.
AAAGACTGATATACCGCAACTGTATCCAATAATGGATGAAAGGAAATAAATCAAAGGAAAGAGGACAAATTTTTTGGGATTAAAGTGAACCAAAATTTGAAGAATTTGTCCAGTTATGATTTTCAAAAATTTGAAAAAGAAGCGAATACCGGTTATGATCGAGCATTGAACTACCCTGAAAAGTGGTTTGATTTTAAAAGTAATATATTTCAACAGTTTTCTAAATTTAATTTCAAATCCACAACCTTTTTATCAATAGATGACATTATAAATGTTGCAGAAACATTCAATATAGATTTCGAGTTAGATAATAGTTACGGCAATTTTGTTGATAGTATATACGTTGAATTACGTTTACTTTAAGAAATCGTTAAATCAAAAATAATTACTGATGCTATAAGTAAAATGGAGAATAATGATGTTTGGGTTCTCATTCTACAGAACAATAATTTGCCGTTTCTTCAAAACATAATAGAACATATTTTTTCGGTACCTAGTAGCAATGCTTATGTTGAACGTTGTTTCAACATAATGGAAAACATTTGACGAGATGATAGAAATCGACTTCTATCCGAAAATGTTGGCTGTGAACTATTATTATTAGAAAACTTAAAAATTCCATGTATACATCCTTTTTGACTTTTATTGAGTCTTTAAACTCGCTATAGCAAGTTTAAAGACTCAATAAAAGGCAAAAAGGATTTATTGAAGGCTGCCAGAACAAAACATAATATAAATTTATTAAATAATTTAGTATAACGTACTATTAAATTTTTACAATTAATTTTGAATTAATCTTATTTTATTTGAATTAATTTTATTCTTTTATTATCATTTAATTACGTAAATATGTAATATTAAATTAGCCGTCATAATAAAATATTATAGTTTTATTTTTTTTTTCTAAAGACGGTCAAAACTTTTTCAAAAACTGGGAAGCCTAACTTGCAAGTAAATTGTCCAGTTAAATACCTAAATTCTTTGAACCTTTCTAGATTGACACACCTTAAATTTAAAGAAACTTGACATAGTTATGCTCCCAAGAAATCTTTCTATAAAAAATGGGCTTTGCAATGGTGTTAGAATAGTCGTGCAAGGTTTTATTTGAAATTGTTTTAAAGTGGAAAAGGACGTCAAGAATCAACTGGGGAAAAGTTAAAAGTGCCTCGAGCTCTAATAATATTGCTTAGAAATAAAGAAACAAACAAATAATAAATTTGTGTAATTGCACAGGGGCCCCCTAGTTCTAATATAATACATACAATTTAAATGTGGGAAAACGTTAGTTCTGGTTTTTAGCAATGTATTTAAAAACTGATTTTCTAAAAACTTAAAATTTTGTAAATGTAATTATTTAGATTGAGGCAAATTCCAAAGTTATTCTGGATAACTATTTTGGGAATAACTCGATTTTAATTGTGGAATAACTCCATTTTAACGACTCGATCCATTAATTTGGCACTTACTAATATTTCTAAATAAAGTATTCCTTAAAAACTGAAAGGCGAAGCAGTACAATTTAGGATCTTTAATTGTTGTCTCGTCAAATGCCACTATCCAGTTTTGGTTAGTGTCTATCCAAAAGTACCATAATTATCGTAAATTCTACAATAAATTCCGCAACAATAAAATAAAATCTTTAAATTTAAAGCCCTTATAGCCATAGTTTTAAAGTTTTAACTATTTATTTTTACCATTCTCAAAATCAATAAAAAAAAACTTTTAATTAATTTTTGTTTTTTTATAATTTTTTGTTCAGGCATCTACTACGAAAATAAATTAAATATTTAATACAATTTTCACAATAAATATATATATATATATATATATATATATATATATATATATAAATATTTATATATATATATATATATATATATATATATATATATATATATATATATATATATATATATATATATATATATATAAGACAGCAACTAATAAATAATAAATAAGTAAATCAATAAATCAATTTTAACAACAAAATAAGGTACGAAATAAAAAATTTTATTTATTTGAGTTCAAATATTTTAACCTTTTAACTTGGAAAAAAAAATAAAAATAAAAAATAAAATTCTAAAATTAAATAAATAAATAAATATTTTTTCTCATTTTAATCATTAACTTGTATAATTTATGGTCACTTCTCGATATACCTCGTCTAGATGATTAATTTAATTTTCATGGAAATATACAAGTATTTCCCTTTTTATGTGTGCTGTCCACATACCAATATTTCTCCGCCTTGTTCCCTTTCGGTTAAAACAAACATTCATCGCGTAGCCTTGTTAAAATATTTTAAATGGTTTGCGGTTTGTATTTTTTTGTAATTTATTCGATCTGATCAATTTGTCTGTATACAAAAAAAAATTTACATTTCTTAGAAAGCGCTTATATTATATATGATAAAGGCTTGAACAATTTTATTTCGATTTTGATGCATTTTTAATTGTTGGTACTTATATGGATCGTGGTACCAACCGACAATGATGATGGTGATTTTTTTTTTTGTTTTTTTGCCTCGTCGTGTACAATGACAAATTGCTATTAATTTGTTACAATGTGATAAAATTTTTATTGGAAATACGTGACATGGATTAAAACAACATAACAGATGCAATGATTCAATTCAACGCGCGGTTATGCTAAATAAATATATGTTTTTATAATAGTGTACGAGAACACATACATAATGATTCAGTCATGACGCAAAACATTTCCAAATAATTCTTGACGTATTTGTGGAAATTTTTTGTATGGTGAAAGTGGAATGACATATTATTATGTATATATAGTGAAAGCTCAGTAAGGAACTGAGTGTTTTTATTAATGCAGTAAACATAATGCAAAATGACGATTTTATATAGTAATTTAGTGTAATTGATGGTATAAGTATGTTTCTTAAAGTGCATTAGTATGTGTTTCAAATTGTAAAATAATCATATTGCTAAGACACCGTTTTTATGCTGAATAATTTCAACGCTTTTCTAACAATTAATCAAATTGTCAAAAGTAGATTATGTTAAAATATTGTTGGTTGATTTTTTATTTTTTTGTTTCTGTTAAAAATATCAACAGATAAATTTCTATTTTCCCTCAGTCTACCATAACTCCAAAAGCTGGTTTGAACCAACCAATATAGGTATTGTTTGATTCTTACCGTTGACCATGATTACAAATTGCTTTAGAATTATTCTCACTACTTCAAACGGTCAATCGTGGATGAAAAACGGGTTTATTTTATTAACTATTATAATTACGAGAGAGCATTGCAGAATTATTCTCAATTGTGTAAAGAGTTTCGATTCAAATTGTGAAACTTGAGCCATTGTGATTGGCAATGAAACACAGATACTAAAAATATATTCACTATATTTCACAGCCAAATAGTCACAGTCAAAGGTTCTGCAAGATTGGGCAGACATCTATTGTATAGTGCATGATTGCAGTATAGTTTACTATTCCAACAAAACATTTAACATGTCGCATGGAAGTATAGATGTTGCTATATCAGTCATTACCTTAACTCGTTTATCAAATGGCGAAACACCATTAGAAATGGTTCCAGAATTTATCCAATTTCTCAAAAAGTAATTTCAAATGTTTTTTATGTTGGGCCACAGCAGCGCTCGCTACTAGAATAAAGTCAACAAAAAGACAAAAAACAATTCAGCCGTTCTTTCATTCATAAAATGCTGGAATATTTGCCCAGCATTTCGCAAACCGAATCTCATTCTTTGAGATACAAACATACGCAATGGTGTTGTTATTGCGGTTTTGTAAATATTTTCTTCGGCGGAGGGTATTTGGCGGTAGGCTCTATAAAGTTAAAATTTATTGTGCAATCATGAAAAGCGGCAAGGGTATCGGTCTGTTACAGTAATTGAATTTAATCGGAGGCTGTCTATATACAAGGATGTGTCAATTTGTTGAATTTTTATTTGCAACTAAATGTAAAGGTGATAAAACTGATAATAATAAAAGACGGCAGATTCCTCGTTTAACCATAGGATTAAATTCAAGTAAAACTTTTTTATGTTTTACTTGATCTAACCGTCTCGGTTTCCAAATGGTAAAGATTTCCTGTGTAAGTATGTGGATGAATTACACCATGCTTTGGGGAACTATAAAGTTGGAAGGTGCTGTGTAAAACAGTTATCAATCGAAAAAATTAATAAAGTGACGGTTGGTGTGTTGACATTTTTCAATATAGCATTTACTATATTGTGTCTTTCACAAAAAAACTGCGGTTATTTGTTGTCATTTCGTCATTTCCCGCTCCTATAACGAAACCTTCCAGTTTTTTGTATCGGAGGCTGATTGTGAGCTTCAAGAGTTATTTAACAGATTGCTGGAACTGTTTCGCTTTCATGAAGCCACGTTTTTTTTCATTTTCAAATTTTGATGGATAACCTCCTATCTTCTGTTTTGAAAATTTTGGGAGCTGTTGAATTTTCCTAAAATTCAACAGCTCCCAAAATTTTGATAATTTTTGTTAATTTTTTAACAATTTTGTTAATTTTTTTGATAATTTTTGGAACTTCGATTTATTTGCAAAGAAATTTTTTGACCATTTGGAAATTTTTGGAAACTTTTTAACTTTTCTTAATATTTCATAATTTCAATAGGCTAACCATCATATACTTTTTTATTTGGAAAAAATTACTTGGGCTTTTGAGAATATTTCAAAAATCTTTTTTAAATTTTAACCATCCTTTATTTTTCAGAATTTTAAGAACTTATTATTTTCCTAAAAATTTTGCAATTTTGATAGAAAAACACTAATACGCTTTAAGACTAGGCTAACTCATTTGCTTTTGAAAATATTGGGAGCTTTTATTATCCTCATAATTATTTCACGATTTCGACAGGTTATCCAGGTTTTTGACAGTTTCTGGAACTCTAAATTTTTCAAATTACTTTACAATTTCCATAGGCTAGCCATCATGGTTTATTGGAATATTTGTGAACTGTTAAATTTTCTTCAATATTTTAGAATTTTGATAGGTTAGCTTTCATGTGCTTTTAAGAATTATGGAAACTTTTAATTTATCTTAATATTTCACAATTATGATATGCTAACACCAATACGGTTTCGGGGTTTCAAGAACTTTAAAATTTGCCCACAAATTTCTCGGTTGTATTAGGAATATGGACTAGCGATCATTCTTCTTTGATAATTTTGGTAGAAACATCCAAAATTTAAGATCAAATCGGTCGGGAAACGAAATTCAAAGGAATGGTAGTTCATTTGGTTTTCTTAAGCTACAATGCCAGTTTCCTTACAAATGAGAGATCACAAAAAAACTTACTTTGCATTGGTAAAAGTGTCTAAGTTTAAGAATTCAACATCTTTGCAAAGAGGACAGTTCTCATTTTTATTTTAAAAGAATCTGAGAATTGCAATATATTTTCAGATTGATAATTATTGTCGTTACAGATCCAAATATTCCAGTGATAAATGCTGTAAATTAAAGAATAGTTTCAGATACAAACGAGGAAACTGTGATTGGGATCTATTAAATAATTCTGACATATATTCTGGCATAATCTTGGAATATGACTCGCATTAATATTATTGCTGTTGAAACATATAGTAGTGTAACATCATATATACATACCGCGAACCATTGGGGCAGTGGTTAAAGCTGCGGTATTTGTGTCTGGAGGTACCGTATTCGAATCCCAACGGGAAGGTTTGAAACTGGATTTTTCATTATTTGATTTTGATCGGTGATGACAATGAACTCAATGTGACCCCCTGTTGGAGTGTAGAATCCATGGGCCAAACCATCGTCCATGTCAGTACAGGTTGGTTGGAGCAATGCAAAGTGCAGATGGATTAAAAGCAAACCTGTATTCGTGCGTCCCCTGGTTGGCTGGTGACGGCCTACATGCAATTTTAGTAAATATTTCTTAATTTGTAACAATTATTTTTGGCTACTCAATATTATCATAAAGAATTATGTTCAGCCTCTAAAAAGTTTGAAATTATTTAAAGGCAAATTAAGTTCCCTAAACTCTCGAAAACTATTTAGGAAAATCAAAAGTTCTCTAAATGCGCAACAAAAAATGAGCATTAGTTGTAAAACAGTGAAATATTTAGAAAAGTTGTAAAGTAAGCGAAATTCCTGAATAAGGGTTATGCCTAGCTTATTAAAATAGTGAATTATTTAGGCAAATAAAATATTCAAACTTTTCAAAAGCGCATGACGGTAGTTTATTAAAGTTTTAAAATATTTGAGAAAATTAAAATAAATTTTTTCTCAAAAGCATATAAAATTCTTTTAAAACTGTACACTATTCTAGAAAATTTTGGTAACTATTGATTGGGAAATCAATAGTTACCAAAATATAAATATTTTTCCATCTAATAGGTTAACCGTCAGGTATTTTTAAAAATTTCGGGACCCTTTTAATTTTTCTTAGTATCATTTTTTATCATCATTCGTTTTTTTTTTTTAAATTTGAGTGCTTTCATTTTACTTAAATATTGAGAGTTTTTGGGAACTGCCAATTTTCCTAAATATTTCCCGTCGCTAACCACAATCTTAAATGTTTCTTAATTTCTTAGAGGCTAACCATCATTATTTTTGGCAATTTTTTAGTTTTCTTCTAAAATTTTTCAAAATTTTAATAAGTTTATATTATGTGCTTTTAAGAACTTTCGGAAACTTTTTCAACTTCCTAAATATTTTACAATTTTGAAATGCTCATAATCCTTTGAATTTTTGAGAATTTAAGAAACTTAATTTCTCGAAATTTGGCACTATTTTGATAATCTCTTTTTGGGCATTACGGAAAATTTTAAGTTTACATATAAATATTTCACTGTTATGAAACTTACGAACATTCTTCGTTAAAAATTAAGAGAGCTTTTGATTTTCTTAAACGATTCACATTTTTAATAGATTAATGTGTTTTGAGAATTTTTGAAGCTTTTTAGTTCCCTTAAAATTATTTCACAATTTTGAGGGGCTAACCATCATTTGGTCAATTTTGTGAACTTTTAATATTATGAAATATTTTTTAATTTTGAAAAGCTAACAATCTTTTAAAATTTGTTAAATACGTCATAATTTTGGTAGGTTGAAATGCTTCGTTTTTAAGACTTTTGAAAATTTTTGAATTTTTCATAATGTTTCACAATTTTGAGAGGTTGGTCATTATTCATTTTTGTGACATTCGATGAACTTTAAAATGCTTTTAATTATTTTACTGTTCTTAAACTATCAATCAATTTAAGCTTGAAAATTAAAGAATTTTTGGTTTTCCTAAATATTTAATCCTAAATATTGTCTCGACCATCATTTATTTTTGATAGTTTTAGAAATTTATAAATTTTAATAGACTTTCATGTGCTTTTGAGAATTTGGGTAAATTTTTAATTTTTGAAGTATTTCATTATTTTAAAATGCTTACCTTAATTTTTTTGAAATTTCGTTAGTTAAATATTTCAATGTTTTGGAACTAACGAACATTTTTTATTGATATTTTAAAGCACAAATTAACTGTTGTTTATGAGAAGCTTTATTTAGAAGCTTTCTAATGGCCTTTAAACAATTGCACAAATTAGCTAACCATTATTAGTTTTGATAATTTTGTAAGCTTTTCAATGTTTCTAAATATTTCTTAATTTTCGAAGCCCAACATGTGATTTTGGAAATTTTTTAATTTTTATAAAGATTCTAAAATTTTGGAAAGCTTTAAGAATTTTCAAAAATTTTCCAATTTTCTTATTTTTCACAATTTTTATAGGCCATAATTCTTTTTGGATAATTTTAGGAACTTTTAAATTTTCTTAATTATTATGCTATTTTGATATGGTCATCATTGATATGTGCAATATGGGAACTTGTGATTTGCCTTATTACTTCACACTTTTGATAAGTAAACGATGTTTTTGAGAGTTTTGGGAGCTTTTTAATTTGCCTGCATATTATTTTACAATTTTTAAATACTTACCTTCATTAGTTGTATAGAACTTTGAAATTTGTTTAATTTTCTTAAAAATTCTATGATCTAGGGTTTTTAAGAATTTTAGAAGTTTTTTAATTTTTGTTAAATATTTCACAATTTTGATAAGTCTATCATCATATTTTGTTGATTTTATAGGTTTTATTTGTTAGATATTTCTTTATTTTGATAGAATAATCATCAATTTATTTAAATATTTTTCAGAATTTTAAACACATTTTCGGCTTGGAAAAATGTAGACAATCAAAGCACATGATTCATTTTTATTAAAATATCCACAAAGAAGCATGAACATCTCGAATCATCCAGATATAAGATCACATCGGTCGGCCAACGAAATTCATAGTCAGTGATCATTAGTTTGGCTTTCCTAAGCTGAAGTGCCAGTTTTCGTACAAGACATGGATCACAAGAAAACTTACTTTGCAGTGGTAATGTGATAAAGTTTTAATATTTAAACACCGAAACAATAAGCACAGTTCTCGTTTTTACTCTAAGAAACTCTGGACTGCAAAATATTTTAAGTCAGGGATCCATTGTCATTGAGGACTAAGGCTCAATGTTATATCGAGAGACAAATGGAGTAAATTAAAGTTTTGTTTACTAATGCATCGGTGGAGATTGAGATAGGGGCTCACTCTACGATGAGTTTTCTCTATTTGGAGAGGAAGCATTTCTGTTTGTTCTCTCATATTTAATCAGTCTCTAAGAGATCTCTTCCTCTGAGAGAAGAGTCGTCATTTGGCAGATGCAGTAGTTTCTGTCAATAACGATGGCTCCTCGGGGTAGACAAGCAAGAATTTTGATTCGGTACGAGCCTGTAAAAACCGCTTATAATTTATGGGCACTGCACAGTAAAAAAAAATTACCAAAATACAATACTACTTCTATTGTATATAAGTCCAACGCAATTTTCTATTACATTTTAATAGAAGAAAATCATTACATTTTTTTAATGCAAGTTGTATTAAAAAATATCAATTTTGAATTATTAGATTTTAATACAGGCACTATTAGTTGTTTTTAAAACAAGATCTATTAAATGTGCGTTTTTGTTTCTATTAACTTTCAATGGTGCCACCATTGTATTAGTATAATGGATGGAACCATTATATTCAAATGCAGCCTCTATTTAAAAGAAATAATGCAATATTGTATTGTATTTTTATAAAACTGGTTTTTATTTTTCAATAGATATCATTGTTTTTAATACATTTTTATTGTTTTATTTGATTAAAAATTAAAATTAATCAAATTATTATTATAAGTTGGCAACTTGTTTCTATTAATATAATCAATAACATCTTACGATGTAGGTTCTTATTGTTTTATTATTCCTATAAACATATCGGCTGGAACAAGCGTTTCTTCGCAATCCACAAAATGAGATATGTCATCTAAAATATTGAAGTTTGAAAAAACTTAAGTTAGTATATTTAAGAACTATAATATCAAAATTTTTTATAATTATTATTTAATAAATTATTTTTTAATTAAATATTAAGTATTAAATTTTTAATACTAATTCTATTAAGTAAATAAGCCAATAAAATTACTAGAAACTGTCATGTGACCTTAGTATAGTATAAACTAATACTTCCAGTATTACATATTAAAAACTATATAATCAACTAATTAAACGTGCGACTTACCTGAAATTACGAAATCTTTATATTTAAACTCGCTATCACTATGTTTAATAATTTTTATTAACCACATGTTGACCACATATATTTTATTTTTTATCACAAACCTAAATATCTCTACTTTTCTCTTGATTCAAATAAAAAAAAAAACAAAAAATATCATTTTAAAATAGATCTGCACTAAACGCTACACAAATATAAATGAAATATTCAGGATAAGTCGAGAATATAAAAATTTACCGATCGAGAAACGAAACAAAAAATATATAGCTATCCTATACATACTATATAAAAAGTACATATTATAATTTTTTTTGCTTATGATAACTGTCGATGAGAGTAAAATTGAGTAAAAATAAGAGTAAAATAATGGATTTATCGCTGCAGTCATTTTTAACACAAATATTTAATGCAATATCATTATTTTTTAATAGTATTGTATTACAAAATTGTTTATCGGTGGTTTGCATTAAATTATAATAGAATATTGTATTGTATAAAATTTAATACAACGCTTCTATTCCATTTAAACAGAAGATTTTTAACTGTGTGTTCTTCACGGTTTTCTGTTTATGCTTTACTCTGTTGCTCGACTGCGAAACAGCACTCCTCATAAAACCAATCACTTATGGGTATAATTTTTTCATAACCCAAGTCCCTTGAGCCACACTGACATTCAAAGGTTTTAAAACATCACAAAAAGTATTCATATAACCAGAACGGTAATAGATTTCTATATAATTCTACCGCAAACCAGATTTAAATATTGTCCTTTCCCATCCTCGTTTATCAGACATTTATATTGTAACGTATAGTTCGTTTTTCGTGATCACTGACTTGTACGAAAATGTCATTGGATAGCTTTGCAGTGATTAATCCCAAATTTTTTTTTGTTAATACCGTTTTAATGCATCATATACACACGGTTTTGTGGGGGTATTTATGCTTAGAACGTCATTTGGGAGGGTGCTTTTAGCCTGTTTTGAATTATACTTACGTTCTGGGATGTAAATTTTCATTTTGATTTTTTCGTAGAATTTACGATTTTATAGAATGCTATTCGCCTTTTAACGCAAAGTGAGCGACACCTAGCGATGTTTTTCAAAACTACGGCAACAGTGGTCAAGTAGTTATAGTTATTTGCTAATCAAAAATGCCTAATTCTAGTTGAATATGTATTATGACATATAAACAATTGCTGACTACCTTTGGCTCTTATAGCACGTAGCGCCGCCCGTGACACTTTAAAAGCGAATAGATTTTGATAATTTTCATTAAATTTATAAATATTTTTAACTCACTTCTAGTTTTAGATAGACCATAATTCACAAGCATTACCTTATACCTCAAATATTTGGTGCTATAATACTAACCGCTAGCACAGCCTTTCTTTCCATATTAAATTTTTATTTTATGCAATATTTTCATTTTTACACCACAAAGGTTTAAAACCCCCAATCTTTTTATTCATGTATGAGTATGTGTGTTTGTGTGTTTGCCAAATCTAATTAAAGAAAATAAACACAAAAAAAAAACCAAAAACTAATTGGTAAAAATTAACTAAGATTTTATACATAAAATTAAAAGTTAAACAAAAAAAAACTTAACCAAAACTGAACTCAGTGCTGTATACTGGAAAGAAAATATAATTTATACGTCTATTAAAAAAAAAAAAAAAAAAAAACTTTTCATGTTTTACTGGTCAGTAATGGAAAAACTTTAAGCTTTTATTAGTTTGTTTTTCATTTATTATTTTCCAATTACGAAACAGAGAAAGTATTGCTAACTCGTGACGTTCAAGTTTTGGAAGTTATTTTGATTTCTTTATAGACCATTCAACTTTTCGCTGTCTTCGCTGTCGTAATGGATTCATACTCGAATTTATTTTTTTATTAAAAGTGGATTGCTTCCGACCAAGAGTGACAGAAAGTCATGTGGTTTCAAAAATCTTCGTTCTTTTCTTTTTTCATTCTCTGACATCTAAATTTAGGTATTATTTTAGTTATATGTGTGTATATACGCTATGTTTGCAAACTAAACGAAATGAAAAATGTATATAGTTTTGTCCGTGCTATGCTTGTCGAACGTATACGTATAGTATCCACGTTCGTTAGTTGTGTTTCCCGTTGACAAACTACTTTGCATTTTTTGAACGTTGAAATGTGTGTGTGTGTTTTTTTTTTAAGTAGTTAAGTGGATCAGCTGCGGTATACATAAAATAAAAAAAATTTGCTGCCTCATCTAATGCCAAGGTAATAATTATGTTAGACATCGCTTTGAATCGAAATGAATTAAAACGAATGACTAAATAAGGGATGAAAGGTAATTTTTATTGTTTTTATTTTTTTTTGGATTGGTCATTCAATAATTTGTATAGTTCTTTAATCAATCGTATTTTCAACTCACCTTTATATATTAAAAATATTCGAAATTTTTATCGACCGATGTCGAGTTTAAATGATGACCGTACATAAAAAGTATGTGGCCTATATAATATATGGTACTATCAAATAGTAACTAAAATGCAGTTGGCCCAAGTCATGCGTTTTATGGTCGTCAAAGTTTTAATTTATTAACCATATTAATGTATGATGAACAGAAACAAAAGAGCTACAAAATAATTAAATGTATTGCCTTAATTATATTATCTGATTAAATGATTAGAAACTACAAATAAACACATTAACAATATACAGAAGAGGAGACCCCTCAAATTATTTTGTTAATATACCACTCGTAAATTTAATTATTTTAACTTTAAGTATCGCGCACATCACATAAGAGTTAACATTTTGACGAAGAACTAAAATTAAAATTTAATTTTTGGGTAATTAAAAATCTATAAAATAATTTATTAGTTTTCGTTATTTTTAATTTGGGTTCGTTTAATTTTAACAAATTAATTTATAAAAACAATTTAATATGGTTAAGATGTTCTGTCAAGATAAGATTAGTTTAATAATCATTAACCGATGTTACTCACCCGCGATAGATTGATGTTTGTTATAACTGTAATCGTATAAGTTTATAGTTGACGTAACTGTAAAATGTATCCCTTGAGATTGTTTGTGCGCCATATTCAAATGGCATATCTCAAAATTTGACATAAATCTTTATATGTTATTCACTCGTTTGTACGTGGGTAAATGTGTAGGTACGTTTTAAGTGAATATGTATGGGAAATGTTTTTTGTATACATTTCTCTTCTCAGAACTAAGCTGTTTGTATTATATTGCTCGTTAAAACCTCAAAACCTTAAAACGCCAACTCAATTTACCTTTGCATTATTCTGTTAGATAAAACACGCAGGAAGATTGAGATAAATATGATTTTACTTTCAAGGATCATTTTCATGTACCTGCTGTACTTTGATGCCTCTATTATATATATATATATATATATATATATATATATATATATATATATATATATATATATATATATATATATATATATATATATATAAATATATATAAATATATATATATATATATATATATATATATATATATATATAAATATATATATATATATATATATATATATATATATATATATATATATATATATATATATATATATATATATATATATATATATATATATATATATATATATATATATATATATATATATATATATATATATATATATATATATATATATATATATATATATATATATATATATATATATATATATATATATATATATATATATATATATATATATATATATATATATATATATATATATATATATATATATATATTAATTATATATATATATATATATATATATATATATATATATATATATATATATAGTGAAGCTCGCTTTTAACGTACATGGTTTACAACGTAACTCTCTCAAAAAAGTACAATTGTTTTTTCCCATTTAAAAATTCATGAATTTACATTAAAGTTGGATTTAACGTACTCCGCTTGAAAGGTTATAATGTACGTCAATTTAGTCCTTCTAGTACATTTCTATGTATACTATCACCATGGCTATAACGTGCCAAAAGCGTAGCACACGTCGATATATTAAAAAAAAAATTAAATAAAATTATTTCAAAACCATAAAACAAAAATTTAAATTTTTTTGTTACTATGACAATGTCAGTAGCCTACGTATTAGATGAATTCGACTTTTATTACAGATGGTTTTGTTCAGTTAGTTAATAAGTAGATGTTACTTAGAATACTTGATTTAATCTAGTGATTCTCGATTTTTTTTGTTTGTATGTTGAAATAAAACTATCGTCGAAAAAACGAAAATCCATGTTCAACAAGCCACATGTTCTTCGAAAATAAAAAAAATTAAATGTGCTAAACACCAAAATGTCGAAGAAGCTGTACTTCAATGGTTAAAATTTATGCGATCTAAAAATTAAGCCGTTAGTGGACGGCTTCTTCTCAAAGAAAAAGCAAAAGAGTTCGCAACTAAGATTATTCTCTTTAGAAATATAGTTGGTAAAAAAGTAGATGCTCCTGTAAAAGTGTGTGATAACTGTTTCAAAAGTGTTTCAAAGTGACCCATGTATGGGTCGCAAACGCTAATGGTTTGGAGAAACTTCCACTTGAAATATTCTTCTAATTCTAAGGCCTGGAGGACTTCCAACATTTGGGAAGATTATTTACTAACCATTGATCAAGAAAAACGAAAAGTTTTATTTATACCCGACAACTGCCTATCACCAACGTTCAGGGTTTAAAATAAATTAAATTAATTTGTATGTCATCCAATACCACTGCACTTTGCCAGCCGGTGGATCAAGCAGTGATAAAAAATGTAAAACCTTTCAATTGAGAATTTTTACTAAAAAAAATTATTAATGGTTTGGAACAAACGCCTGACTCCAACTCAATAGATATGAAAATTACTCTTCTTGATGCTGCGAACTTTATATCAATTGTGGGAAAATGTGAAGGAGACTACAATTATTAATTATTTCAAAACATCAGGGATTTGTTCAACAGAATCAATAATTATCGATGATGGGCTACGTGACTCACTAAGTGACTGGCGGAGTCTGATGGAGAAGCAATTAAAAACGATTCTCAGATGCCGACAAATAAAGAAATTAGCGATGCTTTTAAATGTTTAGAAACATACTTATGCCACTCTGAGGGAACCGAAGCAGACATAAAAAACCACACCAAATAGAAATCAAAATAGCGAAACTATTCTAAGTTTCTCTAAAACAAAACAAAATTACGATAGAAGTTATTATTAATAAAAAGCTAATAGGTTGATCTACCTCGTTATCCAATTTTGCTTCGGTATATTACATCATTCAATATCGTCATAACCTTATTGGGTCCTTTCCATATAGGCTGTAACTTTGTTAATAAACTCTTCTTCTGTTGTATAGTATAAAGCTTTACCAATTATCCCTCTTTAAATTCCATGTTATTGATTCGATTTAATATCGAGCCTTTATCTTAAAACTAAAAAACGCTTCTCTTCCCGCACGAACCGATGTTCTTTGTTAAATTTTTCCTTTATGTTGTCTACGTAACTTGCCCCATACACTTATAGTAGGAAACTTTTTTCTCTCTTAATTTCCCCATAAGTCCCTTTTTCTGATGGTAGAATTTTCATGAATCTGACGTTAATGATGGTGTTGTTCGTTTCTACTTGGCTGCAGTGCTTGAAATTTCCTCGGCTCCTATATCCTTAGAATCTCCTCGGAAAAATATTATCAGTCCCTTGTGCGTTTTCCTAATGATGTTCTATCTTGTTTAATAATGCTGCCATTATTCATCCCTCATTCCTGGCTTCAGCTTCATTGTTTTTTCGCCATGGTCTATAATAGATGGTGGTCTTCTATTCTTCTCCCTACAGTTCCTTGATCAGTCACATTGGCAATGGTGTTCTGGATTATTTTCTTCATAATTTCTTTGGTCTTGATCATCCGGCCAATTTCTCAACTTCATTCCTTGGCATGTAAATCATTGGCACTGGTGTTGTTGGTCACTAATTATGGTATTCTTAGCAATTTCTGACGATATGGCCATATTTATCACAACTCCTGCATCTTATTTTTTGGTTGCGATTTCTGAACTTTTTGATCAATATGTTTGCTGTCTTTTTTCATAAATCTCATTAATTAATGCATTTAGCAATGGTCTCTACGAAAGTTGCTTTTGGAGACCACACTATACATCTCTTTTAATCTCAACAATTAACATTGGTGCGATCTTCTTTATTCCAACAATTTGTAGTGGCTGCTATTTTAAATTGTAGCGTGAATATTGGGCTAGCTAAATAAATTGCAGAACTTGTGACGTCGTTCCGTTTAATTTGACTTCGTGTTGTTTAAATTTTTGTTCGAGTTTTTCATTTGTGGTTTCGAACTATATTGATCAATTGATTACTGAACCTCCAGCTAAACCTGTTGAACATCTGTATTAACTGTCTGAATCTATGCTTTAAATTCTTTTTGTAATTTCACAACTTTGCTTTGAATATATACAATTTAATTAGTTTCGCTTCCATTTTATTTTTGCTGCCTGTGATCTTTTTTTTCATCACTTATTCGTTCCATTAAAATATTGGTTTGCTGCTGCTACTCTATTATTTGATTCATTCCGCTCTGCTGCTGTTGCTCCATTATTTATTTTGTTTTCAAATTATTGGTTTATTACAGCCCTTGACTGTGTTTCATTGACATTTTCAGATAGTTCATTTTTTGTTTCTATACAGCAAGGATGGTTTTTCTTTTTTAATTATCTCGACGATTTTTTGTTGAAAGGACCTTTATTTTTGATTTCAAACTAATATTCTTCTGGGTTTATCCATTCTTTTACCAAAGCTTCACAAAGTCGTTTCACCAACGTTTTCAATTCCACGACTTTCAATTCGGAGCGAATGTTTATTCTCCTATTATTCATAAAACCCACCTCAGTCACTAATTGTTACGTTTTTGTCTATTTCCGATTCATATCACAGGATTGTAAATATATTTTTCTTATATTTACTGTTCTCACATAAATAAAAATTGCGTCCCAAATAAATACACAATACACAACAGTTTCCACTTTAAACACTGTTTGTTAACAGTCAACCAGAATAATTACTGCACTAATTAATACATTATTATTCTTTAATCACAATAATAAATAACATTTTAATTTAACCACAACAATTTCGATTTATTTCGATTCATGTTGAATCATCATAATGAAGTTAAATTACCAAGAATAAATATTCCACCTCGATGGTAATTAAACCCAGTGATCTTCATTAAATACTTGTTCGAAGCTATACGATTCACAATAAAGAAACGATGTCACTAGTGCAAAAATTTCAACTTTTAAAAGGCCTTCTCAAAAGTGATTTAGCTAGAATGATAAACCATTTCATGATTACTAATGCCAGCTACATGGAAGCCTGACATAATTTGAACAAGCGATATGATAAAAAACGTGCTATTGTGAACACCACCATCAACTCTTCGTCAAAATCTTTGCGAACGTTAACTGAAACGTCAGATGAGCTACTACGATGACTAACGTCGTTAGGTCCAGAATGTGAATCCCGGAATCCGTGGATAATGTACATCATGCAAAACAAAATGGATGACGAATAATGACTGGAGAACAATGGGCGTCATGCCAACCATAGGAAATTTATCGGATTTTCTACAACGAAGATTTGGTTCATAATAGAAAGTTGCCAAATTTACAATAAGCCAACTAGAACTACACCAAAACAAACACATGTGGCCGTCAACCGAATTGAATGCTTATATTGCAATAAGGCACATCCGCTACACAGTTAAACAAAAATACTTACTCTAGCTAGATCAACATAAATGTAGCCAAAAGTTGTGTCACAAAAACTGAAGAGCCTCAGCCAGGAAGTTCCACTTAAATTGCCTTCACAACAAAGAAGACTTCGAATAAAACTAAGCAAGCCATACTATCCACAGTTATAATTACAACTCTAGACTCGCATGGCAGAACTCATAATATTCGTGCACTGCTAGATTCAGGTTCAGGAATCAACCTTTATCTCCACGAATCTTACGAAACAATTAAGATTAAAGCGCAAGCACTCATGTGTAACAGTTAAAGGCTTGTTGGCAATTTCAGATGGTCTTACACGAAGAATGGTTAGATTAAAATTATCATCTAGATTCGATAGTAACAAACTCTTAATAGTTGAGGCTTTAATACTTAATAATTTAACCACTTGTTTGCTATCTCATTCAGTCGATTTGAACTATAACTTATCTAGCACATTAACTGAGTAACAACTCGCTGATGCCAAGTTTAGCGAAACGAAATCAATTGAAATGATTCTCGGTATTGACGTGTTCTATGACATCGTAAAGGAAAGAAAGATAACAATAGAAGCGAATCCATTTAATAAACTGTATATTCGGTTGGGTTGTTGCTGGGCATTTAAACGAAAATACAAAATCCGTAAGTAGATGCCGCATACAATTCAGATAAGTTCCGATGAAATTTGGAAATTGTTACGTCGTTTTTGGGAAGTTGAAGAAATTTTAGTCAAAGATCCCCCAAATGATAGTGACTGTGAAGAACATTTTTTGCCAACCAATTCATTAATGGCCATCAATTCATTAATGACCGAAACGACGTAGAATTACCTCTAAAAAGTCAAATTTATAAGTACTCAGTAGCAGTCTTTTCCAGAATGAAAGCAATCGAAAAGAAGTTCAATCGAGATTCAAATTTTAAGGAAGAATATCGAAGATTCATGGGATAATATCAATTGCTTGGACATACGGACAGAATTCTCAAACCAAACGAATCCCTTGATAAAACAAACCAATGCAACAACAAAGCTGCGTGTGGTGTTTGATGGGTCGTGCAATTCCAGCACTTGGGTGTCATTAAACGATGTTTTAAAAACAGGTTCTCTAATTCAAGATGATCTATTTTAAATATTAAATAGATTTCGGAAGCACAATAAAACATTCGTTTCCGATATAGAAAAGATGTATCATCAATTTCAGGTTCATAAGAAGCAGCAAAATGTCCAGAGGATAGTGTGGCGCGAGCATCCAAAGGAGCAAATGCAGTTTTTTAAACTAAAAACTGTTACTTATTCGCTCCCTACATCAAATAGTTTTGGACAATCGTCATACATCCCTCAAAGTTGCGAAGATGATTAAATCAGATTTCTATACGTTGATGACCTACTTTTAGGTTGCGACACAGTAAAAGGATCCGTTGAACTATACAGCAAGATATTAAACGTTCTATCTAATGTCGGATTCTTATTAAGACAGTGAAGCTCAAACACCCAAACATATTTCAACAACATACTATTGGAAAAACTGGGGAAAAATTCAATCTCATTTGGGGATCTCGATGCATTCGTAAAAACGCTAGGAATTTGCTGGTTGGCAAAGTAAGATTGTTTCACATTCAATATTCTACAGATATTATACAGCAAATAAGAAGATTGGGATGACCCACTCCCAGAAAATGTAAATCGAGCGAGGTGTTCCATTCGAGACGACCTATCTAGTCTTGCAAACGGTACGAATTCCACGTAATTTACTTATGCACCGATCAGCATACCGATCCTGTGATGCTTTGGAAATGACTTTTTCTGCAGTGGAATATGCCAGAGCCACAATCACGAATCGAGAATGTTTAATAATTTTTATATAGCCGCCAAAACTAAAGTTGCTCCGTTTAAGCAATTATCCATTCCGCTTTTGGAACTCTACGGTGCTGTACTTTGGTCTAAACTTCTTTGTAAAAGTAGAGACATGATCCAAACTGCATCGAACTCATTATACGCTTGGCAACGTTAAATTGCTGATGCAGTTGCTTTGATCGAAATGCAGTAGCTTTATTTGGTTCAGGAAGAAATGTATTCTGTTCATATCACCATTTAATAATTAATCAATTAAACATTTGGTAAGTCTAAAGTCTGCTTTATAAATAAAATATATAGGTTGAGGAAAGCATTCTTTTATACTTGTATATTTTCAGTAGCCTGCTTCTTTGGTCTCTATATGCTCCTCTATGGAATTTTTTTTTTAACTCGTATACATTTTTGCCTATGTCACTTTTGTATAATTGTTGTACAACCAATTGATTTTCCAGCAAGTTTAATTAAAAATTTCATTAAAAAAATTATCACTATGTCAATAATACCTATTTGCTCAATTGTTCAGTTTCGTTTTCTTTAGCAGCGGTTTTGTTATTAGTAGATTGGTTCGCCTTGTTTATTTCGTGGTGTGTGTGGGTCTTTTTGATCATTAGAACAATCAATATCATCTACAACATATTTGTCTACCAAATAAAACTATGCATTTTGTTTCTTTGACAGTCATTTTTTTAGAAGAGTTCGAAAATTTTCAAATTATATGTTAAGATGAAGTAAAACATATTTTAAAAAAGTATCACACCCACGAAATCTATTTTGAAAAAACAATATAAATAATATTCACACTAATCGATGCGAATGAAAGAGACAACAATGGGATTTATTGCTTTGTATATAGATCACAAGAAAAAACAAATAGAAAATCAATAATTGGTTCATATGATCATTATGAACACCATTTTGAAATGACAAATTAAAAATTATGCAAAACTAATAAGAGGGATCACCAATCAAAACACAACAATTACATTTTGAATGGATATACATACTGGCATTGGTGCATTATAATATTACACATTCTATTTCGTCAAGGTTGTGATTTGTATAATATTTTTAAGAGCAAAGTAATAATTTTCAATGGATTATCGTTATTAAATAAAGGACTCGATCTTATTTATTAAAAATAACTATTTATTAGATAATTTGATTTGCCCATTTATTGATTTAGATGTAGTCAGACTACATAGCTGCCGCAGCTTATATAGTAATTTTGCTTTTAGATTTTTTTATAAATAGAAGAACCTAAATTTTAAAAATTAAAAAATTCACGACCATTATTATTTCTACAGTGTACTTTTCTTTAATTATAATAAATCTTTATCATTTAAGTCCATTGGAAAAATCGCAAGAAAAATCGCAGCTGGTGGCGCTTTTACGGCTTATGTAATTATTTTTCTTCAATTTGATGCTTTCCAAGTGTCTAAGTTGCTGATCGTTAAGTCTCATTGGTTTGTATAGCGAATCAAACGATTCGGTCTTATCAATTATGGCATATTTGTTAACAAATTGTTGGAAAAGGAACCATTATTTCCAATTCGTTAAACTGTCGATAATTTTTTAAATACATTTTCCAGAAAAATTAGCGATCAATTTGTCTAAAAAAAAACACTAAAGCCGCGTATCCACTATAGAGTTTTTTACGTAGAGCTAGAGAAAACTCTCGCGTAGAGTAGTGTATACACCCTGTAGAGCTCTACAGTAGAGCTCTACACGCACTCTACGTGAGAGTTCTATTGCGTAAAAAACTCTACAGTGTACACGCTATTGTTTTAGGTTTTGTAGAGCTCTACATTAGCTCTACACTCTATCTAGCATGTTTAATAAAGTTTTTTGCTCTACAGTAGAGAAAATAAATGTATAGGTCCACGTAATTTAAAATTGAGTTGGTCATTTCTTACGAGCGCATGTGTGCATTGACAAAAAAATATTTAATGACATTTCTATTTGCATTTCGATGGTCATTCGCTTTCAATATTGTTGAAATGTTTAAAATATTATGGTTGGGTACCAATTGAGTTTCTTGAAAACACACCTATAACTTATACCTATACCTATACCTATACCCAGGAGTGATATTCTAATTAACATTGGTTTTGGTAAGATATAGTGAGTACTAGTTTTTTTACACGTGTATCAGTTGCCAAGTGATGTCCTTATTTTAACCAGAAATTTACGTAAGGAATAGTGTCAACTCCTTCCACATTTTTTCTTATTAAGTTAATTGTCATTAAAAGAATTTTATCATCTAATGTTCATTGTATTAAAACCTCGTTCAGCTTCGGCGGAATTAACAGCAGCTGCCTTCAAAATACTAGTTTATTTTTAAAGATGTTATACAAACCGTTTTGTATGATCGTTAACTCGTAATTTGTAATAGCCGATTCAACAAGGATAAAACGAGACGACAGATAAAAAATACTTTTATATATTTCGTTCATTCGTTTCAATTTTTTTCATGTGTTTATATGAAAAGCCGAATTGTAGACGAGTCGGAGCTCAAACATATTTAACCCGCTGTAGATAATAATAAAATTCAATATTTAATATTGCTTTTAACAACCGGTCCAACGATTTTTAAAAACGTTAAGAACCGGTTCGGTCGTACCGGACTGTACCGGCTGAATATCACCACTGCCTATATACCTAACCTATACTTCTCCGGCTGGAATAGATTTTCGTGAGTGCGTATTTTTCTTTTGAGGCTTTTGTAACGTTTACCTTAATTTCATTAATTGGTCCACGATAAAATCCGGCATTTTGCATCCTTTTCGCAATCTACTCGCGCTCTTAATACTTTTTTTTCTTGATTTCTTCTTCAAGTTAAAAAATAACGGCACTAGCAGTTTATTTTGGCGAAAACTCATTTAAAATTGATTTTTTTTGGATAACTTGTGTACACACTGTACGCACGAACGAAAAACTAAAAATAAAATGGCTGAAAATAAAATATTATTAATCGAAAATAAAATATAGTAGTAGCCGAGCGCTCTACCGTAAAGAAAAACAGGTCTACAGTGTACACAGTCTGTAGAGCGCATGGTAGAGCTCTACTTAAAATTTCTCTACGGCTACTCTACTCAAAAGCGGTAGAGTCGTAGAGACGCTCTATAGTGTACACACTGTTTGTAGAGACTCTACACTCTACACTCTACGCTCTACCGAAAAAACTCTATAGTGGACACTTGGCTTTAGAAATGACGATAATTTCCAAAAATATATTAAATTATGGAATTTGGAAAAAATATAGATCATATTAACTTTCAAAACACGAGGTGGAGCTTTTTAGTTCTGCTGAAGTGCTTTTGTGATCTTTGAATATGTACCTAAAGCCTTGAGATGAAAACAGAGATGCATTTTAATTTTTTTTATTTATACAACGACGAACTCAAACTGCTTTACGCAATATTTTAGATATTTCTACTAATTAAATGATGATTCCTCTTTGTTAAAGGAATGCTAATATCTTTACTACTGATGATACCCTTGTATCATTCGGTTACATATTTAGACAAGTACACCGAATTTGCATGGAAATAAAAAATGCATTGGTGGATTGGTTTAAGGAAAGACAAAATTTCCAAACTATAGGTATACTATCGTCATAAGAGATTCTATAAGATACAATTTATGGGACTAAAGCCGCAATCATAAACTTCAATTCCTTCGTTCATTCATTCATTCAAACAATTTCAGCAGCCAGTCACATTCATTAAAAAAGAAGTTTAACGTCGCCACAGTTTCACGTAATTTTTAATCAATATTTAAAAATTGGTCAAAAAATTGTTTAAATGAATGAACGAAGAAATTTAAGCATGAATTTGGCTTAATGGCGCTCCACAAATTAGTTTATATCAATAATATAATATCATTAAAAAAAGAAATTGTGTATCCAATTCTTTTTGAGCTTTCGCGATTTTTACGCTTAGAAATTTTATTGTGCTGAAAATTCAGAATGTTTTATTAAGAACAATTCTAACGTTGTTTATCAAATGTATCTTCTTTTAGCAGTTACAGAATGTAACTGTTAAGCCTCAATAACCTAAATGCATCAATATCAATATCTATATCTATATCTATATCTATATCAATATCAATATCAATATCAATATCAATATCAATATCAATATCAATATCAATATCAATATCAATATCAATATCAATATCAATATCAATATCAATATCAATATCAATATCAATATCAATATCAATATCAATATCAATATCAATATCAATATCAATATCAATATCAATATCAATATCAATATCAATATCAATATCAATATCAATATCAATATCAATATCAATATCAATATCAATATCAATATCAATATCAATATCAATATCAATATCAATATCAATATCAATATCAATATCAATATCAATATCAATATCAATATCAATATCAATATCAATATCAATATCAATATCAATATCAATATCAATATCAATATCAATATCAATATCAATATCAATATCAATATCAATATCAATATCAATATCAATATCAATATCAATATCAATATCAATATCAATATCAATATCAATATCAATATCAATATCAATATCAATATCAATATCAATATCAATATCAATATCAATATCAATATCAATATCAATATCAATATCAATATCAATATCAATATCAATATCAATATCAATATCAATATCAATATCAATATCAATATCAATATCAATATCAATATCAATATCAATATCAATATCAATATCAATATCAATATCAATATCAATATCAATATCAATATCAATATCAATATCAATATCAATATCAATATCAATATCAATATCAATATCAATATCAATATCAATATCAATATCAATATCAATATCAATATCAATATCAATATCAATATCAATATCAATATCAATATCAATATCAATATCAATATCAATATCAATATCAATATCAATATCAATATCAATATCAATATCAATATCAATATCAATATCAATATCAATATCAATATCAATATCAATATCAATATCAATATCAATATCAATATCAATATCAATATCAATATCAATATCAATATCAATATCAATATCAATATCAATATCAATATCAATATCAATATCAATATCAATATCAATATCAATATCAATATCAATATCAATATCAATATCAATATCAATATCAATATCAATATCAATATCAATATCAATATCAATATCAATATCAATATCAATATCAATATCAATATCAATGTCAATATCAATATCAATATCAATATCAATATCAATATCAATATCAATATCAGTATCAATAGCAATATTGGTTTAGTTTTCGTTTATTTAAAATACCTGCCATTTTGATAAATTTTTCATTTTGAAATGGCATACGACGAAAATTCGCGAAAATAAGTCGACGTTGTTGTTGTAAAATCGTTCGTCATTTTTTTTTGTCATGTGGCGATGAAACCAAATAGTTCGTTTTATATTCCCTAGTAGCAATGGCTTAACGATTGAATTGTAAATTTAAAGGTATCTCTGTATGTTCTACGGCTTCAAATAATAGTATGTACATTGTAATATGACTTTACTTCATCTTTATATTGTTTTATTTCCAAACGCTACTGGATTACAATTATCGAGCGATTGTTTTTTTTATAATAATAAATAAATAAATATTAAGATGAAATGATTCGTTGGCCTACATTAAATATAGTTTTCAAAATTGACTTCAAAATTAACAAACTTTAATTAAATTTACGCAATAAATAATTAAATTTATTGCAAACTATGTAACGCAATAGAGTTAAAAGAGTTTAAGCTCTAAAACATATTCTATAGCTTTTGATGACTGAAGTTTTTGTGTTTGATGTATTTCTTATTTATAAATAAGTTAAAATATTCAATCCCTATATAAATTTTCTCAACATCAAAATGTAATCAGTTCGATCTATAAGTTAATAAAACGAACTATTTAAAAAGTTTACCACCGAAGTAAATACCAAATCAAAAATCCAATTCACTGTATATATACGCAAAGCAACAACCACTATACGTTTATGTAATAAATCAAGCAAAAAACAAACCAAAATTAATTTCCCCAGCAAAAAAAAAAAAAATTCTCATTAAAAACCAAAATTAAATAATCAAAAATTTATCAGTAAACCAAAAATAAAGTTTATATACTTTTATTTTCTATCAGCACACATATACATATATACCCACCACATTCACACATACGTAGCGTGTTATATAGTTTTGAGCTTTTAGAATTAATGTGTTTTATTTTTTAATACGAAGCTTTTACCATTCATTCGTTGATTTGATTTTATTAGTTTATAATATCGGTATAGATTAATAAATAAATAAATAAGAAAAAACTAAAAATAAAACCAAAAACACACGTGAAGCCAAACACGAAAAAAAGCTTCACAAAAAGCTTTACTCAGTAAACGAGAAAATGAGGAAGAGTGAGTGCGAGTAAAGTAAAATTTATTATACATTTCGTATACGTCTTGTGCTTTTACAATATTTACTTGATTTTATTATAAAATTTTAAGCAAGTTGTAGTAAGTTAACAAATGTGATGTGAATAATATATAAATTTTTAAATTTTTTTTTTCGCTTTCAAAACTTAACAAATTTTCTTTTATACCTCATATATATATAGCTACTGTACAAACATATATGTTCTTTATTGAAGAAAATTGAATTTATATAAACAAAATACAATTATTTTCCCGAAGAAAATTTCCTTTATAAGTATTTTTTTGAAAAATGAAAATTAAAAATTTATCATGAAATCAAAATAAAAGTAAGTTGTATAGTTTGTATTGTGAAACTATGTTTAAGGAAGTTTAGTTGTGTCGATGAAGTGAATTTTACTTTAGGGATAACCATAACCGTTTTGAATTACAATTGGCGTAAAAAGTGTCAGTTTAATTTTAAAATATAAGTTGGTCACATATTAAGTTTGACTTATTTGATATTAAATAAAGTCAAGCCCCGTTAGATTTGTATCTGTAGTGTTGTAATTTTTTAAATTAGACATTAAACAAAATGATCCAAATTTTTTCGTAAAAAAATGCTATATAAGTCTAGGTTTCGACTGAAAAGTTCGTTGTTATTTTTACAATGGGAAATTTCTTTTTGTATGTGTATTGACATTTTATGTATTTGAATATTTTCAAATTTGACGCTGATTTTTTTCATAAAAATTCATTGGAATTGATTGCAAATGTAAAATGTTTGATCAAAAATAAATGGCTTTCAGTGTTTATTTTAATCGCAACCAAAATACACGATAATGACATTTATCAAATAAATGAAGAGCTGTCCATAAAATTTCCTAGAGGAAATTTTAAATTTTAGTACCAATGTAAAAATAACAATTAAATAACAATCAAATTAGTTCAAATCGGTTGCATTTTCTACAAATCCGTTTTATTTTTTTTTTATTTAGTTTTTATAATTTTATCTTTCTATTTTTTGTTTTGGATATTGATTAAGGTTTTTTGGATTGTGAAATTTAGGGTTAGAAATTTTACACAAAGAATATTGGGTTCCGAGAAATCGACTCGGCAACCCATTAAAAAAGTATGGAGCCATTCTGATCTTTTCGCTATTAAAACGAATACCAGTAAACCTTTTGGCTTTCCAATATTATAATGGCATGTAATATGTCTGTGAACACTGATACTTTAAATAAAACTATATCTTCAACCTTATAAAAACCTTATAAAAAGTTAAAGAATAAAAAGATATTTTAGAGGAAGTAGATTTAGCTCTAGGATTAAATGAAATTGATTACGCTTTTTGCAGGGGCGAAATCATTAAAAACACAAATGATATTAAAAGTTTTATAACAACAAAAATTTGATACGTATTTCTGGATATACTCCGGTAAAAACAATGACAGCTGACCGCTTAGAAATTCAGCAGACGAATTTTGGAAATCCAAAGCGAATTATAGCAGTTCGACGGCAACCATTTAGGTCAAATGAATTTTTTGTCTATTGTAAAAAAATAATTTTGATTTGATATATACAACATCCGTAACACCCAGAGAAACGTCAAAATTGTAAAAATAAATCGGGTTATAATTTCAGTTTTAAACAAATTCAGTTTTACCATTGCATTCACCAGAAAAATACAGACATATTACCAAGATTCATAAATTCAATTTGGTAAAGAAGCATCGGTATAAGCTCGTTTGAAGGGAATGAGGATACAAAACGAGAAGTAAAATTATGAAGATTCAAGAAGAAAACCAGCGAGTGTTTAATCGAAGTCAAAAGAATATATATATATCACGTCATTTGAGATGTTGTCAGTACTCGTTACTATAATTGGACTCATTTTGGATCTGAGCTAAAACTAATGCCAAAATTGTTGGGTCCGTACTCCAATTAAGGTTTCCAAAGTTACTCAAACAAGCTCTAAAACGTGTAGAAGCTTGGGGAACAACACGTAGGTCCTATTCCCACGAGTATTAGTGCATATTTAAATGTAGAACTATTTACCCTAGTGATGAAAAAAACAAATTACGATGAAGATTCAGAACAAAATGGACTGACCTAAACGGAAAAGGGTATATTTACACATCTTAATATATACTTACCCAACCAAGATCCACTATTCAAAATTCAAAGAAGTTAACAATACAAACCTTAAGAGAGAATAGAGTATTCCTGCAGATTTAGATTATATCCAATCAAGACGTGTGATCGTAAAAAGTAGAATTACGGTTCAATTTCAAAGAAGCTATTGTTGAGGAAGAGAACTTGCACAATGGCCGAACAAGATGGCCATTTTTGTAGGAAACCCCTGTACTAATGTGTAATCTCTTAAAGCAGTATTGCATGATAACGTTTGTTTGAAAAATTGAGACAGTTGGTAAACGACATCGAGAATAAAAAGACCTAGCTAAATTATTAAAATTTAATTAAAACATTTAGTTAAAACAAGTTTAGCATTTTAATATTAAGGACTTCGAGTCCGGTTATATTTAAACCAATATAAAGGAATTCAAAGATTCGCTAATATAATATTGACCTCTTAACCTAATCTTAAATTTAAAAACTTAACCTATTATTAAAATTCATAAATGAATGATAATTTTTAGTAAGAGTATACGTCAATAGAATCAAAGTTCTGTACAAACACTCAGTTATTTCATACTTAGGCTGCGTGCCATACTCAAGGTAAATGGCATTTTCTGTAAATGTTTTAGTAAATCGAATTACTGTGCTAAAAAGGTGGATAAATCATTTGGAAAGAGGTAATAGGTCGGCCGTTGTTGTTATTTTTTCACATTTTATTTATTTGTTGCAACAAAAATCAGACACAAGAGTAAAATTATGATTAATTAGAATAATTCCTAAAATACGTGAACATAGAAGACATTTTGGAGAATATTATTGGACTTAATATAAAGAAACCAAAAAAAAATTGGACATTTCATTTGTTACCTACAAACCAGTCATTTCAACCCTCGAAACCTATATATTTACTTAAAATTTGGCACGACATGAAAAGTAAATTTGTACTAAAATTCTAGTTTAACGAATTTTACGATTTACTTTGATTATGGCACGCAGCCTTAATTAAGAATTCGTTTATTGAGTTTATTAAAGAATTGTCACTATAATGGATCATTAGCTCATAATTACGTCGGATGTCAGGGATGACACATTCTACCAATTTCATATTGGTCAGCTTGCAGCATGCAGTCTTTATGTTCTAAACCTTTTCTAAGTATAGGCTAAGTCTAGTCTCTTGTCTAGATGAATACTGTGATATTCCACTGATGGTTCCCATTAGAGAGGACAAAACTATCAACATGTGTTTGGATTTGATGAAATTTTGCAGTGTAAATATTGTATAATATAAATAGACTTGCGTTTTTCCACGTTTTAAAATAGTTTCATAAACTATTCAGCAAAAACTGCAATAGCGCACTCATATGCTAATTTATAATTTATATAATGTATACATTTTTTCTAATTTTCATGAGTTGAGAAAACGAGATAAGCGCAAACAATTCACAATTATAAGGCGTACAAATTTTATTCCAATTGCTCGTAGATTTTTTAATAACAGATTTGGGATATTTTCTGGTTCAAGAGCTTTTAGGCAGGGTCAGGCGTTTTACATGTAAAAAACGTTTTCTCCATTTTACATGTAAATAACGTAAATTACAAATAATTTAAAATATTGAATAAATGATACAAACATTTGTTTATAAGAATAACGCATTAGAAAATCCAATTAAACATTTTATTTAAATGGTTAATCATAATTATTTTCAACTTTTAGTTTTCTACATTGAGACTATAAAAATCACCTATCCTTCTACAATGCCATCTGTTTACGTCTTAAACTAGTTCTTATATTCGACAAAATAAACAACTAGTGACATAGTGCCATCTAGCTACATTTGAATAAACTAAAATAAAATATTTTTAAGAGTACATATTTCTTTCAATATGTAGCGGAAAACTAATTGCAATTTGACGTTTAATCATAAATAAAATAATTCTCTGCAGTGAAATGAATGAAGTGAATCTATACTCGTTTGACTGGGTTTTAAATTTAAATCTTTAAATTAAAAACAGGACAAAATCAAACAAATTATCACTACCCGTCTCACCCTCATCAAATAAATGTATGCCTGAAAATACTAGCCCTATTCTATCCATTCGATAAAATGCCTATGCATTATGCCTTTGATGTCCAGTGTAGTAAAGAGGTAGCGAATATGATTATCGAATTTAAGCGTGGAACTGTAGTGAATTTTATTAATTCAATTTAATTTTTCTTACTCTAATTACAATTAATAATTTTTCATAACCTAAGTTTGCAGCAATACCATTATACTAACCTTACCATAGAATTAATACTAGATAAATTGATTAATACATTAATAATTATATTTGGGAAAAATATTCTTTTTGAAACCCAGCAGTTACCATTCAAGGAATTCCATATGCTAACTCCTCTCACGAAAAACGAAGCGTTCACTTTATAAGTTGCACTTTATTTTACATTTATACATATGTACAAATATCACAATAAATAAACACAAATACACTACACTGTAGTATTTAGTCAATTTTTCTTTAATTAAGAGATTTGGTAACAGATGGCGATAATTGTAATGAAAAAGTTGATTTATATTTTACAGTATGTATAAAATAATCGTTTACATTTTACATACATTTTACATGTAAAAAACCCAGTAAATTACATTTTGTAATTTACACGCCCAACTGTGCTTTTAGGGGACGATGAGACCTTAATATTACAATAAAACCATTTACAAATATATCCAATAGAGAGTTATCACTATTTATTATTGTATTATTCATTGAGTCAATGCTACTTTGCACTTCAACAAAGGGTATTGGATTTGGACAGAAACTGGATTTTTTTTTCAGTGTTCAGTAGATAATACTATTAGATATTTAGAAATGTCATTCTATATAAAACCCCTGTTTAAGCTTATTCATCTTATTTTTAATGGTTTTTGTATATTCCACGTACACATTTTAGGTGTCTTATGAGTTAATGTCATATTTAGACTGTGTCCGAAACCCATGATAAATATTTGTGAATACAATTTTTGGACATTTATTTGATAAAATAGAAGACATCAAAAATTATCCTGGTCAGTTGCTATATGATAATTTTTGACAAGTACTAAAATTTTCTATATCGCTCACTCGGATATACAAAAAAATATATAAAATTTACTACTTAGTTTTGTAATCATTCAAAATCAAATATAAAAAATTGGAACTTTTTTGTTGCCATGACAATTTCAATAAACAATGCACACGATTATGTAAATGTAATTTTTCTTCATACCTTTTATACCTCATAAAAAATTAATTTAAAAACAAATAAGGCGGGGAAATATTTCAATCAATTGTTGTATTTTTCGGACAGCATAATAAAGAATTGGGAATGTAAGGGAATATTTTTCAAATAAATGTCAAAAATTTAAATATCCCCGCAGTTCCACTGAATTGTTCCTTTTTAGATGATCAGCTTTTTGAACCATTTGCGCGTTGATTCACTTATTATAGAAAATAATTCGACCGTTTAAATAAACTTGAATTAACTGAGTTACCAAACGCATTCATACGAAATATATTAAATTTAACAGTGTAAATGCTACGCTATCATAGAAAACTTGATTTTTATGTGGAGAGAATAAGCAATTTGTAGATTGATTACTGTATATCAATATCAAATTGGGAACAAAATTGAGATGAGAATAATATTCTCGCATATACAATAGAAATGCAGTGAAAAGCAACTATAAAATTAGTTCCAATGATCTTTTACCTTTTAACATACACAAAAATGGTGTTGTGTTGTTTAAACAAAATAAGCACTTGTTCGGGATGGTTATTTAAAGTTTATTTTGTTTAGTAAAGCTTAATAATTTTTGTACTTTGATTGTAATGACTAGTAATGATCGATTTGAAAAAGTTTTATTTTTTAACAAGTTTTATTTCCTTCTTTTAAAATTCCATTTTTAAGAATTTAAAAGCATTTATGCACTGTAAGTGCACAATAGAAAGCTTTCATAACAAAATGATTGTTTTGGGTCCTTTCATGAATACTAATATATATATATATATATATATATATATATATATATATATATATATATATATATATAGATATATATATATATATATATATATATATATATATATATATCATACAAGTAATTATTACCAAACGGCCGGTATTCCAGTATATCTCAATTGAAAATTAAAAACTTGGCCAGCGTGACAAAATGTATCAGATTTTTTTGATTCAAAAAAATAAAGATTGTCGTTATAAAAGCTAAAATAATGCCATTACTTTTTATCGAATTTTAATTAAAAACGTTTGTTTCTAAATGTTCCAAATATTTATCATTAGTGTTGACGTCTGACTGAATTTTTTATAATATGTCTTCACTAAAATGCAACAAACATACTAAATTATATATATATATATATATATATATATATATATATATATATATATATATATATATATATATACATATATATATATATATATATATATATATATATATATATATATATATATATATATATATATATATATATATCATACAAGTTTATATCAATGTTTTAATTTATGGAATATAAACCATCTGTGCGCGGGTACAATCTTAGACATAACATACTGCTTTTATAAGAAAACAATTTAATCAAATTATGCATACAAATTATAATACCAAATTGAATTAAATTTTTTTTTCTTCCTAATAACATGAAAACGCCGCAAACACTACCAAGTGCATACAAATTTATGTGTGTATATCGTAAATAGTTCATCAGTGAAACCGTTTTACAAACCAATTAAAATATGTCATTGCAATATGCCGACACATGAACTTGAACCATGATATTTATACGTACACATCACTGGCTATATTTTTTATTCTCCCAATACCATCCCAAATGCTGTTGAATTATTCAATAACCAAAATCTTCATCATCATATTTATCTTCCTCTCATATTTTTTTTTTTTGAAAGATATATTTACGTCATGCTTTCAATGCGTTCGTCTCTTTGAAACGATGACAAATTTTTTGATTTATTTATGTGGAAAAAAAATGAAATAAACTCCCGAACACCGACGTCGGTATAATGACATTAAATTTTATTCATTTTAATAGAGGGTTATAATATGTATACGTATTTCGCATAATGCCTTAAATGGTTTGTACATAAGAGCATTACTTTGCGTATAATACCCGAAAAAAAGTGGCATAGTGTTAAAGAAAATTTTGAGATTGGTTGATTGAAACTATGTTCGCGTAAACATTTGAGTTTGGTTTTGTATGGTAAATAATTTATTCCACGTCTGTGATTCAAAATGTGTGTTGTGAATTGTAACTTTGTTCAATTTATCATAAAAACCACTTAATATTATTATATGTTTATGAATAAAGATCTTAATAATAATGTTAAAGAATTTTTTTTTCGGGTTTACACAATTTCGGCTT
Organism: Tipula confusa; assembly: GCA_963556175.1. Taxonomy (NCBI): domain Eukaryota; kingdom Metazoa; phylum Arthropoda; class Insecta; order Diptera; family Tipulidae; genus Tipula; species Tipula confusa. Next base: position 64,619,264 of record OY744476.1, read on the forward strand.
AAATCTGTTTAAAATAACAATTATGTTGTAAAAATGTGAAATCAGAGCCAACAACCAAACATCAAGAACAGGGAAGAGAATCTATAGCTTGTCTGCTATAGTTTCCCTTTTGCATCAAGAGTAAAACACAAAGTTAAAGAAAATTACAGATTATCAGAGGAAAATAAGCGCAGATCTTCATTAACGCAAGTTAACGGTAGAACTAATCTTAAATACATTCGGATAATAGACTCATATTTAATATATATATATATATATATATATATATATATATATATATATATATATATATATATATATATATATATATATATATACATATATATATATATATATATATATATATATATATATATATATATATATATATATATATATATATATATATATATATATATATATATATATATCTCGACGATACTTTGATCGAACAGCACAAGCGACATTTTTTTGAATTTCTGTTTTTTATATCATTGGAAAGCGCTGATTCAGCTCTATACAATTGTTTACCAATCATTCTTCTTTTGTTTCAATAAAACCGTGTGTTTCTATTCCAAAGTTTTTTAAAAGGTATAAGCGACATAAATAAGTATTTTATTTTGACCTAAGCGACAGAACTTAGTGGTAATGCGCATTGTAATAGTGGTATTGTATTTGTCCCAAATAGTCAACTGTCCTATCAAATATGGCTAATTCAGGTAGGCAATAGTAATTGTGAGATTACCTTTTCTAATTTAGTGCAAAGGATAATACTAAATTAATTTAAAATACAAAGCTACAGTTATTTCAATTTTATAGACAAATAGTCGTTTGAGTCTTTTGGAAAAATTTAAAAAAAAAAACCAACAACTGCCAATTATTCCATATGATTTTGGTGCTATTATTTGTATTGATTTAATCAATTTATAACAAATTAGGGAAGATAAGATTTTGTCAGTGAATTCTAAAAACATCCAATTTCAAATATGTCATGTTTTCTATTTGGTTATCTTATTTTATACTGTATTATTTCTAATAAACTATTTACTTGAATTATGGCGTTTGTGCTGTATGAATTTTGGCGTTTGTGCTAGAATTGAAAACCAAAACTACCTCGATTATAATATCGAAGATACTCTGATCAAACAGCACAAGCGACATTTTGGAAACTTCACCAAATAAGTATGAAAATGAATTTCTATAAATTAATATTATTCATTTTTATATTAATTGTTATGTAATGTATTGTTATTTATTATAATTTATACCCGAGGGGAATAATACACGAACAATTAAAACGTTTTCTATGAATAACACAAACGACAAAATTGGTCCTTTTTACATCTTCAAAAAACACAACTGCGCTTAAGCGACATTTTGAAAAGATTGATTAGCACAAGCGCCTCAGCATAAGCGCCAAATTAATAAATAAAAACACACAAGCGACCAAAAAGTAGTATTTATGCTATAACTCAATAAATAATTAACGAAACTAAATAAAATTATGTATTTATGTCCGACTAATACTAAGTTATACATCAAAAATAATACTGAGCCAGTTTAGTTAAAACTTAATATTTTAAACGTTTTTCCCTTCTCCTGTAAAATTTCCAACATGTCGCTTGTGCTGTTCGATCAAAGTATCGTCGATATATATATATATATATATATATATATATATATATATATATATATATATATATATATATATATATATATATATATATATATATATATTCCTCATATATGGACTGGTTCTAAAAATGAAAATCGATATTCAAAAATGCACCTCAAAGAGTTTTTGTTCATGTTCAAGCTTTTGAAATAAAAATAGATAACATTTTTTTTTCGAATTACTTTAAAATAATCCAAATTTTTTTTTTTTTTAAATAGAACTTAAATTTAAGGTTAAAAGGGTTATAAAACAATTATTTTGTATGTAAAGTAAACGTGTTTTACGAACTATGATCTGAAAAGAGCTTTTAAGCATTTTTTAAAAACTATATTTGGTATTTTGTGAAATATTTATGTGTTATTTTGAGATATTTAAGGCCATAGTGCAATTTATAAATTGTTTTTACCATTTCTGATTTTATCAATCTACATAGTAGATAAATCCATTAGTTTAACATCAATGGTCTGTAAAATACAAAAGGAATGCAATATTTTCTTAAATGAGATGAATTTTTTTGGTTCATATAATAGTCCTTAAAGATTTAGAGTTCTGGAAATATAGTTTTTTTTTCCAATTATTTTTTCTTTACATGCATTAACATTATGTGGTAATACTTGCACGAGTTCCAAGAGCTTTCGCACAACGTTTTAATCATTTCATTTGGTTCAATATAACAGATCATAAATATTTTTAGTTCTGAAATTAACTTTAAAATACTGGAATACGTGGCCAAATTATTTGAATTTTTTGGATGTATCGGTTATAATTACTTGGTAGAAATTTAAAATTTTGAAAAAGCTTTCAATCACTGTTTGAAAAATCTTTATTGGTTCACTATAAAAGTTCTTAAACATTTCGAGTTCTAGAATATGTAAACGAATCAGGCCAAATTATTCATACTCTTGTGATGTGCTCATGATTTAATTGAGTAAAAATTTGATAAGCGTCGAACTTATTTGACAGCATTTGTAAAGGTTCTGAGAGCTCTCGGTCAATTTTTGATTCAACATAATTAGTTCATAATATCAGTTTTTAAATATGATGGGTTCTGGAATTTACGAATTCGGCCAAACTATAATATTTTTTTTTTTAAATATATAGCCTATGTTTTTGAAAAAATCGCAACAGGCACTGTCAGAAGCTTCTGTGTTTTTTTGCCAAGTTACATATTTTACTTAAACAAATATTTAACGTCATCCAAATTTGTCATTGAACACTTTACTGTAGAATACTTAAATTATCTCGACTTTAGGCACAAAACTTTTTCTTCATCACAATTTAAATTTTACTTCCAAAATCGGTTGTCACAATTTAAAGGACTAATACTCGAACAAAAGAATTGATAACTATTCAGTAGTTATTTTAAGCAATCTTCTAATGCATTATGTTATATATGTTATATACCAACTGCTATTGTTAATTTTAAGTGACCCGCAGTGATGTCCAAGTTTGAATAACCGTTGATTTGGATTATCCATGCATATTTGTCACTGAAACATTGAATAAACGCCAACGAAGTCAAATATAAAAATAATCGGTCTATCATCTTTAGCTGTTAAGTCTACAAGAGTTATGACGACATCACTTTTACAATCGAAAAGGAAACCAAATAACACCATCTTTATTTTTGAATGGTTAGAAGCTACTGGTATGAACTCAGAAATTTGTAAAGCGATTATATAATGTCACTTGCATGTGTGTATTACTATTAAGGTAGGAAATGAGCACATATATGAATTAAAATAAATGGATACCTCCATATACCAATATTAAGGTGGACGCATGAAGAACTCGAAGTTCTAGCATTTGTCCCAACATCCAATTATATTACATACCTAAACTCGGAGAATATCGAGTATTTTCAAAGAGTAATCTATATTATGCTGGCCTTTATACACTAAAAGTACAAATAGATTACGTATACCTGCGATATCTAAGGTGTAAAGCGTCAGTTGTTTAAACTTAATCGATTAATGCTCCACTGCATTTATTTAGCGCCAGTTTTGGGTTACTTTGAATTGACACGATAATAAATCTAATTTTGTAATTAGTTATTCGGAGCATATAATTATGCTAATTGTAATAATTATTGTTTATTTAGTAATTTTATTTATTTTTTATTATTATTACGACTAAGTAGTTTACTCATTTAGTAATTTACATTGCATATTATTATACATTTATTGGAATTAAGCCTGATAGGATAATCCCAATTTACAATGATTCCTAACAAGATTTATTGCGCTTCTATCATCTAGGTCACCTTAGGGCTAAGGGTTTGATTCTTTATAAGGTTCTTGCTATAGTGATGTTGGTCATCATGCGACGTAAATCCTGATTTGTAGACTCATGCAGGCGTTGCAATTATTTCCTTGCATGATAATTGATCTAGGCCGCGACAAACTCCATTTTCAAATTTCTATGAAGGTAGTCGTTTCTAATGTACCACGGTGCATTTACAATGGAACGTAGTATTTTATTTTGGAACGTTTGGATTATTTTGATATTTGTTATCTAAGCACAATCCCAGATTTGTATGATATAGAGCCATCCCGGTTAAGGAATTTGTTTATATAGCAGAAGCTTATTATGAATTGAGAGCTCAAAGTGCCTCCTTAGAAACCAGTACATTTTCCTGAAGTTGATGTTTTATTCTTCTTTATTTTTTTAAATATGTTCCTTCCACCTTAGTTTAGCATCAAAGGTCATGTTCTTTCCTTTCTTTTTCTGGCAAGCTTTTAATTACTTGACCCATTATTAAGTCATACTCTGGAGCCTTTTTAACGATTAAGTTGTTCTTTATTTCCCATTTTAGTTCATGCACTGTTATAGGCTGGGGTAATATCTTCCTTCGCAGATTGTCTTGAATATGGTTGAAATGTCAGCTCTAGATGATTGGCATACAGATCTGCTTTTTGTTTGGGATTTCTAGTCCAGGTATCGTTGTTTTTAATTGGAGGGACCTATAAGCTAGTTCTTTTTAGAGCCTTGGTTACCTTCCATAGAGAATAGTCAGAATTTCTTTGTCCTGCCTGATGGTTTAGGTATTTATTGACTTACTGGTTTTTAATCTCCTTTCTTAAAACTTTTAATTTATTGACCAAATTATTAAACAGTCTATTTGCTTCCGGTGTTCGTTTTTTTTGCCAGTTTTTACGAGCTTCACTTTTATTTTTAATCATTTCTCTCACTTCTTCGGGATATGTAAAGTTTCGATTGGTTTCCCTTATATGACTAGGAGTACTATTCTATACGGCATTTTGTATATTTTCTATGAGTTTGTCTAGTTCATCTGCTAACTGCTCTGGATTACGTTTAGGGACTTGAAGATTAGTTTTATCCTGTATAAGTGTTTAAAATAGATTCCAATTAGTTTGTCATTATAACTGGCAAATGATCCGATGAAAGACTGGAGTCATTTGCTAGATGAATATAATTCTCTGAGGTTGGTGTTCCACCTAAATGGAATTCGCATTTAAGCTTTTTACTGGCTGCTTTTCCTTCCCTTTAGTCGTTGTTAACCATGATCCCCAGTAGTTACTTTTTGCGTTAAAATTACCTCCCATTAAAAAATTTCTTCGAAGTGGTTTGAGGAACATAATGTACTCTTCTTGTTTGAGATTGTATCTAGGTGGGCAGTATATTGCAGAGAGGTTATGGCTTTTTATTTTACTTAGATTGTTGCCCTTTAATTCCAGTTCTTCATTGTGTTGGATATTATCTTTAACAAAGATAGCTGACCCACCATTAGCTTTATTCTTAGGATGTACCTAATGATAAAAGTTCTCTAGTTTACCTAACTGTCTCTAGATTATCTCTACGCGGTAGCACCTGGGCAACGTTGTCTTGCATGGGTAATATATCACCGGCTGAAGTTTTAGAGAAGAGTGTAATAACACTATAAACAACCAAATGCAATGCAACCAAAAAGGAACATAATTCTCTAGATGGCAGACCTGATGTTCATGAAAATCCACTCTCTTCAGAGATCGGTTCTATAGATTCTGGGGGGACTAAACATTACTACAAAATTCTACCAACGATCAAACTAGTTACGAGGAACCATTTTTATTCCGAAGGAGCTCGATTACAATCAGATCACCAAACAATAAAATATTTTGAAAAAATGCAGTCTTCAATGAAAAACGAACTTTATTTCCAGTACAAATGCCGAGTGCATCAACAAATATTATAAACAGAGAAGAGCCAAATGGTCATTCAAATAATGGTTGCTGATTGCTGTGGCAATTTCTAGTCTATCAACAGAATAATAGATTCAAAGTTCTGGGTCAAGAAGAGTATTGCACAGATGAGCAACAACTGGAAAACGATGTTTCCGGAGCTGATAACCGAAATTCTAAGAAATGGAGGTGCTTAAAAATGAAAACTCTTCCTTAAAAACCTAAAAATATCACTGCCTCCACTCATTTTTGTGAGCAATATAAATAATTTCGAACTTTTTCGACAAAAAGTAATAAAAACCACTAGTAAATCTGCTAATTTTAAGGCGCTGAATCAAGAAAATGATTACAGAAAGGTCAACGAATTACTGGAATAACTAAAAAAGGACCGAGTAACCAATTAGAAAATATCGATATCACACCTACCAGCAAGGAAGGAGGTAATCAGAGGCTTACCATCTTCCATTAGTCACGATACAATTAAAGCTTTTAGAAAAAATGGGGCATGATGTCGGTATTACCAACAAATACAAAATGGTCACAACAACGAATGGAGTGAATGACAGGAAACACTTTCCATTATTTTACATCGACTTAAAACAAAAAGACAACAATAAAGAAGTATACAACATCAAGAAACTTGCGTACTATATAGTTAAAATTGAGCCACCGAACCAAACAAGGGGCATCCATAATGTATGAACTGTCAAGAACTTGGACATACCAAGAGCTTTTGCTATCGTCAAACCAAATATGATAAATGTGCTGATGATATCGCACCTTCATGTGCTCTTTGACAACAACAAAGACATACTGCCTATAATTTGCAGGGATGCTGTGTATATCAGAACAAAATTAAGTCAGAAGAGAACAAACCAGACCTGCTAAACTACAAACAACAATCACAATATCCACAGTTGGATATGCGCGAATTACCAAATTATCTCGTTCCTACGCATTGTAACCTGGAACGCTAATGGGTTAAACCAACGAGTGTAAGAACTGGAGATATTCCGCCATACAAACAACATAATATTTTACACAGATTTCAGAAACGCACTTCTCCAACAAAAGCTTTATCAGAATAAAGGGATTTATTTCCTACTGGAAAACCCACCCTAGTGAAAGAGCCAGAGGTGGTTCAGCTGTACTAGTTAAAAATAATATCAAACATGATCAACAAGAAGCTATTCGTGAAAGCTTCAAGCATGCAACGGTTTTCTCAATCCAAAATAATGGCGCAGATCTAAATATTGCGGCAGGATTCTTGGTCTAAGATTTATTATTGGAGGGGACCCTAACCCTATAATAAAACTTATAGCTTGAAACTATTCATGAAAACCAATGCGAATACCTGTCTCCAGAAAGGCCATCGTATTGGCCAACGGATGTAGGAAAAATATCAGATCTTAATTTGTTCATTATAAAAGGTATTTTATCTATTTACACTGGAGTCGAAGGAATTAACGACTTAACATCTTATCACATACCTGTACTGTTGTCAGTAAGCGCTATAGTCATAAAAAAAAAAAAAATCTTACTAACAGATCCACGGATTGGGATCTCTTTAGAGAAAAATTGGAGGAGCTAGTTTAATTAAAAGTTAGTATTAAAAGTAATGAATAATTGGAACAACAACAAAAAACTTCATTGAATACACTAGTATGGCCGCCAGTCTAGCTACTCCAGAATTAAAGGACAAAGCGGAAATTGGAGTCAAATACCTAGCTGAAATCAGGGAACAAATCAAGGAAAGAAGAAAAGCAAGGATAATATAGCATCTCAACAAAGTCAATAGGCTAATCAAAAGCTTCAAACAGGATTGCTTCGACAACTATACTTAAGCAAGTTAGGTCCAGAAATGGATAAGGACTACTCGTTACAGAAAGCAACCAAAAAATTTAATCGACCTATAGTTCCAGTACTACTTATAAGAAATGCTCAAGGCAGCTGGTTTCGACAAGAGAAAGAAAAAAATCGACACTCTTTGCTCAACACTTATCACTATTGTTTCAACCCCATGACGTTTATTCCAACATTGACGGAATACCTGTTTATCAACCAAATCAGGATTTTAAAAGGGTTACGCCAATGGAAATTGCTGAAGAAATTGACAAAAGTCTTAACCAAAAAAAGGCACCTGAAATTGATGAAATATCTCCGGGTCTATTCAAGGAACTTTCACGTAAAGCAAATATCATTATACCCAAATCCTCCAAAATGGCACAAACAATTATGCTGAAGAAACCGCAGGTAAACCAGAAGAAAAAATAAGATCATGCAGACCAATTTCACTGCTTCCGAACTTATCAAAGCTGTTTGAAAGCACAGTTGGGCGTGTAAATTACACAATGTAATTTACTGGGTTTTTTACATGTAAAATGTATGTAAAATGTAAACGATTATTTTATATATACTGTAAAATATAAATCAACTTTTTCATTACAATTATCGCCATCTGTTACCAAATCTCTTAATTAAAGAAAAATTGACTATATACTACAGTGTAGTGTGTTTGTGTTTATTTATTGTGATATTTGTACATATGTATAAATGTAAAATAAAGTGCAACTTATAAAGTGAACGCTTCGTTTTTCGTGAGAGGAGTTAGCATATGGAATTCCTTGAATGGTAACTGCTGGGTTTCAAAAAGAATATTTTTCCCAAATTTAATTATTAATGTATTAATCAATTTATCTAGTATTAATTCTATGGTAAGGTTAGTATAATGCTGCAAACTTAGGTTATGAAAAATTATTAATTGTAATTAGAGTAAGAAAAATTAAATTGAATTAATAAAGTTCACTACAGTTCCACGCTTAAATTCGATAATCATATTCGCTACCTCTTTACTACACTGGACATCAAAGGCATAATGCATAGGCATTTTATCGAATGGATAGAATAGGGCTAGTAATTTCAGGCATACATTTATTTGATGAGGGTGAGACGGGTAGTGATAATTTGGTTGATTTTGTCCTGTTTGAAATTAATAAAGATTTAAATTTAAAAGCCAGTCAAACGAGTATAGATTCACTTCATTCATTTCACTGCAGAGAATTATTTTATTTATGATTAAACGTCAAATTGCAATTAGTTTTCCGCTACATATCGAAAGAAATATGCACTCTTAAAAATATTTTATTTTAGTTTATCCAAATGTAGCTAGATGGCACTATGTCACTAGTTGTTTATTTTGTCGAATATAAGAACTAGTTTAAGACGTAAACAGATGGCATTGTAGAAGGATAGGTGATTTTTATAGTCTCAATGTAGATAACTAAAAGTTGAAAATAATTATGATTAACCATTTAAATAAAATGTTTAATTGGATTTTCTAATGCAAGTTATTCTTATAAACAAATGTTTGTATCATTTATTCAATATTTTAAATTATTTCTGGACGGATTCTCGTTTTTTAAATATAATTTACATAATTTTGTAAAATACACATTTTTTTTGTAATTTACGTTATTTACATGTAAAATGGAGAAAACGTTTTTTACATGTAAAACGCCCAACCCTGTTTGAAAGGGGTTTAAAAAAATATATCAAATTTCAATTATCATAGCCATTTAACTTTTTTTGAAGAAGAGTTTCTGAAAATAATGCCCTTATTAGCTTTTGAAAAACTAAAAACTATGGTTTAACATTTTTTATTAAAGCCGCAATATAAGACAGTAAAAAATAATAAAGTAAAGATGAAAAGAGCATCTTTGGAACCTATATCCAAACCTCTAAATTATATATAATCTAAAAGCCTTAAAATGTAACCATTTCGATTATCCAGATGAAAATTATATTGTTGACCAATATAAATAAATAAAGCTTAAATTAATTAATTTATTGTTTATAAATTAATCAATTTAAATTCCAGAACATAAAGATTTGCTTTAATGCTGCATTTACGTATCCAAAAATATTTGGAACTTCATCTTAGTTTTTAAAGGTCATACGGTCACTAAACCATTAAAAATAGGAATAGCTTGCTCTTGAACGTGCAACTTTAGTAAAATACTGTGTGCGAAACATTTTTGGACACAACAGCAGGGCACTGTCACTCTTAGGTATATAGTTCTAAATTTAACATAATTACCTAGTGACGCCATCAATTATAAGGGTTACCACTATTCATGCATATTGTTTATATTTAGTTGATTTAAAATATATCAAAACATAAAATACAGATTATCCATTTTAAAAATTAGAGTTATAAATCACTTTAGATATAAAAGACATTATCATATTACCGACTATATATAAGATATTTATATATATATATATATATATATATATATATATATATATATATATATATATATATATATATATATATATATATATATATATATATATATATATATATATATATATATATATATATATATATATATATATATATATATATATATATATATATATATATATATATATATATATATATATTGAATTTAACGATGGCTCTAATTTTATTTGTTTAACATTAAAGACAATATATTATTGATAAATTCCAAATTTTATTGTTTTTAATAAATTAACAACATTGGAAATAATGTTCGAATAATTAAAATTATAATTATTACTTTCCGTTGTTGTTGATAAATGATACGAATGTCTAATAAAAATATTTAATTAAAAACATTGTTGACAGTAATAAATTAACAAATAATTTATTATCTTATGTTATAAGATTTATGTTTTTTAAAAACTTGGCTGTTATACAAAATGATGCGTCGGATTATTTTTATGATCTATAGTAATTTATTTTTGGTCCATTATGTCTATATGATATAGAGTTAATTTTGTCAACGGCTTCTACTAAACAAACATTTTTGGTTTAATTTTAACAATATTGGTCATATCTAGAAATATAAAAAATTTCAAATTAAATTATTTGTATCTAAATTAATCTAAACTTAGAAAACATTTTACTCATGTATTATTCACCAAAAATAAAGAATTTTATACCCAAAAGAGGTTCCTTCCAAAAGCTGGAGGCCAAAAATTGTACTTCTAAGCAGGGACCGGATAACCTACCCATACGTTATGTTATTTGATAACGTTATAAACCAGTTTATTTCGTTAAAATAACGTTATAGAGTAACGGTTACTTGTAACCTGACTTTATTATAACGTTAAGTATCGGTACGTACCGCCACACAAAACGTTATTTAAGAAGAAACAAAATGATTTTAATTTTTATAAATGGAATAAAAAGAGAATTGAGTGATTTCGAATTTAAAGTTTATTTAAACGGATCCTAAAAATATCCTCAAAAATTTGTGGTGCTGCCTAAAATGAATGGAAGGGATGAAAGTGCTCGCTCTACCGTTACCTTAGTAGGCAGAACACCAAACATGATATTCGCCAGGCGAAACCACACTAGCATCTCAGTCTTCTGATTATTCCAATAATCCAAAATGGCTGTTTTGTAACTGATGCAAAGAAAATTTTCGAATCCCTCCAATACGGAAGCAACATTTACATTTACTTTTTAACTCACTAATGAAGTATCATTCTGAAGTACAGAAATTGCACATAACATATTTTAAAATTTATCCTCCTCCTCGGCATTGGTGTTTTGATTTTATTGGGGAACAATTACAGTAGAACCTCAGGACCAACCGTGTTTTATTTTTTGTAATTTAATCTTAATTTATTTTAAGTGGAGTTTTGATTGTTGTGTTGTTTATAAAACTATTCTCACTTTATTACACATTTTCAAGCAATATGTTTCCGAATTTAGTATTTTGTTTTTCGTTTATTGCTTGAGCTGTTGGTTCTAAACCGTCTTTAATCTCTTTTATCTTATCCTAGTGACTGGTTGAAGGGGAAATTCATTTTTATTTGTGAGTTGAATATAAGAGTTTTTGTATTTGATTAATACGTTCAGTATATTAAAAGTCGTCGGCTATCTGGTTACACAGTCCAATAGAAAAAACACCAAATTAGAATCTTTAAGACCACAAATATTTATTTTGTTTCTTAATAGTTTAACTTATAGCAATCACTTTAGAATAACTAGTATGATATATTTTGAGAATATCATTAATCGTCAATGGAAGACAGAAGTTCTTCTTCTTCTGTAGCCAGCTGTGTCTCATCAAATGTAAAAGATGAAGATGAATATCATCTTCATCTTTTTCTTCGAAATTAAATTCATTATTTTGATTTGCTACTTCACGAAGAAGGCAAGTATCTTTTAAGACATTTGCGTCATTATCTGTTGTTACAGACAATGATTCAACAATGATTGAAGAGTTTTAATCTAACTTAACTGAGATCTGACGCCCTTTCACTTTCTCACAAATTATCATTTTAAATGAATCTGCTTCGGCTATCATGGACACTTTCATAATTTTAACATTAAAGCATAATTTTGGAACTGTAGTTTCATTAATAAACTTCTATGCAGGATCAAGTCTTCTTCGAAAACCTGTATCTTCCAAAGCAGCTAAAGGTCTACCATTGACAGTCACAATATCCAAGCAAACATTGCGGATGTCGGTTGATTGATTGATTGATTGATTTTGAATGTACTGCCAAGCATTAAGCAGGATATCCCGGAAAGCGCCGGGCCCACAGTACACCCGTTTTTACATATACTTGGAAGGATATGGAAGGATACTAGTTAAATTATTGAGATCGACCCGGTTACAGACACCTTGGCGGCCAATAGTTAGTAAATTTTTGTGGGTTAGGGAAAGGAAAAGTATGTTAGTTATGACTTAATTGGTCCGATTTCTCGGTATCCAATATTCAAACTACTGTTAGTGTAAGACAATCACATTTTTGTTGTACTGCTCTGCATTCTGCCATCTCTTATCGCAACCCCAATGTGCCACCATTCATCTGTAATCTGCAGAGGTTTCCTGAAAACAAAATCTATTAATACACTAATTGCTCTTAGCCATAGGCTGTAAGAAATAGAATTAATTTCAATCTGAAATTATAATTTAATTAATTATAATATTATAAAATTATAATTCTGCAATCCATATGCTGTAATAAATTTGATTAGTTTCCCTTGAAATTCGTTCCGTTGCGTTTTTGCTAAAAATTAGGTGTTAATTTAGCACCGTACTATAGTGGTAATATATTATTTCATATCTTGGTACTATATTATTTCATATCTTGGCACTGTTATAAAATATAACAGTACCAAGATATGAAATAATACAACTTACAATAATATAACAATATAAACACCAAAATTCAAATCTGAAACATAAGAATATACAAAATATAAAATATAAAGATATAGAAATTAATTAAATAACATCGGCATTTGTACGCAAATTAAATGGAGCAGCGATACTTGATTCGTCACTTATTATTTTATGGCCCTTAAGATCTTCGTTAAAATATGTAATTTGTAGGGGAAGCCAGCATCCATAATCTTCGGGATGATAGCTTTCAACAACGTCACGTATTTGAGCATACGGACATTATTTTGGGTTTAACACAAAATCTTCAAAGCTTTTCTGGTACAGATATAATTTATATAACTTCATTTTATTAAATAAAATTGATCTATCAACATATAAATTTTAATTTAAACCCTATAAGAGACCACCCAAATATCACGAACAGACAAAACCACTCTACACTCCAACAAAACTAAAAGATCCAGACTAAAAGATAGTATTTGTAAGAGAATTACAAATACTTAAAAACTAATAAATTTAGAGTTATTAGTTAATATAGAAATATTTTATCTATTTAATATATTTTATTTATTTGTATATAGATTATAAAAATGTTTGCAAACTACATTTTCCTAATTTATTTGTTGAACTGCCCAAAAATTCAACAAATCGAATTTTATTAAAATAACTAAACAACTGAATTCGATCGAATCCACCGTTTTTTAGCAATTACACAATGTACTTGCATTAAAATCCTATTTATATTTACTTTAAAACCAAAAACACTAGAAATCGAATTTTGGGTGTTGGGTGTGTCTCAATAGAGTAGGGGTTGATTGTTTATAGCCATGACTCATGGTTTATATTCCAACTTTGTAACTATGTAGAAACCACCAAATGTGTCTAGTATACCTCCAAGTGGTAACACCCGGGCAACGATGGAATACTCATCGGCTAAATACTAGAGGCGAGTGCAACCAATACACTATAAAAACGCAATGAGTGTAACAAACAAGGAAACAATTACCCCAGGTGGTATACCTGATGCTCAGGGAAATCCACTCTCTTCGGAGATCGGTCTCATGGATTCTGGGGGAGACCAATCATTGCTATACTATAATTATTACAACCAATCCCAAGATATGTTAGGGAAAAATAATAATACTCAACTGAGTACAAAAGAAAAGGATATTTCATATCCATTCCAAAGGAGTCAGAAATTAACTCGATCTCCTACAAAAGTCACTAGCCCCTTTTTGGAAGGCAACATCAAATCAGTGCATCAAAAGGAGCAAACCGTCCTGAAAAAAAAGGAAAACTCGAAAAACGAACTGTTGCAAGAGAACTGCAATCGTTCTTTAACTGAGGAAAAACTTTACAGTGAATTGTGCAAAGCCAAAAGTGCATTGGTCGATTCCACAAATATAAACAAGCAACTGAATCAAACAATTACATGGATGCAGGAGCGAATAAAAGTTCTAGAAAGCGAAGTTAGTACACTTAAATCAAAGGAAGTCAATAGTCAAAAGACTAATATAATAACAACAGCTGTGCAAGAGTACCATACAGATGAAGAAGAACTAGCTAGGGAAACGGAGTTTGTAAGAGTTATAAATCGTAGAAACAAAACGAAATAATACACCATCTCCGCCTCAATTACAATTGAATGTTCCAAAGGTTATAACAAAAAAGCCACAAAAACTAGCTCAACCCCCACCAATAGTCATAAATGAAATCAAAGATTATGACCTACTATATGAAAAAATAAAAAAAATAACTGCAACAGATCAGTTTAACGCAAAGGTGATGAATGGAAATAATATCAAAATAAACTTGAAAGATAGTGAAAGTTACCGACAAGTAACAAAAATGCTTAATGAAGGAAAGCACTATTGGCACACGTTTAAAGATAAACAAACTAGACCAATCAGAGTGATGGCTAAAAACCTTCATTACACATGTAAAGTAGACAAGATAATTGATGACTTAAAAGCGCAGGGATTTAAAGCTGTTGATGCATCAATTCAATTAAAAAACGGGATAAAACACCTCTTAATATGTTTATGTTGACCTTCGATGCCGATGAGATAATCGAGAAAAAGTCTTATTCGAAAGCTCACTGAGCTCAGACCAAAAAAAAAAAAAAATTAAAATAAAAATACTTTCTAGTAAATAATAAAACAAAAGTCTATAAAATAAATTTTTTTTTTTCGGTGAATTAAAATTTCAAATTTTCTATTTTTCATAATTGAATTTTATCATATTGTAATTAATTAGTAATTTAATTACATTTTCGTTTTCACTTTGTATGTGCTTTCTAAAATATATACCTAAGATAGTGTAAATAATTTAAGTGTGTGCGTGTTTCATAAAACGGGAGCCCTTGTATGGGGCTACCCATATTAGTACTGACGTGTTCTTATATCACAGAGATATTTGTGTTATAAAATTTCTTAATTAAAAAAAAATAAAAATCTATAAATTAAGGGACAATTAATTTAAAAACTTAAAAATATAAGTTTTTAATAGTGATCGCGGAGCTCTCGTATACTTCTCTATATATACAGAGTTTATATATATAAACTAGAAACTGGAGACACGTATGTCTTTACAAGAACAAAAGAAATTTTTCTTTCTTCGAAAAGCTTGCTTGTGTTTAAAATATTTTTTTTCGTTTTTTTTTTTTTTTGTGTGTGAAAACTCTCAATTTCCTACGTGTGTTTTTCGTGTTGTAAACATTTAATTTAGTAAAAAAAATAAATAAAATTAAACCAAAAACTAATTATATAAACAAAGACAGTTATGCTTCAGCATATAAAAATAAATTAAGATTAGTTTTAAAAAAAAACAAAAATAATAATAATAATAAAATAATAACTTCCAATATTCTAAATAGCCACAAAGAAAATTATAAAGAAATCATGGGCAAACAAGACCATGACCAAGAAGGGAATATATACCCAGCTACATTTATTACTACGGCAACGGTCCATAGCAATAAAAATGAATCAACCAACAACAACGAGCTTATCACCAACGATTTGACTCTATCAGATTCATCATCAACAACAACTACAACTGTTGCTAACACACAATCAATGCGAGGGAACAAACGGACACATAAAACAAACAATGAATCGGGTGAGTACTGTTCATTAAAAAATATCATAAAAAACATGTCCAACGAAATTAAAATACTAAAAGATCAATTAGCAGAATCGCTAAAAAACAACAATAACAATAAAAAAGTCCTAAATAATAATAATAACAATAATAATAATAATAATATAACGACCAATAATTCCAACAACCACAATAATAATAAAGACAATAATAACAATAATAATAAAAGACATATAAATAACTTTCAATCAAAAAATACGTTTGAGGCCCTAATTCCTGAAATCGAGGAAAACGAGACCGAACTAAATATGATTGTCGACACAATGCACAATCATGAACATCAACAACAACACAACAAAAACAATAACAATAATAAAAAGAATTTCAACATTAATAACAATAATAATTCCGGTAACAAAATCAATAACAATAAACCATCGACATCAACAACGACTGATGCTCCAACGATTTCAGCGGCTGATGCTAAGACAACTACACTAACTTCAACATCAAACGTGTCTAAACCAAAAGGTCAACATAAACCTCCACCAATTCATATTTTTGGACAGCAGATCAAGAATACAATTGCTCTGGCAAAGGGCATTAAAATTCAACATTTCGAGATAAAGAGAATAAATTCCTCTAAACATACAGTGACGACCGATACGCTCGACAATTACAAAGCACTGAAAAACATTTTCAGCGAAGTCAACACTCAGTATTATACGTATACACCAAAAGAGCTTAAGCCAAAAACTCTTGTACTACGTGGACTGACGGAGTCGGAAGACCTCACCGAATTAAAACAAGACATTGAGACTGTTGACGAACTTATTGAAATTTTCAAAATTATACAGATGCGATCGAAACGGACGGACCAACAGAAAAAGTTATTGCCCCTATACATCGTACAATTCGCTCCAAGTACTCCACTCAACCTGGTGTACAATATCAAACACCTTAATCACCAGAAAATTGAGTGGCAAACACTAAATAAAACCAATGACATAATGCAATGTCGCAATTGTCAACGTTTTGGACATACCGCATCAAACTGCAGTCTTGTATTTCGATGTGTAAAATGCGCAAACTTGCACAAACCGGGTGATTGCCAAGTTAATGCTGAAATTACAAAAGAAAACATTTATTGTACAAATTGCAAGAAAATGGGGCATCCAGCTTCGTATAAAGGCTGTCTAGTCTATCAGACATTACTATTGAGACTTAAAAAGAGAATTGAAGAGCGTAAAAGATTGGCAACGGCATCAAAAACTGTACCAAAATATTTTGATTCTATCAAGGTGACCAAAGAGAACGGTACGTTCGCTAATATGATGAGAGGAGGACCTGCTTCTTCTGCACCCGCACCTCAACAACAACAACAACAACAGAACAACGACAACAACAGCATACAATTATTAACGTCTAGAATCGACAAAATGGCCAAACAGATGGAACAACAAGGCGAGCAAATAACTCAACTACTCGAAATCATTTCGCAAATATAAATTTTCAAAATTCAACAAACACTTATCGACATCAAAATTCGCATTCTTGCAAATTCAAAATTATCTCGTTGAACGTGAACTCTATAGTGAGCATTCAACGCAGACTCAACCTTCTCGATTTCATTAATAAGCATAAACCGGACTGTCTTCTCGTGAACGAAACGAAATTAAATGACAAACACAGAATTGACTTTAAAAATTATAATATTATTCGACGCGACCGCATCTATGCGAAACAGGGAGGAGGAACAGCCATTCTCATTAAAAATGGTATTAAATTCAAAGCTATCGATCCACAAATGGTGAGCAATCGGGAGGGGATTGAGATTGCCATCATCAGATTAAATTTCAAATTTTCGGCCAACAAAATCTATTTAATTTCCATCTATTGTACGGGCAATCAGTCGCATATTTCGGACGAACATTTTATGAACGAGTGGGGCAAAATTTTCGATAAATTAAATTTAAGTAATCCAAAAAATTACTATATTATCGCTGGGGATCTCAACGCTAGGCACACGAATTGGGGAAATGCGGGGAACAATTCTCGTGGCAACCGCTTAAACAAATGGATGGAAGAATATGCTTTGGAATATAGGGCAAAAATAATTCATTCAGATAAACCTACCATGATTCGATCAGGAAACTTCCTAGATTTGGCCATAGTCGACGTACGAGTCAAAATTCAACAAAATTCCAATCAACAAATATCAACACTACACTATGACAGCGATCATCGAGCGATCGAAATTGTGGTTCGAGGATTAGAAGAGATCGAACGTGGCACCAATAAAATCGAAGATGATGACAACGAGGACGCAGAACATCAAATCAAATACAATTTTACTGGAATAGACTGGCAGACATGGCAAACAAAATTAGACAAAGCCCATCATGCAACGGTAGCGCGTCTACAACAACAACTTTGGAACGATGACGATGACAACACAACGCAAAATATAATCCCATCAGACCGAAATCTCACGGATGATGAATGCAATAATTACATCTATCAATTAACTCAGCTCATTTTGGACAGCTTAAAACAAAATTCACCGAAAAAACGTCGAGTTAACAATATGATTTGCTATTCGAACCATATCATCGAAAAATTATACAGGCATAAATCTTTTTTGATTACAAAAATTAAAACTTTAAAAAGAAGCTTGATCAATATCAATCAAAATTCTCATTCAGGAAATTACCATAATCAGCTTCGCATCAACATTTTAAACGGGAAAATTTTGGAATGGAAGGTCGAAATCAAAAGGACTTGTCAACTTATTGAACAAAATGTAAAGATTCAGATTGAGAAATATTGGACGGACGTTATGAAAGGGATTCGGCCGGGTGCCAAAATGTGGTCGGAAATAAGGAAATTTAACAAAGCTAAACGTCAAAATTCAACAAAAATTAACTCTTTGGAAATTAACGTAACAGACATTAACCGATATAATAACCTAGAGATTGATTGGAGCCAAACGCACAAAAATATTACAGGAGATAAATTCCAAATTTTTGACAAAATTACCAAACTAAATATTCTCGGCCAACATATCCAAGAACACACTTTTCAAAATTTAATTCATTCCATCTCCACCACCTCGGTTCTGCAGCATCAGGAGCAAGAACGTGAAGTTCAAAATTTATTATCGCCTATCATCAACCAACACAAACATGATAAAGCGACTCACATCACTAAAACTACATTTTCAGCCTCAAATCGTGCGTTTGCACCTCAACAACCAAGTGACGATCAAAATTACTTTATCACCATGGATCAACTTTCGAACATTTTAAATTTGGCTAATAATAAAAAATCTTTTGGACCTGATCTTCTCCCAAATTGCATTTTCAAACACTTACCAATCTCAATAAAAAACGAAATCTGTACATTATTTAATAATTTGTTGAATAATAAAACATTTCCTGAATCGTGGAAAATTGCTAGGGTGTTTCCAATCCTAAAAAAAAATAAACTGCCTACGGATCCGGAGAGCTATCGACCCATTAGTCTTTTGTCAAATTTCGGAAAACTTTTCGAAATTATAATTTATGAAAAAATTAATGACCATGTAGCTGAACATAAATTAATGCCAGACAATCAGTTTGGTTTTCGACAAGGCCATAACACTGCGCATGCCATCACAAAAGTGGTCAGCGATATAACACACAATCTAAAATTTAATCAACCGACAGGAGCAGTTTTAATAGACATCAAAAAAGCATTTGAATCGATCTGGCTCGATGGACTATTATCAAAATTAATTAAAATGAATTTCTCGACCGACCTTATTGAATTACTCTACGAACTTCTTTATAATCGAAAATTTACAATCACCACTGGCGGAGATATTAAAATATCTTCAAAAATCTTCAAAATTTCAAACGGTGTACAACAAGGCTCTATCACCGCTCCAATCCTATTTAATTTATATACGGCCGACTTAATTTTACACGATAAATTAAATTCAAAATTTACACAATCATGTGCGTACGCAGATGACATGATTGTCTATTGTTCGGCATACCATGTGGGAGAAATTCAAAAAAATTTACAATCATCTTTAGATTTTATTCAAAATTACTTTCGACTTTGGCACATAGAAATAAATTCATCAAAATGTGAAGCTATCCTCTTTCGACGTCCATTAAAAAATGCGACGCGCGATTTAAAGAGAAATTGGCGTAAACTTTCGGTCAAAATTTCAAATCAACCAATAAAATTATACGAACAAATTAAATACCTGGGAATTAATATAGACAACATGTGTTACATGACACAGCATACGACGATTCAATTAGAAAAAGCGAGACGTGCGTTTATGGGAGCGCGGCAACTTTTTTACAATAAACGTTTGGACAAACGGGTAAAAATTATAGCGTACAAAGCACTAATTCGACCTATACTGACATACGGTTGCCAAGTATGGTTTAACCAAGTTCCTCGTTATATTGAACGGTACAGAATTTTCGAACGGAAATGCTTACGCCACTGCAACGGACTTTACAGAAAAGCCGAGACGGACTATACTCATTATATTTCAAATAAAATACAATACGAAAAATTTGACTCGGACCGTATTGACTTACACATGCTCAAATTGACTCGTAACCATATACGACGGGCTTGTCTGAATACTGAAAATTCATTGATTTACGGACCGTACTACGTGGACGAACAACTTGCTAAAATTTACACGACAAACGAAACGGTACCAGGACCGAATTTATTCCTTTATCTCGACAGATTGGGCTACATCCAAGATCGGAAGGCGATTCCCCTCATTTACCACGTGACAAGGCGGCCTAACGAGAAGTGGTTCGACGTGGCGAAATTTAGAAATCCGTCGGAACATCTTCGGTTCGACACCTCCTTCAAAATCAACGACGACGAATTTTCAAAACGTTGTGAGGCATATTGGTGGCTGAATGATATGGCCCACGACGATGATGACAACGATGGAGACAACGACTCCAATCAACAACCGCAGCAGCAGCAGCAGATATAACATTTATTTTTTTATTTACATATTTGATTTATATATATACTTGTATTGTATAATTTTTTAGACAATCATTTTAAAATCAAACATTTACATTGATTTGCCATATAACTTATTTTGTTATAACATTTATGTTAATTTTAAAACTGTATGTATGTTGTGTAATTGCTTTTGTATATAGGTGTGCTTGTGTGTGTGAATGTCTTTTCCATTTATATATTTAGTTTTATAAGCTCAACACTTGAGTCAATATAGCCATAAATTTTTTAACATTTTTGTTTATGGCAATTTAATTTTTTACTCTTTGATATTGTATAATTTTTTAATGTATTTAAATTTTTGCAATGTTAATTCTTTTTGAAGTTTTTTACAAAAATTTCATATTTTATTAAGCATTGAGCCTGAGCTCCCATTTTATATAGGGACAGGGGCTCTAATTTTGTATCTCTATAATGATAATATATGGACGGCATTTTTATTATTTCCTACGTCCTTTTTGTAAAATTTAATTTTTGATAAGTAATCTTTGATTTTTGAATTTGTAAAAAAAAAAATGTTTTTCAATAAAGGAAATTTTGTTTAAAAAAAAAAAAAATAAAAAAAAAAAGATAATCGAGAAAATATATCAAATTAAGTACATCTTAGGATGCAAAGTGATTATACAGCCTTTAAGAAGGTCTAAGCTTATACCACAATGTCATCAATGCCAAGCGTATGGACATACACAAAAGTACTGCAATAAGGAACCAAGATGTGTCAAATCTACTGGAAAACATCATACAAGAGATTGCGTACTACCAAAAAATGGACAAGCCAAATGCGTTCACTGTGGAGAAAATCATCCCGCTAACTATAGAGGATGCAGTGTTGCTATTGAATTGCAAAGCATCAAGTTTAGAAGAATGAATGAAAAAAATTCAAATTTAAGTAGAAAACCAACCATTCGAAAAAACAAGCCCGAAGTAATACGACGAAAAGTATCGGAAATTCCTCGGGAAGAAATGAGCAATTTGACTTACGCTCAAGTATTAAGGAGTAAAGTAAATCAAAGAGAAACTATCCAAAGTGAGGATATTAGTCAAACTCTGAAATTGATATTAAGTAAACTTAATACGTTTGATGAGCGATTACACACACTTGAGTATAGAGCTAAGGGAGCTATCCCTAAACAGAAAAATGGCCATTGATCTTAGAATTATATGCTGGAATGCCAATGGACTAATGCAACATCAACAAGAATAGCAGGTGGTCTTGGAAATAGAAAAAATGTACATATGTCTTATTACGGAAACTCACTTTACTAGACAATCAAATATTAAATTTAAAAATTATCAAGTATATAAAACCAATCACCCAGAAAACACTGCTAAAGGAGGTAGCGTTGTTATAATTAGAAATAATATCCACCATTGAGAAGAGCTGAAATATGAAACAGTTGAAATACAAGCAACTGTTGTTAACGTCAAAACAAAAAATAATTATGTTAGTGTTGTTAGTGTTTACTGCCCTCCGAAACACGCGCTAAAAGAAAAAGATTATCTCGAATTCTTCAGTAAACTAGGAAAAAGATACATAATTGGAGGAGATTTTAATGCAAAAAATGTCCATTGGGGTTCTAGGCTAACAACGACTAAAGGTAAAGAACTGCTTAAAGCTGTCAGAAAATGCGGTAGTGAAACCTTGTCAACTGGAAAACCAACCTACTTGGCCTACAGATCAAAACAAAATACCAGACTTAATTGATTTTTTTATAATCAAAAATATATCAATGAACTATATACAAGTAGACGAAAGTCGAGACCTAAACTCGGACCATTCTCCTATACTTTTGACATTAAGCGAAAAAATAATTCAAAAAGAAAGAAATCCAAGCCTAATAAATAAACGCACTTGTTGGGAATACTTTAGGCAGTTCTTAGAAGAAAAAATTAACCTAAAGGTTCCATTAAAAAACGAGGAGCAAGTAGAAAACGAAGTTCTAAAATTTGTAAATGATATACAATAATCAGCCTGGGAAAGTAGCCCAACAATTAAATATAAAATAAAAGGAAATAACTACCCTAAAGAAATTAGAGAACTATTGGCAGAAAAAAGAAGAGCGAGAAGAATATGGCAGCAAACACGAGCTCCTCAATATAAAACTAAATTAAACAATTTAACCCAACAGTTAAGAAGGGAAATTCAAAAAGTAAAAGACGAGTCAATCAGTAACTGTTTAAAAAAACTAACTAATGATAGCAGGACTGATTATTCACTTTGGAAAGCAACCAAAAATATTAAAAGACCAACAATGCAGAACCCTCCAATAAGAATAGAAGGGGGGAAATGGGGTCGAAATAACGAAGATAAAGTTCAATGTTTTGCGGAGCACCTCGAAAAAATATTCCAACCACATGATGATCATACTTTAGAATCTCAAATAATAACGGTGGAATCTGAAAAAGAAAGTGAAGAAATTCTATTGACTTCACCAAAAGAAGTCATGCATGAGATAAAATTCAATATTAATTCGAAAAAAGCTCCTGGTTATGATCTTATTACTACAGAAATTTTAAAAGAACTACCAAGGCCCTAGTTAAGCTTACTTATCTTATCAAGGCAGCATTTAGAACCAAATTTGTGCCCAGTTTGTGGAAAATTGCAGAAGTAATAATGATATCAAAACCTGGAAAACCACCATACGAAACTTCATCTTATAGACCAATTTCGTTGTTGCCAGTTATGTCTAAACTCTTTGAGAAAATACTGATTAAAAGGTTAAATTCGATAATCGAAAGGAATAACTTAATCCCAAATCATCAGTTCGGATTTCGTCGTCAACACTCAACAATACAACAAGTACACAGAGTAATCAATGTAATTGAGAAAGCACTTGAAGAGAAAAACGTCTGCTCCACGATATTTTTAGACGTGGCGCAAGCTTTTGACAAGGTTTGGCATAAAGGACTTAATCATAAGTTAAGAAACCTCTTACCAATGCAATTCGCTAAAATACTGGAATCATACTTGAAAGATAGATTCCGTATGCGAACACAGCTAAGTATCTAGGCATGACCCTGGATGCTAAACTTAGATGGAAGGTCCACGTCAAAAAGAAAAATGAAGAACTAAAAACTCAAATATAAAAAAATGCATTGGCTGATAGGCAGACACTCTTCTCTATCATCATACAAAAAGCTGCTACTTTATAAGCAAATACTGAAACCAATATGGACTTATGGTATTGAACTCTGGGGTTGTACAAAACCCAGCAACGTCAATATCATTCAAAGGTTTCAGAACAGGGTACTAAGGAACATCGTCGATGCACCATGGTACGTCAGGAATAGTGATCTACATAGAGACCTTAAAGTGGATCCCGTTTCAAATGAAATTAAAAAAAATGCAAGGAAACACGAAGAAAGACTCCAGCAACATGTGAATATAGAGGCAATTCAGCTGTTAACCAACACCAATATTATACGCAGATTGAAAAGAACTAAACCCTTTGAACTGGTTTAATTGTTAATGCAAACAGCGGCTTGCTGATTTAAATCCACAATACCGATGTGGTATAACCAACAACTTACCAGAAACTGTGAAACGCCAATGGGTGGAGTCATAGATATAATTATATTAGTAAATTAAGTCAGAAACAAATTGCTCATTAGTCCAGGAGACTAGATTGTAATAAATAAAGTCAATAAAAAAAAAAATCGAATTTTATTAAAATAATTGAACAATTGAACTTGATCAAATCCACCGTTTCTTAGCAATTACACCAAGCAGACATTGCAAATGTCGGTTGATGAAAAAAAGCATATTATTCGGATTTCGTGGCGTGATGAATCAATCGTCTATACACTTACTATACACTTTGGTCACTAACTAAATTATAAATATAAATACTGAAATTTTGATTTCAACTGAAATATGGCAATTGATGATTAACAACATAATTAAAATGTAAGAACAATTTTTGCGACTTAATATATAAAGACAAGAAACAAAAGAATGCCAAAATTTTTTTTCGATGAAGTCGTGCTCACAATCAATCGAAGGTGGCGAAGCGCATATCACAGTTTGATTCTACACTGTTTTGAAATTTATACATTTCGTTTTATAATTTATTTTAAAAATTAAAATAAAGATGTCAGCTGGCCATTTAATAATTCTTTCTGTGGTAACATATAGATATCGCTACTAAAAATTGTTCCGAAATAGTATTTGATTTGTTATTAGTTATAATAACGTTATGTAGCGATACAAAATAAAAGCTGCGTTATTAAGAAAAAAAATTTTTTATCAGTATTATAACATTATCGAATAATAATATAAGCTATTTTTTATAAAGCTCAAAAAGCTTTTGTAGCTCTTTTCTAAGCAGTGGATACCGCAAGTTTATACAACAACTGATACAAGACTATATGTATGACATACATATACGACCAGTTAAAAATAGTAATCATGACGTCTCGAAAATGTCTAATGTAAAGTGTAAGCCTGCAATTAAAACAAATTATTTTGCAATTATCCTTTTTTGAGAACTTAGATTGACCATAATTAATTTTAAAGAGAAATTTTAAAATTCTTAGAAAAAGTTAATCAATTGGTCACTGTATCAAAATGTTTTTTAGAACAGTGAAAATAACCATTTTTAGATCGATACTGATTCGATCTGATTATTGATGAAATATACGCCTGCAGTGGGCTACAAAAACTATTTATAATTTTTTATAGTGACAATTAACTCCCTTTACATAATCAGATAGTAACATAATTCCACAACAAACTATACTACAATATTATAATGTCTAATAATCTTCATTATAAATTGTGAATATCCCTTTGGGTTATCTTTCATAACGCGTTTATATTGTTCTGTTATTATCCGGTTACCAGCTCTTGTAATAACCCCATATATTATATGTTAGCATTAATTTCAATTCACACGTTTTTTTCATATGTTGTGCTTGTGCCATTATTGCCACAGAAAATTTCCTACAATTTTCCTACATTGCATAGATACACACACACAGCTACACCATACAACTATTATTAAAATTTTTTGTTTTTAGTTTATAAATTGTTATTGTTTGCGAATCCTTTTGTTAAACATTTCATTTTTATTATCGCACTGAAGTTGTTGTGGGTTGTACTTTTTGTACTATATATGGGTAATCTAATTTATAGTTTTCTGATCCTTATTCGCCGGTAACAATAGAATATTACGGAAGTATAAGGGATGTTCGTGCAATATTGAACCACGGTTAAATGGGATAGTTTCAATTTGTTTCAAATATATACGTTATTTGCACAATCCTTCCTGTTGTAATATAAATTAGAAAATTTGTTGTTATTTAATTCCCATTTAATTTAATATTTTTTTTTTTAGATAGCGTACATAAACGCGCACCCATATAAAATATATTGAAATACCTGAATAACATATCTAAAATACAAATTGATGACTTGTACGTGGTATTTTAATGGGGAAACACATTTTTTTTGTGGGAAAAATTAAATTTATTTCAGCAAAACATTTATACATACACAGACATCCAAAAATATATCTTTATTCGTTTCACAAATCGCAATTATTATTATTATATTTTTATTTTTTAGTGGCAATGAAGTACCCTGTGGTCGAGGAGAATTCACACAATCAAATAGTACCTCACTGCAAAGCTTACAGATTTTTTCTACGAGATTAAAAATATTATATCCCACAGTAATTTTTGTAATTGAAGCTTCAATTTTAAATTAGTTTTTAGCATTAAGCCTAAAGCATACCTTAACCTCAAAATAAAAAAGGGCATATATGACATACAACAAGAGTGAAAGTTGTATCACAAAACACTTGTTTGATTTATTAATCTTTTTCTGACACTCACTGAAATTTTCCTGTAATTTCTTGCCTAGTTAAAATCAAGTCCAACCAACTTTTACTGGACTTGTCGTATATTTTTTTATTTCTATCCGAAATAACAAAACAAAGTCTGATGGTAATTCAAAAGAAATGTGAAGATTACAATAAGAAAGCACACTAGAGTTTGAAAAAAAGTAAATGAAAAGTACTATAAAAGTTACTGCAGCTATTGACAAAAATGATCAAACAAAATTTGGTAGTTTGAGTCTGGCAAGTCACTTAAAAAAACAAGCTTAAATCTGGCACTGAAAAAGAAACTAGTTTTTAGCAACTTATTTTGCAATAAAAACATTTAGGTTCGCTAAATTGGATCAAATCATAGCAACAGTTTCAAAACTTCACAGTTTTTTAAGACCTTGTGATTACAGCATATTCTCGAATTAGCAAAAAAACTTTCAATTTCAATTTAACTTGACATATACTAAAACAGTAATATCCAAAAAAAATTCTTATCAGAAGCATCATAGATTTTTGAGCAACCACTTTAAGGCTTCTTTAAGTAATATTGTATTCTTTGTAAGCAAAAATAAATGCCTAAATGCAAAATGGATTGCAAAATAGTAACATTTCGATAACAATAATATTAGTCTATCAAAACAATGAAATTTTTTCGATGAAAATTTTCCAAAATTTAACACAAATGATGTTAGCCTATGTACCAAAACAGTGAACGTTTAGCCAAAATCGAAAATTTTCAACATCCAAAAACTCATTTTATTTACCTATCAAACCATTGAAATATTTCTTAAATCAAAAATTACCAAAATCCTAAAACTTATGTTGTTGGTCTATATAGAAACCGTTAAATGTTTGCGACAATCAAAATTTTCCAAATTTCAACAAGAAATGGTGTAACCACTCAAAACAGTGCAATTTTTGTATAAATCGAAAATTTCCAAAACCGAAAACCTATGATGTTAGTCTATCGATGGAGTAAAATTTAGGCAAAAATTTTGAAAATATCCAAAATCCAAAACCCATCAAAACCGTCAAATTTATACCAAAACCAAACATTTTGAAATTCAAAAACAAATGTGGTTATCCCCTCAAAACTGTGATCTTTTGCCAAAACCCATGAAATTAGTGAATCAAAATAGTGTAATTTTTGCTTGAATCAAAAATTCCCAAAATTCAACAATAAATGGTGTCAGCCTCTCAAAACAGTAAAGTTTATGCCAAAATTGAAAATTTCTAAAAACCAAACACCCATGATGTTGGTCAATTTAAAATAGTGAAATTTTTGCTACAATTGAAAATGTTCTAAATTCAAAAACATGTAATGTAAGCCTCTCAAAACAGTAAAATGTTTGACTAAATTAATAATTTCAAAATCCAAAAACCCATGATCGAAACAATGAAATTTTGGCTACAATCGAAAATTGCAAAATCCCAAAAATCAAAACAGTCAAATTTATGGCAAAATAAAAAATTTGGGAAATTCAAAAACAAATGATGCCAGCCTCTCAAAACAGTGATTTTTTTGCCAAAAAATCGAAAATTTCCAAAATACAAAAATCCATGAAATTAGTATATCAAAATTGTGAAATTTTTGCTTCAAGAAAAAATTACAAAATTTAACAAATATTGTCAGCCTGTCAAAACAGTGAAATTTTTGCTTAAATTGAAAAATTTTAGCACCAAATTTTTTACCAAAATCCAAAATTTCCGAAAATCAAAAACAAATGATGTAAGTTTCTCAAAGCAGTAAAATTTTTCTTGAATTGAAAATTTCCAAAACCCAAAAACCCATGTGTTGGTCTATCGAAACTGTGAAATTTTTGATATAATTGAAAATTTCTAAATTCCAAAAACCCATATGTCTATCGAAATCGAAAAATGTTTGCTATAATCCATAATTTTCAAAATTCAAGAACAAATGATGTTCTCAAAACTGTGATTTTTTGCCAAAAATATCTTAATTTTCCAAAATCTCTGAAATTTATAGTCTATCAAAATCGTGAAATTTTTACTAAAACCGAAAAAAGGTCTATCGAAATCCCTCAATTTTTATTATAATCGAAAATTTCCAAATTCCAATACTTATCATAACAAAACAGCAAAATTTTTACTAAATTCGAAAATTTCCAAATTCCAAAAACAAATGATGTAAGTCTATTAAAACAGTAAAGTTTTTACTACAATCAAAACTAGGTCCATCGAAACCGTGAAATTTATGCCAAAATCCAAACACACATGATCATTCTATCAAAATAGTGAATAGTAAATTTTTGGCCGAAATTAAAAATTTCTAAAATTCAACAATTTTGTTTTGAAGAGGTATTAGCCTTTCAAAAGCAGTAAAATTTTTGCTAACATTTCTAAAATCGAAAATTATTCAATTCCAAAAACAAAAATTAGAATTAGGTACTTTCGCAGCGATATAGATTCAGGTTGTTTAAGACTTAACTTGTTTCGCTAGTGTTATTTTATTTTTGACATTTGTGATTTATGTTTCAATGGTGGTATACATTATAGATTTGAAGCCAATGTGCTATACATTTTGAGCAGTATACATTTTACCAGCATAATTTTTTTACTCGATATTTAATCGAAATTGGTTGGGAACGTCCGAGAAAGTCAATTTAACTCAAAAAATTATAAGCATGTGTAAAAAACTAGCTGTGCGATTTAAGTGCTGCACAGTGGCCAACAATAGCGTAAATAATTGATATTTTGTTATAAGTGGCAGTAATGTGCTATTAAAATGTTAAAAGTTTATACTATAAGATTTACGAAACGTTTAATGTTATGCGTTAAAGCATCAATGTATATTTACATGGCCATCGAATGTTGTATATAGCCAAAATATCAACAAAAATGGAAATGGGTTTCCAATCAAAATGATTTACCGCTAATTGCGTGATTTGTGTATTTTATACATTCAGTGAGGATTGTGTGTAATGCGAATTTTATTTTTTTATGAGCGGAAAATTGAATTTCATTTCACGTTTTTCGTGAAAAAATTTTGTTTATGTTTTTTTGGGTGTTATTGAATTAATGCCACGGTTGAAAATTTATTAAATTTATTTTTAACCGAAGTTAATTAAAAGCTTTTAGCGTAATGGATGTAAAAAAATGTATTGAATAAAATATGAGATGAAATCTTGTCTATCTTGTTGAATCTATATAGACTGTTTAATAATTTAGAATCTTTATTAAATTTGATTATTTAAGTCGCTTTGAAAGCTTTCTTCTGATTTTGACAAAAATATTTTATACAGCAGTGGCGTGAAATATGGTTTGGTCTATGGGTCCCAGCAAAAGTACAAAGTGTTGATCATTTTCATCGCCAATCAAAATTGAAAATTATCTGTTCGAATCCGCTACTCTCAAATAATTCATATGTAGTAATATTTGCTCCTTTTTGTTATAGGTAATTTCTTGGATTTGTATTCACTCTAAAATTATGTATGTTATAATACGGCACAAACGTTGATTATTTCATAATGAAATGGTGTTTCAAGAATGCGGCAAGACTATTTATTGACAAAGCCATTCAATCAAAAAAATTTTTCTTCACTGAACAAAATTTTCAAATCGATGGAGTGAGTTTTTTTTGGGTATGTGTATACTTGGAGTTAACAACGTAATTTCACGATTAACTTTAAATCAAAGCATAAATTTCTTAAACCAAGAACATCTAATTTAACACCTCCATTGCTAAATTTTTAATTTTTTCAAATTTTTTATCCTCTATATATGAGTATACAATGTTTACTTATGCTCAACACAAAATATTCTAAATTGTTTCTAATCTAAGGTTTAATAAAATCCCAAAACTTAGTAAAAATAACCTTTTTGTATGAACAACAAACAAACTTAAAAGCATAACCTAAATCTCGTTACCCCAACATGTGTATGGGTACTGCAAAAATTTAAAATCAGAATCCTTTATTTGTGTTTTGTAATTATTTGTGTACGATGTATATAAAATCAAAACACATTTTACGTACGATACATAAAGGGATGGTTGGCTTAATGTTCTGCACTTTTATACATTTATATATTACATTTACAGTATACCCTGCGAGTATAGTGAATGCAGTCAAAATTTTCAGCATAAATTAATTAATTATGAATTATAAAATGTAAAACTTTTGTATTTTTATAATACAAAACTTTAAAATTAGTTTGTTTATGTTGTTTTGTTTTGTTTAACAAAAAAAAAATTATAATATGCACAAATTATAATCTTTAGTGTATTTCGGTATTCACCGAAAATAAAAATGCTGTAATTTACAATAATGAAATAAGAAACAGTTTTTCTTGTAATGAAAAATAACAACAACAAAATATTACTAAATTAAATAAGAAAACATATTAAGACAATAAAAACAAGACATTAACATTTTTTCATACACCCTTGGGGCAACAGGTGATTTTATATATATATATATATATATATATATATATATATATATATATATATATATATATATATATATATATATATATTTGTGAATTCATTTAAATTTATTTTATAGTATGTGTATTGTAGATAAATGTTATCTATTTTAGGAATATTATTTTTAAACAAAATTTGTTTTACGAGTAAATAAATTAAAATAAATTCCAAAAATATTAAAATTACGTTACCAAAAATTTTACGTTTTTCGAAACGACGTGTTTGAAGCTTATTAAAGTGTGAGCTCAAGATTCATAATTTTGGGCGGATTCGAGATATGGAAAAAATTAAAACTATGGCCAACTGATTTGTTTCGTATATGTAAGCAAATTTTGTCTCTCTTTACAAATTTCACTTGTACAGAGTATGTGATGTAGAATAAATCTTTTGATGGAGATATGCTTCCAAACAAACTCTGTATTTACAACATCTCAGCCATCGGCATTTTCTTTCTTTTTACCAAATTTTAAATGTTTCATCACTTAGTCTGATCACTCAGTCTGATTTATTCGATCGATAACAAGTCATCAAAAACAAAATTGATATTACTTTGGAAGCATATAGAAATCACAAAGTAAGATTATACTGTTTAACACTTTTTTATTCGTTGCCACAACTTTTATAAAGAATTATATCCCTTTATAGTTCAGTGAATGTGTTTAATTTTTAGTTGATTCTAAACAACGATGACCCGGTGCATTTTGTACATCCAAAAATGGTTTTGATCTTCCAACTCCAATTCAGTGATATCGGAAATATTTGCCGCACTGTATACAGTTCAATACAAAGTTTTGTGGTTAACAAAGTAGGTAGTAACAATTTGATTTACTAAGTTTGAGAATATTACACAACACAAACCTATGAAATTTTTAAGTCGAGTGCACATATAGAACGAGTAGCGAGGAACGAGTAAAGTCTACTCGCGCAAGTATGATTTTTATTTACATATGACGAGCGATTTTAGGTTATATTAAATGTCATTCGTGGTATGTAACGAGTGATGCTTTCAGTTTTGTGTGTAGAAACCTGGCAATAAATATAAGAACCAAACTGTGTTTGGTTCTTATATTTACTAAAAACTAAAAATAAAAAACGTCGCAGGTATTGAATCCACCCCTACTTAAAAAACCGTCCAACTATAGGATTTTCTATAAAATTATAAAAGAATTGGAAAAATATCCCCAGCTCTATTATATCCTCAGCTTATTTTCGCATGTATCAACATAACTATGATAAGTTATTTAACATCTTGAGGAGTACGACCGAAGCCATCCAGTTTTACGATAAAGTATGTATAGTAACATGTTAGTACATAGTTATTTGTAATAATTGTATGTAACACTTTCAGGTTTTTAGCCACGGGTTGATCTTTTTGAGATCTATCATTTCATTTGTTTTGGGGATACTCCACCATAAGAAAAATAGTACGAGAAACTTTAAAAGCTATTCATAAAATTATAATGGCAATTGTGATGCCATCTGCACTTCAAAAAAATGATTGGTTAGAAATTTCTAACGACTTTTTAAAATATTGGAACTTTTCAAATTACCTAGGAGCTGTCGACGGTAAACACATCCACATAGTTTCATTTTGCAATAGTGGCAGTATTAATTTTAATTATAAGAAACATTTTTCGAACATTCTACTTGCATTAGTTGGTGCAAAATTCAATTTACGTAGATGTGGGTTCGCATGATCCAATGGCAGATTCTACTGTATTTGCGAATAGCCATTTTGGGCAAATGTGGTTGCAAAATAAATTAAATGTTACTAGCCCACAACCAATTCCATGAACAAAATATGCAAAAATGCCATCTGCCATTGTAGGTGATGAGGCATTTGCTTTAAAACTATACTAATACCATATCAAAGGAAAAAACTTCATCGGAAAAAACTAATTTTCAATTACAGGTATGTAACTCACGAAATTATTTTTGATCTACAATTGAAAATGGATTACCATCAATTGTCCTAAAATGCTGTCATTTTTCCTAGCTTAACCTCTTGCCAAACTGTTTACATTATCAGTAAACTCTGGCATTTTTCCCTCTATTTAGAAAACAGCAAATATTCAACCGGTTCCTAAGAAAGGTGACAAAACTTTTCCTTCCAATTACCACCCAATTGCTTTGTTGTTGACCTTATCTAAAGTAATGGAATCTATTGTTAATTTTTACATATTGAACTATCTCGAAAGGCATGCGCTTTTATCTGATTTTTAATATGTGTTTCCTAAGAATTGCTCTTCAGGTGATCTTATTGCTTATTTAATTCATTTGTAGGAAAAAAGTATTGAAAAATATTGAGTCAAGTGTCGTATCTCTAGATATTTCAAAAGCATTTCATTGGTCACTGAATCTTGATAGTTCTCTAATTCAATGGAAAGAGAGTTATTTAATGGGGCGATCGATCAAGTTAGTATTAGACGGCATTTCATCTGACTCGTATGAAATCAATGCTAGTGTATCAGAAGGTTCATCTTTGTCGCCTACCTTATTTTTGATCTATATCAATGATATTTTTAAATTGGCATCATGTGATATCTACTCTTTTTCTGATGATACTACAGTGTTTGCTTCTATTGAGTTTCTATTCATAATTTGCTCTCGTCAAATTATGAATAGTTCATTTCTGACTTGCATTGACCAGAACATTAAATGGAGCAAATCTAATGGGGTAGAATTTAATCCACAAAAATTCCAAGCGTGTCTTTTTTTCACAAAAAAAAATTCAAAATTATGTTCCACCCATAATAAACGGCATTCAAATTAATAGGTCGTTTTCTCTTAGAATGTTGGGCTAAGACATTTCGAGTGTTCTTTATTAAAAGAACAAATATATTCTATTGCAGAAAAAGCTAGTCAGTATCTGGGTTTCATTAGACGGTGTAACTTTTAGTTTACCCCTATAGAAGTTCTTAAATTATACAAGGCTAATGTTAGGCCCATTATGGAATTTAATTCTTTTGTCTGGGGTTTCTTTATTTCTTATGTCTTGATAGAATTCAAAATAGGGTTATTCACATGATTAACGATAAAAATATTGCTTGATCAATTGACTCATTAGAGCACAGACGCAAAGTAGGTGCTTTATCGCTTTTTTACAAATATTATTTTGGTCACTGCTCTTCCGAAATTAAATCTCTAATACCAGCGGCGTTTGTCAGCAGGGCTCCCACTGGTTTTGGTTCAAAGCAACATAGCTTCGCCTTAAATATAACCAGATGTAGAACTAACCATTTTAAATCTTTATTTTTCCCTAGAGGCACCTCTCTGTGGAATCAAATAGATTTGTCGGTCTTCTCTACAATATTTAATTTACAGGTGTTCAAGAGGAACCTACACGCCTACTTAAAGAAACAAGCAACCCGAGAAGATTAAATTCTGTTTAATATTTACTTGTAATATTTTCTCGGTCAGGGTTTTATGTAGTTTTCCCTGACCATAATACATTGATAAAATTGGTTTTAATGTGTCGGTCGTTGTATTTTCGTGAGCGTTATTCACCCTAAAATCAAAATCAATGCATTACAGAAATCTGAGAAAATAAATTGAAACCGGCTACATACGTGATGAATATAATGTTTATTGTAAATTAAATTCATTCAGTCTCTAAATTAATTTTAATATAGGCTTTTAGCCCACCATGTTGCTGTGGCGTAAGCCATTTAGGAAATTATCCCTAGGCAATGTGTTAATCTAAAAAAAAAAAAATTGTCTATTTTGCAAGCTGAGCCGAGCTAGGCAGAATGTGGAAAACACTTTCGGCATATGTGCGCAAATATGGCGTATTTTACTAAAACGAATGCAATGTAATGAAAAGCTAATAATAATTTAACTAATTCAATATAAAACAAAACTTGTATAAAAAATTATCACCTGCAAAATTCAGGTTATTGTAATATAAAATAGGTACATATGTAATTGACAATTGTACATTGTAAATAGGTATATTAATTGATAAAATATTCAATATTATATCTATCCATATTAAATTCGACACGATGGAATAACGAGATATGAACGTTTTTGTTGGCTTAAATTTTCAAATCGTTTCACGAGACTTTGTAAAAACATTTAAACCTCCGACAGTGGTGAATTTTCCTTGGCCACATCTTTTTCTAATAATGAAATAAATGTTTCTTCCAAAGGTACATTTTTGTTTTCGGTTCGTTCCGAGTATCGGCTGATTGCGTTAATCCATTTTCAGTGCTGTTTTCTGGTGGAAAATTTCTCGTGATGTTTGACAAATTCTATAATATTGGTCGTGCTTTTGGTAGTGAAATATTAATAAATCTAGGTGGTATTTAATCTCACCTGGGCATATCAACAAATGGGACTTTTATATCAAACATCCGTGCGATTCGATCCCTAGGATGAGCATCTCTTCAAAATCTGCCACTTTTTGAATTTATATTTTTAAAATATTGTATTTAAATATAATATTTATTATTTTTCAACACGGTTTTATTTTATTTTTTCACGCACTGAAACTGTTGTCTACTTTAAGGTTATGTGATATGTCACTAGCAAAAAAATACAACGAGATGTAATTTTTGAACTAGCAAGAAATTTGTGGAACACGAGTAGAACAGCAAAATTTTGTTGGAAATTTTATGTTAAAATTATCATAATCATACATTTTTTTTCAATAAATGTAAAATTTATAAATACTTACCCTACGTCTCCATCTGATATAAATCATACCATTACCATTAACATACCATAAGATTAAATTATTAAAGATGGCGTCTCGTGTGGTCAATGTACGATAAATCTGACAATTAGGAATCATTCGTGACAATGAGTATTTATGGAGTATACACCTCGATATACTCAATAGATACTGATTGTTTTTATAGAAATTTTATAATTTTAATATATTTTTGCTTTTTATTTTTAAATTGGGTTTAAAATATCACGCATAACACAAAGTTTCAAAGTAAAATCATAATGGCGCCATTTTAAAAATAACAAAATGTCATAATTTTGTATACCATAAGTCTACCATCAAGTTATACCATCATGGTATAACTTGATGGTAGACTTATGGCAATGTTATGTTAATTGCGAGTCTCCACTAGGAAACTGTTATAATATTAATGGTATAACTTGATGGTAATGGCAGGTGGAGAGCCTATGTTAATAGTTTCAAACATACTGTTGGCTGGCTTTTGTAAATTTTCTTTCATTATTTGAAGAAAAGTGAAAACTGGTTCCTCGTTCTGTATGTGCCGGTCCTTGAATATCATTTTATTATTGGGAGGAATCACTTAAAATTTCTACAATATAAGTTATTAGTTCATCAGTCAGTCTGTGTTGTACATTATTTAAGTTCATAATCTAACGGATTAAATTAGTGTCTACATTATCGGGTGCAAATTGTACTTCGATTGCTAGCCCATCAAGGGGTAGATTATTAAGTGGTGATGAATCTGAAAGAAACAGTGTTTCTGCAAAGAAAGATGAATTTTGCCATAGCTTCACTGTAGTTTCGATCGAAAAAAACTCAGTCGCCTTATCAGGCTGCAGCGACCTAACTACAAAAATTTCTTCTTTTTTTTATACCTAAAAATATTTAATTAGTTAATATTTACATAAATTTTCTTAGTTAAGATTCTTAGCCTAAACTTTATCATCTAAAATATTTCTTGGTCTTTACAAAAATTTCTTGGTCTATATGAAGTATTATACTTCGTAAAGATACATTGCTTTAGCGAATTATATAAAAGAGCTAAGCAAATTTCCACACTAATGCATTTTTATTTAACAATTTAAATAAAATGCATTAATGTTAAAATTGGCTTATTCTTCTGGAATAAGAGCCAGAATTTAAAAAAAAAATGACTCTTTTTCCAAAATAATAAATTAAAAATTAGTAGAAAAATGTATTAATGCATGAATGTTGAAATTAGCTCAGCTTCTTTATATAATTCGCTAAAGTAATGTATCTTTACGAAGTATAATATTTCATTTAGACCAAGAAATTTTTGTATAGACCAAGAAATTTTTTAGATGATAAAGTTTAGGCTAAGAATCTTAACTAACAAAGTTTATGTAAATATTAACCAATTAAATATTTTTAGTTATAAAAAAAAGAAGACATTTTTGTAGTTTGGTCGCTGCAGCCTGATGAGGCGAGTGAATTGTTTTAATTCGAAATTCAAATTTAAATAATGTTTTCTCTGATTAGGTTGAATCGAAACCCAACATACTAATGACATATTGGTATTGTGTTAAATTGCAAGGTTAATGCAAACGGAATTATTCTTGTTTATTTGTCCAAAATTTAAGGCTACAAAAAATGGCAAAATGTGTTAATTGAGAAAAATATACAATTTTGGTTGTAGGAACTGGAAGAAACTATCAGGTTTAGCGAATATTTTATCAGGTTTAGCGAACCTTCGCATTGCGAAATTAAAATCGGACTCATAGAGTATGAAGTTGAGCCTAATGATATCAAGCCAATGGTTATGAGAAACAAAAATATGATGATCATCAAGTGTACAGTTTTTATTTCAATAAAAGTGCCATGACATTAAAGAAATTAAGAACAATTAAATATTATGCCACGTTCTTGTTCGGTGGTTCCTTTACGAAGCAAAACCAAATTACCCAATGTTTAAAGGTGCCTTCATTTTGGTCATGGTACAAGATAATGTCATTTAGCTGAACGTTGTGTGAAATGTGGTGGAAATCATGATGTCACCAAGTGCCCTCATCCTCCTCGTTGGTCCACATGCATAGATCAAGGTCACATTGTAAAACAGTGTACATTTACCAGCACGGTTTATAAAAAAAACTAATATGGAAACTATGTTGATTCCAGACAATTTCATCAAATGTGCTAAGTGCCGCGGTAATCACACTGCAAACTTCAAAAACTGTCCTAAATGCGTGGATTATACCGTCAATAGAGAAAAAGCAAATCACTTAAAACAACAAATTGCCTATTAATATTCAAAAATCAACCCACTTCACTTAAAATTTTCAAAACTTGCCTTCAAACTCAAAGAACCGGGTGTATTTATCACAATTAAAAGGCCAATTGCTGTGCCACAAAATGTATCCAATGGGAGACAAATGTTTTCTTCAGACGAGATAATCGAAATTACGAAAGTGATATTCTCGCTTTTAGCAACATGCAAATCAAAACTGGGTCAAGTCAATGTCATAACAAGCATTGCATGTAAATTTATTTTTAATTTTAATGAATAATAAAATTCAGTCTAAATCATCCTAATTCGACCTAGGAAGTGTAGCCTTAGTAATTAGAAAGGTTATTAAATATTATTTACTTCCAACGTTTCCGACATAACTAATTGATGCTATTGGTATTAATGTATTGGTTCTGTTTATTTTCTTGGATTTTCATGCAAAAATAATATGGCATAGTTAATCAGTTTCTACTTAAATTTGATATTAGTATTTTAACGCGTTTTCAAAAAAGTTATTCCATCTGTGGTGATCTTAATAGTATGCATCACTGTTGGAATTGTACACTATTTATCAGCGAACTCATTTTTTGAATGCACACAAATATACGGATTTTTAATTGTCTTCCTCCCTGATCATACGTACATTCGTGCTTCATTTCGCAAGGTCTCGTTTACTTTAGACTTGGTAATCACTAATAATCTTATTTTACTCTGCCATATATTGATTTCAAATTTGCATCCGATCATATTACAGTTAGGTTTGATATCCATTTTGAGGATATTGAAAAGATTCCACGACACGAAATTTTCAATTAGAAATATGCTGACTGGGTGAGTTTTAGAGTTTATATAAATAAGCACATATACTTATCCAATTTCAACCAAAACTACAATTTCACTGGTAATCTTCACCTTATGATTCTGAAGTAAACTATTTTATTGGTGAACTAGAAAAAATAACAAGAACCTCTTTTCAAGTTTCATCACTACATCTCTAAGTTAAAACGTTTAATTAAGCAAATGAAATCTCGGAAAACACCGGGTACGAATAAATTAAATAACAAAGTCATTAAGAATCTTCCTAAGAAAGCGTATATCTTGTTGTGTCACCTTTTTAAAAGTTTCCTTCAATTAGACTATTTTTCGGTTTGATGGAGGATTCCTTGGATTTGCAAGATATCGCAAATCCGGGGAGTTATAGTACAATCCATATGCTTAACGGTCTTTCTAAATTATTAGAAAAGATGATTCTTCTAAACGCATTAATAATCATAATGAAGCCAATATTATAATATTTAAAGAGCAGCTCGGAGTTCGTAGCGTTCACTCAACATGCTGGCTCGCCTTATTGCCAAAATTAAAAACAACTTTTATGAAAAAAAATATTAAGAAATCGTTTGAAATAGTATGGCATAATGGTATTCTTTATAAAATGTTAACAAATAATTTCCCTCTGGTCCTCATTAGAATTATAAAATCGTATCTAGAAAATCGTTCGTTTTCCATTAAATGTGGAAATAGCTTCAGTGAAAGGTATCCTATCAACTCAGGAGTTCCGCAGGGAGGGGTTCCCAGTCCAACCCTGTATAACTTATTTGTATCAGATATTCCAATTCCTTCGGATACGAAAATGTTTATGTATGCGGATAATACTGCAATAACAACCAGTCATATTGACCCTTAAATTATCAAAACTTCACTTGTAGAAATAGTTCGACTGTTTACAAAACTGCTTCATAGTTTCGACTGTTTGCAAAACTATTTCATGAAGTAAGGTGTAGATTTTACGTAATGCATTGTGGATTGAATGGTACATAATCTTCCATTATTAAGAAAATTAATATTTTGTAAATTACAATATTTAGATGATTAATAAATTAAAAAAAAAAAAAAAGTTAATCAGTATATACATCAGGATGTTCGAGTGCCAATAATTAGAATTTTAAATATAAACGGTGGATATCTGAATAACCTTTACACCTTTCTTCTTTAATTTCGTGCTTTAACTAACTTCATCTGTATAAAGGTCGACATCTTTTGGTTAGCAAATTCGTGATTTCAATCTATTTATACGATGTGCTTGTAATGGAATTCGTCTCCTCCGTTATATTTACGTAAATATCATTCTCCTGTAAAATTTGACACTCCTCATGATAAATCTCATTAATGATAAAATTGTTAAAACAACCATCGAAGACAGTAACATTCGTCATTATTTGAATGAACAGTATATAGGGGCGACCCATAGAAGAAGAAGAAAATTGTCAACGGTTATCGATGGTGGCAGTGCCGTTCTGTCTTCTGTGTTTTCTGGATTGAAATACACTCGTGGTTCCTTTGCCAGATGCACTGTCAATTAAACAACTGTAAAGTGTCTTTCATGAATCGCAAAGAAAAATGTGCAGCCTTAGCGACGCATCTGATACTAAGATACTTCGTCATTTACATTATTGTTACACCAAAAACGGCCATATTGGTGCATTTGTTTGGATATTTGCATATGTACTTGATCTAATTGATGGCGAGTTACAGTATTCCACATTGATGTGGACCCCAAAAGCCATGGACATATCGGTGAATATAGCACAATCTAGTAATTGTCTACATCAACATCTTGACTTTTGATCTTCACGCTTGTAGATCGCTCATTGTCGCAACTGATCGTCTACTATATAATTGATATCCAGTGGCAGTGATGTCATGTCTGTCAACTGGTGTTTGACTTTGTAGCACTTCCTTCTTGATTTCGATCAATTGAGGGTTACATGTGAATATTATGAATATATCTGGGTGGCCATATTGCCTAACATATACGACTTCGTATCTGCTTTTTTTACTAGCGATAAAATTAACGAATGAGCTATGAAAATTGTTTCATTTACTTTTTAACGGATCATTTTGATGTTGAAATGATATCAGTCCTCGCTTTGTCAAACGATCAATGGATGTTATAGCGCCTCGTAAGTTCTGTGCGTTTTGGACACGCATTTCAATTTCTTGTTCCGATGATGAAGCACCATATCCCTAGATTGCAGTTTTTTTTCGACAAAAACAACAGCAACTTTGTTGATTGTGGATGAATTGAATTTTCTAGCACCCGCCGGTATTTCATCAACCCTGATTACGATGTTATGTTTATAAATTTTGAACAATTTGATCAATTCGTTATCAGATTGTGCGCACATCGCTGCATCGTCGATGCAACGGCAAATGATGCAAAAGAAAATTGATATAATTACCTTGTAAATGGGCATGAAATTGCTCCGAACAATTTAACACAATCCAGGAGCTTCGTTGCTGGATTTCAACGCTTTACAATATGAACAAACGACTGAGATTTCTTCAATCTTTACTAATCGGTCTGCATTGTAATAGGTTTTCGAATCATAATTTGAAAACGCACGTTCTATGTTTATAAAACCAGCTCGCCGGCGCAATCGCCGTTCTTGAGTTTTTGCGATTTTACGTTTTTTTT
Organism: Tipula confusa; assembly: GCA_963556175.1. Taxonomy (NCBI): domain Eukaryota; kingdom Metazoa; phylum Arthropoda; class Insecta; order Diptera; family Tipulidae; genus Tipula; species Tipula confusa. The sequence continues at coordinate 64,661,110 of OY744476.1, forward strand.
AGATTTTCTGGCCTTTCATCTTAGTTTATCTTACTTTTATTTTTTCCTAACGATTCCCACCAAAAAAGGCTAGTTATAATTCGTGACAATTGTCGATTGACCGGCTTTCCTTTTGGGTTTTTTCCGAATTTTCCCAAACTGCCCCTGTAGTGAGACGAATGAAACAAAAAAAGAGTCATCCAAATTGGTCGACCTGTTCTCGAGTTTTTGCAAGTTTACAGTATTTTTCGATTTTCCGGCTTTTCCTTTGGTTTCTTTTCCTAAACCACCCCTAAACCACCCCTGTATTTGCTATTTTCGAGAAAGGCGTAGACATTTTGCATTTTTATCTCGTTTAAAATGCGTGTTACTTGGTTTCTAACAATTTGAGGTAGGATTTTGTATTTTTACAAAATAACTTAATCGATATTAAATATTTGAACTTCAGTATTAAAAACTTTCAAAGTGAGTAAAATATTTAACTATAGACAACTCTAAAAAAATAACTCAAAAACTTTTCTATTTTAACCTTATTTTATATTAGCTTAACTTTTTGGAAACTAAGCCATCGGCTCTGTTTTCTTTATTTGTTTATTATTAAAGAATTGCTAAAGTTGAACATCAACCAAAAAATGCTAAATGATTAATATATTCCACCCTTTGGATTGAATTCCAAAACAACTGGCATATAAAGAAGCCATATTATAAATGCGAGCTTCCTTTTTATAATACTCTTAACGAAAATATAATAACCTAATACAAAATTTAAAAACTTAAAAACTATTTATGAATAAATTTATCACACATTTTAATTATTAAAAACAAAAACAATTTTTGTAAATTAACAATATTAAGCATAAATTATAATGTTTAATTAAATATTTATATTTTTATTTATTTCGATTATAAATTATGAAAACTTCTTAGCTGTAAGGTTTAATTAGTTTGATTGGTTAAGACACGAAGAAAAGGTACACACGAATAATAATAAAAGTTTATATATATATATATATATATATATATATATATATATATATATATATATATATATATATATATATATATATATATATATATCTTTATTTCTTTATTGTTAATTATAATTTTTAATGAAGTTACACGATAATTTTTTTAAATTTGGTCTTACGTATATACGAAAAACAAATGTCTGAATTAAATTTTAAGAATTTTAATTAGCGATTAAAATTTTATCACTCGCTTTTATTATATAACCCTGTTTTATCAAATAACCAAATTAAGACTACCAGCAGTAGGATTTTTTTTGTTTTAAATTTATATAAAATAAAAATAAAGAAATAAAAGTTTTATTTAAATATTTATTAAAATTAATTTTGCGTGTTATTGAGGTCGTTAAGATGCGAGTATTAATATTAAGACACTTTTTTTTCAAAGAAACGTATATATCCTTCGAAATGGTTAAGTTTGAATTGTAAAAAAAAAATTTTTTTGTGTAGTGATAACGTTTTATGGTCGTAGCTTTGGGTTTTAAATACTGAATTACATTTTAATTTTAATTTTTGTAATGTGGTAAATATTCATTAATTTTCGAAAAAAAATCGAAAATAATTTATTTAGATTTTTATGGTTAGCGGGAGAATTGCTGGAAGGAATGTTAGTAATTATATTGGGATAGGTATAAAAGCGCAAAAAGTGTTGGATGTTTTTGCATGTTAATTAAGTTTTTAGATCTTTATTTGGTCCCGACTGAACTCTTTGGATAGAAATAATTTTATAGCGAATCGTTTTATACTTAATAGTCTAGAATATCTAATTAAAAGGCATCGTTGTCTTACAGTTGCGGTGGCTAGTTAATTTTATTTTTTTTTGTTTAAGGTTGAACACGTTGAGTAACACTGGGAGTGATCGTATACGGGTGACAGAAGGGCACATTCCTTGTTTTATAAACTGGAAATAAATAAATAAAGTTTGCTTGCTTTATGATGTGCTCCTATCTTCTTAAGACAGCAGCTGTGTAGTGCGTAACATTCAGGCCGCAAATAATCACTCAAAACCCTTCTTCAGGTGCACTTTCCGGCTTTCACTTTTTCCGACACAAATACAATTACTAACCCTATATTTGGAACACATATGGATGCAAATATGGGTAGAGTTAATAGCTTATCATAAGTAAGCATTTTACTCCAGAAAAAGTCTAATAGGCCATTCACTTCCTTCAGCCGTTCAAGGTTCCGTGTGGCGATGGAATCTTCCCAGCACTCCTCCAAAGAGGCTTAGACTTGATTGCACCTGCTCAGGTAGTTTTACAGGCTTGGAGCCATGTCAATGTGGTTTTTATCCCAAAGCTTGGAAATCGACCAAGTGAACTCCCTAAGTCCTTTCGACCTATCAGTTTTACATCGTTTATTCTCAAAACAATTAAAAGACTGGTCATCATCAGAAACAGGTTAATTGTAACCAGACCTCTGAATCTTAATCATTGCACTTACAAAAAAGGAAAATCCAAGAAGGGGCGCTGCATCTAACTGCCACCAACGTTAAAGCGGCCTGCTTCTTGAATGAAATTGCACTGTGCACATTGGATTTTGAGGCAGCTTTTGGCAATATTGGAAACGACTTAATTGTTAGAGCAATCAGGCATAGATGTATTGATGATTCGATTAACCATTGGATTAGTTCCATGTTGGTTAGTAGGAAAATTACTTCCAAATTAGGTAATGAAACAATGACGATTACGGCAATAACGGGGTGGCTGCAAGGCAGTGTCCTGGCACCTTTACTGTGATCACTCGTGATCAACGAATTACTTGATGAGGTACATCTACTCAGTTATGACGCCATTGGTTATGCTGGCAATCTGATTATATTAGTCTCTGGTGAGCATGAATATACGATGTATGCCAGCATGCAACAGGCCAATGTTTTAGTTTCGAATTAGTGCACTTAAGAGGGCCTTTCGATTAACCTAGCAACAAATCTTTGTTCAGACCATAAGGACTTGACGGTTAATTTCGGTAAAGGAAATACCAGGAAACTAGTGAGTTTTCTTTCAGATCACTGTAACTCGAGATATTATTTGAATAAAATGAACCTGTATAAAGACAGAGTGCCGATTCTGTTTGGCAGAGGTAGAAACCGCACAGCACATACTATGTGAGTGTATTGCTTTGTGTAAATTGCCACCTCAGTAGCAAACTGCCTCGGAGAGGTATTTGATCCCGGAGAAATGTAAATTGGCCTATGCAAGTAGCATTCTCGCCTTTTTTAGGAAGGTGGAGAAGCTGTTGGACTAAAAAACCCAAAAGCACAAAAGATATTTTAGGTCAGAGGGCTGCCCGTTATCAGAAATAACACTAGATGACACGAAATGCTTTTATCTACCACACCACGCAGTAGTAAAGATGGATAGTACAACTAAAAAATTGCGGATCGTTTTCGATGGCTCGTGCAAATCAGCGTCCGGAATCTCACTCAACGATAAATTATAAACTGGGCCTACCACACAAAATGATTAAGTCTCGATTTTATCGATTTTTCGAAAACATTCTGTAGCGTTTTCCTCCGATGTAGAGAAAATGTACAGGCAAGTTAAAGTCAACCGAATAAACCACAATTTTTAATGAATAGTGTGGAGACCTATAGTGTCTGAACCTATACAAATATTTCGGCTAACTACCGTAACATACGCTACTTCGTGCGCGCCATTTCTGGCTATTCGGACATTATCCCAATTAGCTGAAGATAATAAAAGTACATTTCCAATAGGATCCTTAATTGCTAAACGGGATTTTTACGTGGACGATTGCTTATCTGGGGCTGATTTTTTAGACGAAGCAGTGCGGGCCATACAACAAACCTCAAAGATGCTCAGTAAAGGCGATTTAATATTGATAAAATGGAAATCTAATTCTACGGAATCAACGACGTTAATTCCACGAGATTTGAAAGATGAAGAAATGCTGCACATTGATGATGATTCTGGAACGGTGAAAAACATTAGGGCTGCAATGGAACCCCAAAACGGATACATTTTCTCATAAGATCAATGTTGAATCTGAACTTGCGTCATCCAAACGAGATAAGTTATCCCAAATTGCTCGAATTTTCGATCCATTAGGATGGATTTCACCAGTGTTTCACCAGATTTCACTAATGTTACAGAAGCTGTGACTTCACAAACTGAACTGGGATGATCCACTTCCAGAAGATTTATTACTAAATTGGAAGATCAACCAATCTTCATTAATGGAATTAAAACATATTAAAGTTCTGCGGTTTTTGTTAACATACAATTCAACGACCGAAGTACAACTTCACGGTTTTTGTGACGCGGCCGAGCACGCTCATGGGGCTGTCATTTATATCCGTACTACTGATACCACTGGAAAGATAAACACAAGACTTGTAATATCAAAGACCAAAGTGACACAGTTAAAACAGGTATCTCTGCCTAGGCTGGAGCTATGTGGTGCTGTGTTATTGTGTAGGCTGATTAAGTACACAAAAAAGGTGCTGAACATTGAGAATTTGCAATGTTGGGCTTGAACAGATTCAAAGAAGTTCCAAGACGCTGGAAATGCCTCATCGGAAATAGGACATAAGAAATTTTAGAAACAATTCCCCGATGCAGGTGGAACCATGTTAAGTCAAAGGAAAATCCAGCAGATCTCACGTCACGTGTTGAATCCTTTATTACCTCGATTACCTTGACTTCTCAATGGAGAGAAAACGATACTCTTACAAACCTTTTTATTAAAATTGAATCATTTTCAAAAATTAAGCACATTTTAGCGACAATATTGGAAATAAAAAACTTGTATCAACAAATAGATGTGGTCAACCGGCTGAAAAAGGCGCAAAAAATATGTGTGCAATGGGCACAATCGGAAGAATTTCCGGATGATATCCATTCATTAAAACTAAATAAAAAATTGGTACAAAAATCAAATTGGTTTCATTATCCCCATTTCTCGATCACGAAGGAGTATTAAGAAAAGGGGGACGAAAAAAAATTTAGATGTGTCATTTGATGCAAAACATCCAATAATTTTACCAAAGTCACACATTTTAAGTGTTAAAATCATACGAGAAACGCATATAAGTTGCTTACCCCAGGGCTTATGCTTCAAATCAGTATTCTTCGGCAAAAATATTGGATTCTAAACTGTCGAAACGCAGTGTGATACTAGATCAATAAATGTGTAGAGTGTCAACATCAAAAAGCAGCTAATTCGCAGCAGTTAATAGGCAATTTACACCGATCGAGGATAACGCCAAGTCGTCCGTTTTTCATACTGGAGTAGATTACGCTGGTCCACTGTACATAAAATCCAAACTCGGAAGGGGCCGATTACCTATAATCAAAGGGCATATCTGCGTATTTATTTGTTTCGCCCCAAAGGCAATTCATATTGAACTCAGTCACGACATGGCAGCTGAAGCCTTCATTGCAGCTCTTAGGTGGCTTACAGTTCGACGAGGTGTTCCTATTGAAATAATTTCTGATAATGGCACAAATTTTGTTGGGGCAAAACGACTATTGGGAGAGCTATATAATGTGTATAACATAAATATCGCCAATAATCTTATATCCAAATTTCTTTCACAGAACGAAATAAAATTAACTTTTAATCCTCCCAGTGGTCTTCACTTTGGTGGCTTGTGGGAGTCAAATCTATAAAACACCACCTCAATAGGTTGACCAAAGGTGACATGATAGAAACTTTATTAGTGCAAATTGAAGGATAACTAACTCTATGCTTTTGGGTCCCATGACAGACGATGTCGATTTTTTATGTGCATTAACACCAGCTCACTTTTTAACTGGTGAACCATTTACCACTATATCAGAACCTTTACTGGACCATATCATTAGTAACCGGTTATCCAGATGGCAAAATTTACAAGCATGAATCCAGAGTTTTTGGAAACAAAATCATGAAATAGAATCATGAAAAAACTCAAAATTGGTGATCTGGTAATTATCAAAGATGAACAATTGCCTCCAACACAATGGTAACTGGGTCGTATCATTACACTTCATCCCGGTAGCGATGATTTAGTTCGTGTCGTGACAGTTAAGACAGCTGGTGGAATTATCAAGTGACCAATAGTCAAATTGTGTAAGCTATTGTCAACAGACGATGAAACAGCAGTAAACACATTTTGTATTAAAAACTGGAGTTTTTAATGTGCCAGAGAATGTTCAAGATGCTGAACACGTAAAGTTGATTATTAAAATGGAATTTATATCCTACATATAGTTGTAATTATAATAAAAATGAATTATATATAGATTATATACTAAATTATATATGTATGTGTATGTGTATATGTATAGGTTTATGTATATGTATAGGGGTATATATATTTATATATATATATATATATATATATATATATATATATATATATATTTAAATATATATATATATATATATATATATATATATATATATATATATATATATATATATATATATATATATATATATATATATATATATATATATATATATATTTATATTTATATATATATATTTATATATATATATATATATATATATATATATATATATATATATATATATATATATATATATATATATTTATATATAGATGTCATTCATACCTGATTTATGATTGTGCAGTCAGACTATATAGATCCTGGCTGGAACAATGCAATGTTCAGAAGGATTTAAAACCTGTATTCATGCGTCTTCGATTTGGCTGGTGATGGTGTAAGATAGGACTTTAAAAATTAACCGCGAAAGAGTTGGGAGAGCTTCGGCCCAGAAAAGATTGCAGGGTTAAAAAAAAAGACTTTACTTTCAGACTGTATTAGTTGGCAACACTATTAAAGGTTTAAATGCTATAAAGAGGCACATTTTAGAGGCGCAATTTCAATTACCGAGCCTTTTTTGAGTTAAATTAACCGAGAAAGAATTAAGTGACTTTAGTATAGATTAAATTAAAACATAAAAAATGGGAAGCTTAATCGATTTTAGATATCTGACGTAAAATTTAGTGTAACTCTCCCTTTTTTGACGTAGTGGAGATACTCTGTTAATGCACTGAAATCCAGATGATTTTAAATAAATGCAGCTATAACATAATTTTAATTTCGAACTAATTTTTCCAAAAAGTGGAAATTGTGATTAACACCAAGATTGCATTGGCATGATGAATTATGTGTTATAATCTATGACTTTTACTTTACTTTAAAAGGTACCTTCGTCATTATTTGGTTTAAGGGACTTAAAGATTACTTTAGGCTAATTATTTCATCTCTAATTTTGGTAAATTACTGAGTTTAACTAAATTCAAATAATTTTTTAAATCAAATCCTGTTTGAGGTCAAAATTTCAAATATTCTGGTTTTACCATATATTTTGACAGTTTAAAAAATTTTAAACCAAAATATTTCAAAATTTCACAACTTACTTTATCTTTTAAGAAAAATTAAATAATTTTTAATTTTAAATTTGGTACATATTCCGGGTTTTCAATTTTTTTTAAATAATAAAAATATGCATCTAAAAGTTTAGAAAAAAATAACCTAAATTCGTCTACGTAAGATATGATATTCTTCTCATGCACCTTTCAAGTAAACAAATACGAGTCTATACATCTATGTATGTTATATGCACGAGAACTCTGAAAAGAATTTATTTTTAAAAGCAACAATTTCGTACTTTTAAAATATTTAAATTGAAAAAAATAAAAATAAAAAAAAATTATTATTTAACACACACCATATATGAGAGAAGCCAAAATGAAATTCTGCTTTTTTTTTTACATTATCTTAAATTTGATGGAAATGAAAAACAAAAACGTAACACCGAAGAAGAAACTGTAAATATGATTTTCATATTCAATCTTGACATGATATAATTTGAAAAAGGAAAATTCGATTTGATAAGATTATTTTATGATTTTAAAATGAGAAGAAATGTTGAATAATGATAAGAACGAATTCATATGTTACAGCGTTGATAGTGCAACATATATGTATATATAGTTTATGAAAATTGAATGAGTACAATATATATTTGATAGAAAATTTTCATTTTATCTAATTTATAAATTTCGTTTGTTTTCATTTCCCAAGTATCTGGAAGATTGAATTTACGTTGAAACTTTTTTTTTTTGTATTTTATATTTTGTCGCTGCACTATCTAACGATATATTCATACTATATACAGGGTGTGGAACATTTTTGATATCTCTAGGTATTTGCCTTGTTTGATTTTTTTTTTTAATATTTTAAATTATAAAAGGATTTACATTTCATTTGCAGTTTACGAATGAAAGTATGTTGCTTTACATTGCACAAAAAAACGTTTTTCAATTTATATATATATATATATATATATATATATATATATATATATATATATATATATATATATATATATATATATATATATATATATATCTTTATTCACGTGATAATATATGTCTGGAAATATTTCAAATATAATACGTTGTCAAAATACAAATTAGAAATTTTCGCGATATTTTTTATTTTTGGATGGTAAGCTTCATTTATTATATAAACTTTGGTATTGGGGAGCAAATTTGAAGTGCCGCGTTTAAAAATAATTGCATTATATAACGGAATTCGTCATGTCATCTATTTAGCTGTGCTTTAGTGGATGTCTTTGTTTCTCTGAAAAATTTCTTAAACCACCAAATTTCTCTAAATCACGTTTAGTCATTGAAGACATCAAATTGTTCAGGAAAGATACATTTCTTCCCACGCTTAATTATGGTAGTTTTTGTAAGTTCGTAGAAGAACATTTTTTTTTGATTTTTTTTCATTCACCTCCAATTTAGGAGCAAAAGTCGTCTACTTAATTTCCTCTCAGTATTTAGGGCTACTGATTTCATGTTCAACCATGATTTTCAAAGTTTTTTCGCTTCTACTGGCTCAGTTCTTCACTTAGTCATTGCTTTCCTTATGTGGTATGACAAATCCATCTCAATTTTTACTTCTTTATTTTGGTCTCAATGTTCAACTGATTCGTGTATATTTTCATGTCTCTCACCCAAAGAGTATAGAATTGTATAGTAGGCTGCTTCAGTTTAGTTCCATCGTGGTTCTATATTGTTGGCTACATTTCTATGGAGATTTAAATTGACCGTTTTATTGAATTTCTTGTTTGACTATTTTTCTTCCATTTGACCTAGTGCGTTGCATTGAGGCTAACTTGATTTGAATCTGTTCTTTTACCAGTTTATAATCGCTGTGATTGCCTTGGTCCCTCATTGTGATGTGAAAAATTTCTTGTTGATTATTACATGGTCTATCTTATTTTTAGTTCTATCATCCGGTGATGTCCATGTATATTTGTGTATATTTTTGTGATAACAGTCACCTTTGAACAGCTGATTTGTGATACAGAAGTCGATGAGTCTTTCTCCATTATTATTTTGATTAGAATTAATCACATTTTTACCAACGATGGTTATTAGGTATATTCTGTCTGTAAAATTGGTTTTAATCTCGCATATAGCTTTTTGACATTATTATATAATGGTATTTATATCCAAAAGCGAGATTGTTATAGGGTGGATCATATCTGGATTACGTTTAAATTTAGCTTTCAAAATTTTTTTTAACTTTTATAATAAGTTATATTTAAGAGAAAGCCATATCGCAAACATGCTAAGTACATGGAGGTAAGTAAACCAATACTTCAATCCCATATGAGAAAAAAAACTGTTTCAATCGATCCAAATATATTATACACATATGCTAATAAAGAAGGTTTGCTTCATCCAAATTTTAAATAAGACCAAGAAGTTCATAAAATGAAAAAAAGCCCACCATAATCTCAGATAAGTGCTTATAAATATCTATTAGTGCAAATTTCTTAATTGAAAACCACATTGATATCTGGTTAATTTTGAAAACTCATTTTACACATTTTACACATCTTAAACAACAAAGATTAAAGTTTTCTAAAGTAACCACCCAGGCAAAAAATCAGATTTGGGCCTTGAATAAAAGCTTATTACAGCAATTAGCATAGTTTTAGAGGAATGAAAGAGGAAATTCTATGTATCAGCAATTTATTTCCGAGACATTCTATTAAAAGTAAGGAACTTGCGGAGCTCTTTAAAAATGCTGGGAAGTCAGCCACTTAAAATGGCTGACACATTTGCAAGAGATTCTTGATTTCAAACCATTTTGTATAACAAGAGCTTCACATTCGTAATGTCTGAAACGTTCTCTGATCCCTTACTAGTATTATTAGCTGAAAGTTAGAAAATAACAGATATTTTCAGATTTTTTTCTAAGATTTCTTTGAACATAAAAGATGAAATTACTGTCAGATTGCCAAACTTAACTGATATATTAAAACTGTATCATATATAGCTCGGCATATTTAATAGCTATTTTAATGTTAAAATATTTTAATGTTAAGTGTAATACGCAGGCAATTGCAACTAAACGAGAATCTTTCGAAAAATTCAAAAAAACTTTGTTGTGATAGTCATAAAAAAGATAATACTCTTAATGCTCGTAATTGACTAACAACAAAAAAGTAACCAAATTTTCACTCTCATGCTCTTGGATTTGCCTTATTAACAGCACCTGGGCAAGTAAACACGAAGAAAAAAAATATATTTGCTTTACATTTAAGTAAATCATTTACCCCGAACGAGCACTTGATGACCAAGAATTGGGTAACTGACGAAGGAAATTTTTCAAAACTCTCGCCTTCTAAATTAAAATGGCATAAAGTAAAAAAATAAAATGGTAGAAAATCCCACAAAGGCAGCTTAGCATGATTTCATAAGCGGAAAATATTTAAAGGGCTTTAAAAATGTGTCAAACTAATAACGTAAATTTTTAATGATGCTATGTAGATGGGTGGGGTATTCTTTGAAAATTTGATAAATTATCATGATTCTAAGGCCAGCGGATAATAAAACTAATCTAAACTTCTATCGTCCAATTAATTATAGTTTTTGCTTTTATTTACTACCGACTCACACAAAAATTTTTGAAAAATTGCACCAACAAAAATTGAAACTTATTCTTCGAGAAAAATATGACCACGGAGTCATTTCTAAATCCAGAAAATGTTTAGATAAAAAATATTCTTTCGCTTTATTTCATCACCCAAGCTTTCCTAAAAAAAGCTTTTGGCATGCAATTATCACTGAGATTTTATGAGGATTTGTAAAATCCATGCATTATTTGTCGAAAATCTTTTAAAAATTTGTATCTTTTAAAAATTTACAATTTGTAATTTGCTACGCATGCAGTGTATTTTAAAGAAGTTACCGAACTTTTTTAAGGTATGTCAAATCCTATCACGCTACACCTGTAGGTCTTTAAACTTTTAAAAATATTTTATTTGAGAGGCAGCCTTGGAACAAAGCATTTTGAAATTTTTCAATTATTTTTTCAAAGTGACGGATCATTTGCAATATCATTTATAATATTTTAATATCTTATCTATCAAGCTAAATTGTCAAATTAATTTTATTGAGTTGTAGGATTTGAGTCAAATCATAATCAAACATCTGTTAAGATAAATAAACGGTAAAGTGTAATATATGTGCAGTTTAATATACCTGAAGAAACTCATTGAAAAGACAGTAATTTGCCAATGTCAAACATATCCATTGAGGGTCTCGGCAAATACTACGGAAAATTATATCGCTGTGGAAATGTTTGTTGTGTAATGTCTCAGTCTTAGTCTTGATAAGTTTTTGACAAATACCAAAACTTTCTATAAAAAAAAAGCCAAACTCATCGCAAAGCATACTGATATATACAATAAAACATGAAAAAAATTCACTACTTAGTTACCATTCAAAAACCATTTAAGAAAAATTTAGACTTTTTCGTTGCTATGACAATTTCAATAAATAATAAACCCTTTCGCGGACACAAATTTTTTTCGAAAATGCTCGCACAATGGCACATGCCCGAAACATGAAGTCTAATTTATGTTTTGGGATCGCAATTGGATGAATATATAACAGGTTTTCCAATAAGAGGTTTCATTTTGGTATTTAAAAAAACGAGTATTTTTTAAGATAAATCAATGAATGTTTATTTCATTGTAAAGAGGAAGATATGCTATCAACATTTGAAAATAATATCAGCCAAATTGCAGCCACGGGTGCGCTTGCACCACCATATCCTTTTCATGAAATTTTTCATGACCAATTCGCACATTTGTGGCTGTATGTTCTTAATAACTTCACGAATTCCATCTTTAAGGTCTTGAATCGATTGTGGAGCATTGGCATATACCTTATTTTTTACGTGATCCCAAAGAAAAAGTCTAAAAGTGTTAAATCACAAGATTTCTGTGCGGCCACTTGTGATCATCTCTTCGAGACATTACACGATCAGGAGTTCTCCATGGTTAGTGGATTATCTAATTTTGTAATGTCTGCGAATTCAGTTAATAGGTCGGAAAATGGCAATTGCGGATTAAACTTCTTGATTTCTGCAGTTTGAAATTGGTGGGAACCACAAGCTCTCTATAATTTAGTAATATTATCTGCCAGGCGACCTCCCTTCAGTAAATCGAAAAATTCCCATTTAAAATTTCGTCGTAAATTTAGATCCACTTTAATTCGTTTTTTTCCATAAGCAAGAATCGTTCTTTTGGTTCGTCAATTTGACTAGGGTTAACTACTGCGAGCGGAAAATTTACATACTGTATTTTGCAGTCCAGTGCTTTTTGGCATAAAGTCTAATCTGAATAAATGTAATCATTCAACTTAACAGACAAATTTGTCCGAAACAAACATATTCTTTAATAAACTTAATTAAACAGTTAAAATGTTTAATTAATTATGCGAAATGCTCCATTATATGCAAGCATCCATCAACCCACAATTTAAACACTGTAAAACCATCAAAATGAAAATGAAAATTTAAAACTTAAATTTTCATATATGTATATATGTATACACCAAAATATACACGTTTGTCGGCACTTTCTATTCAAAGCTTTGTGTTTACCATATATATTGGTATAATATGTATGTCGAAAGCGATGCATAGATAAAGAATGAGTGTATATACGGAATAGAACACACAGCATACACAAACATACTAAATGTTCGATGTGGGAAAGCTTTTTTCCGTTGGATGTTGCTGTTGTTTTTGTTGTAATGTTTTTATGCTTCAGTTTTATTATTATTAAAAAGCCTTAGGTTAAATTAAAATAACATTGTAATAAAAAGCTTTTATGTATTTTTTCAGCATTTAAAATATTTAACTTAAATTATATATATATATATATATATATATATATATATATATATATATATATATATATATATATATATATATATATATATATATATATATATATAATTTACATTATGTTACATATAAATACAGAACATACAAAAACACAACACACATACATCTATGTAAATACAGAAGCCTATTTATACTATACGAAATAATGTTGAGAAGGAATTTGAAAGGTTGGAACATTTTCAAGAAAATTAAATTATGTCATCATAATTACAATGATTTTAGTACTTTTTAGATTTACTAATTATTTTTTTTGTTGTTTTTTTTTTTTTTTTTTTGTTGAAGGAATTAAGTGAATTTAGCAAATTTTTGATATAAACATAACTGTGTTGTATAACAATGCTGTAATATGAAGTTGAAAGATTTATGTTCTTTTGAACTATATGTGTACTCATATATTATAGTATTATTTAAGCATTAATCTATTTAGATAATGTTAAATGCAAGTTAGAGGAATGACACCGTCTTAACAACAGTTTCCTAAACATATAGAATGACTGCTTTGTTTTATACAAATTGAAAATAAAAAGGATAGCATGATGTTTTTAAAATGAGGATAAGCTACACCTTATAACAATACCCGAAATAAGAAATACGATCAATTGCAAATTTATAATTTTTAATTTGTATGTCTTAAATAATAATAATTAATAATTTTATAATTTTAGATTTTTGTCACATCGACATTTGCCGTCATTCTCTTCTAATTCCGTGTAATGTGTCGAATATCGTACACCACATCGAAACAATAGGTCAACCGACTTTCGCTCGACCACAAAGATTAGACCCTGAGAAGATGGGCGCCTCAAAAGAAAGAGGAATTCGAATACTTCATGAAGCTGGGTTTCTATTGCCCCTCTACTAGTAACTGGGTCAGCCCCTTGCACATGGTCAGTAAATCAGACAGAACATGGCGACTCTGTAGAGATTAAAGAACCTTAAATGCACAGACAGTGTCTAATCGGAATCCGATACCTTATATTCACAATTACACGTCTATTTTGAGCGGAAAAATAGTATGTAGTAAAATTATTGTAAACCTACAACGACTAAGGAACTTAAGACATTCCTAGCGATGTTCAACCTATACCGGAAATTTATTTGCAATAACTCACAAATAAAACATCATTCGATGATCTAAGGAAACATTAAAAATGACAAGACGGTATTGATCTGGACCGTTGAAGCATTCGTCAAATGCAAAAATGAACTCGCCACTGCTACTTCACTCGCCTTTCCGAAGAAAAACGTCGAATTTTATTTCAACGTCCATGCATCGAATTTCGCAAGAAAAGCGGTATTATTGCAAGGCCATGTATTTGGGGATCAAACAAATCTTGTATTTGCTTGAGGGAAGAATAAGTCGAATGTACACTGATAATAAACGGCTTGTCTTCACATTCCGACCGAAATTGGACAAAGCTTCCCCTCGGCAAATCCGCTATTTAGACCTTGTGGGTCAATTTACCACCGATATTTGATATATCAGTGGCCGAAAAAATCTAACAGCCGATTTACTATCCAGAATTCAGCTGATTGATACATTTGACTACGAGCAATTATCTATGGATCAAGAAATGGACGACGAATTTATTAAAATTCGTGAACATAATACAATTTCGTTAATTTTCCAGCAGTTTTCTATTCCAGGATGCAGCCGGATGTTCTGGTGCAAAACATCAACGGTAAAAATTCGACCATACATAACATGTAAATTTCAGCACCACATCATGACATCAACTCACAAAATTTCACATCCAGGTATTAAAATAAGCATCTAACTAGTAACCAGCGATCGATATGTAAGGCCAAATGTTCGAAAAAACGTCGAAAATCTCGTGCGAGGCTGAACAATGCTAAAAAGCAAAAATGCATCGTCATAATAAAACACCTTGATCGCACGTTTCGGAAGCCAAGGTCGGCAATACAAATCTTTTTTTATGAGAGAAATTTTTAAAATCATGGAGCGGATCAAATTCGAATCACGCTTTATCATCCCCAACCGAACGGATTAATAGAAAAGTGGCATAGAATGCTGAAATCATCAATCCTTGCTTTGGGACAAGATGTTTGGGTTGGCAATTTACCAGTCATCAAGTCTAGTCTACGAGCTTCATTTAAGAGAGAACCACTAACGAATTAGTCTAGGGCACCACATTTCACATACCAGGAGAATTCTATGACATTAATAAATCTACAAATAGTCAGAATGAGGTAGTTAACAAACTGCACGAATCAATGGTAAGCACAAATCCCAGCAACACGTCATTCTATACTAGGCCACTTCTTACATTAACAAGGAGATGAATTCTACGCAATCAGACTTATCCGTATCGCTAACCCTATGAAAGGCCTTTCAAAGTATTAAAAAGATATAATACATTTTACACTATTCAACTGAACAATCAGTTAACATATCCATCGACTCATGCCGGCGTTTATTTGGACAAAAGAATCTTACACGATATTTCACCGAAAAAAACTATAACTGGCAGCAAGCCACTGCCACAAACTACAAGTGCAAATGATCGATCAAAACGTAGTGTAAACATAATAAGCCAAAATAAAAAAGGCGTCATAATACCCCATCACGTCCGAAATTTGGATCGTGTCCTAGTTGTTTCAGTCACCATGAACGTGAAAACTGTAAATTTAGTACGGCTAACTGTTATCGGTGTGATACAACGGGATACATTGCGTCCGTTTGCAAAAACAGTTCATTGCCTCAGAGTCAACAGAAAGGTGATAGAGGGAATCGTCAAAATAGTTGTAAGTCAAGAGGTCAACACCGAAGTTCATCATTTGATAACTCGTTCAGTATTGATTTATTTGAGTATCTAGAATCGCCAGTATCAGACGAGGTCAAGATTTCAAATGAAACAACTTTCCGGACCAATACTGTTAACAATGTTTTTATCCCGACGGTCCAACATAACAGGAATATTCCTGCACAAGTGGAAATGTCGGTAGTTTGTTCAAAGGGTACAACTATAAAGCACGTCAATTGAGCATGCTGGTAACTACATTTTTTTATCGATAGAAATTAACAAGAAAATTTTGAAATTTTTAGTTGATATGGGTGCAACTGCTTTATTAGTAAGTGATCATGGATATGCTGAACTAGAAAAGACAAAATTGAGTCTGGCCTCACCAATTTTGAAAGCTTATGGTGATGTCAAAGTATCAATTTATCCAGATAATTCTGATCGGATGCTCAAATTGCATTTGGGTCAGAAACACTGAATGAACATCAACGCAGTTACAGCAAAATCGTGAAGGGAGCCCTTTCAATAGTATTTGGTTGTCGTAAATACCACCAGGACTTGTTTGGTTCTAAATTTATTTTAGTGACAGACCCATAAGCCGCTAGTTTCACTTTACAACCCAGAGAAAGATCTTCCAGTCATGACTGTTAATCAACTCCAGAGATGGGCGATCTTTCTAATGGTTTTTACATATACAGTTCGATATAAGCCAACCGAAAAGCATTGTAATGCTGATGCACTCTCACGTTTGCCACTAGGGTCTGCCAAAGAGTTTGATTGTGGTGAGGAATGTGCGTGTGAAGTCGATTGAGATTTATGAAGAGAATTTTTCAATAATGGCAGATATTACATCGAAATCTATGATTCGAGCCCTAACATGAATTTTCACAATAGAGGAAGTACCGCAGATTCAATAGACAGTGACAATGGACCTGCATTTACGTCGCATGAGTTCGCTGAATGTTGTGAAGCAAACGAGATCGAGCACCTCACCACAGCGCCATTTTATTCAGCGTTAAATGGTGAAGCAGAACGCTTTGTTAGAAATTTCCAAGTCACAATTTCAAAAGAAATTAAGGAAGGAACAGTAACAGATCTTGCTCTACTGACATACCGTTTCACTCCTGGAATCAGCCATTAATCATTGAGTGAAATTTTGCATGGCAGGCAACCCAAAACACCTTCTGTTGTTCCCAAGGCCAATTAAGGACAAATTGAAGTTAACACCAAAGTTCAGAATCAACCGTCAGTTTTTCTGACTAGGAACGTCGCAGAATGGATCTAGGTGGTCTTGAATACCTACCTAGAAAATTTTTTGAATGAAGACTCCTATTTAAAATCTCTGCAGTTTTAAAATGATTCATGCCATTTGTCGAGTTCTCAGTGGATTTTGATGTCGCTTTAGCTGAACCTTCTCATTGTTAACTGTGTTTATACCATTCGACCACCACTTTCGCAATAGTTCCGTACAGCAATTTTGGTCAATGAGTTATAGAAAATTCATGAAGTTCTTGGCTAGGATTGGATTTAGATAAGTTAGAGCATTTCTGATAGACTTATTTTCTAGTACTTGCATTTTTATTGTATATTTTGGCTGCGTTTGCCCAAAGTACACTTGTATATTTTTGTATTAACGTCTATGTTAGTCGTAAACTTAATCTTAAAACTATAGTGCAGCATTTTAACTATATTTTAGAACATTTTTGAAACAAAATATTTTTTGGGTATAATTAGATCTGTAAAACCTTAATTTTATCCACTTTAGTACTTATTGCCTTTCAGGAAGATTTCACCAGTTAGCTGATTTCTGAGAATAGTCACTATTATTAAAACCTTTTGCTGTCAATGCCAAAATGTTGACATTAGGCAAAAGACAGATTATACTCGATTATCTAATTAAATCTTACTGATACACCAATATTGAAATTTTGGAACACGGTTAAATGCCAAACTTCATGTTCTGTGTTTTGCTGCCGTGGAAGACCCAATCAAGTTCATTTATAATAAAATTCTAATAGAAGGTTATATTTGGGCATAGCTTTACCCCTGTCGACATTTTTATTAAATTATTTTTAATCGGTTTTAAATGATTCATTGCAATGTCCAACTGAGTATGACATTAGACTACTAAAGCATTACTGTTGTATCCTTACTTGGTAAGTTCAAAATTCTGAATATTAATTTTCTATCATTTTTATCGAATTGTGTGTAAGCAAATGTTCAAACCTGCAACGTTTTCAATTCGAATAAAAAGTGGTTCAAATTCGTTTTAAGAAACGCGGTATGGGATATTTACTATCTCTTTACCTTAGTTTAGTTTCTATAAAGACGCATCAATTTCGGCACTAAAAATGATTTTAGCTCTTTTCTACAAGGATCTCTTTTTATATTTGAAGGGATTTTTGTTCGATCGATATAGGGCACCAAAAGTATAGCTGATATATCAAATGAATGCTTACTAAATGCCTTATGCTATATAAAAAGACCTAATGTAAAAATTATCTTAATTTAAATTAAGTTTACTCAGACAAAACATAGATGTCATATATGGTATATAGTTTTGTCATATAACAAACCAAATGCTAATAATAGAATCTGTTCGAGAAATAAAATTAAGTCGTCAATGTCGAAAAACTACTTAACTAGATTTACGACCACAGACAGACGCATTAAAGCTATAAAATAAATAAAAAATAAAAATAAAAACAAATCAAAATACGAAATGATCCATGTTATAGGCCATATAATAAGTCAACGGATAAATTTGAACATACTTAACATGCACACAACATTATTAAACTAAATGTTATGGTCCGGATAATTTTATTTATTTATTTTTATTTTTTTTTGTATACTGAAATCCTACTATAATATACAGACATACCGTAACCAATAAAATATAAAATCATTAATATTAAATGAGTATTAGTTTAATTCGTAGTACAGCTTTCACTCGGTTTGCGGATAGTTCTATTTGCTGAATTTCCAATTTTCGTACATAGATGACTAATTTTCCTTAAAACCACTTTAGAGTTTATTTGTTCGATCTGTCTAATCTATCACTGCAATTTTTTTTAAAAACTTAGTTTGTGTGCGAATCGGTTAAAAAGTTAAATGTTTTAACTGTGGTAAAACTAAAAATAAATAAAAATAGGTAAAATAAATGACTACTTAGTGAATTTTTTATCTACGGTTGTAATGTACTCAAAACGTCAAAGGAAAATATGATTAAAATGTTTAACTGTTAAAAATTTTGTGGTGAATAAAAAGTTAAAATTTTAACTTTTTACGCGTTTTTATTCCATTTCGCACACAGACTTATTATAAAAATAAATGTTTATAAAAGTTAATGAAACAGGTTACTAGTAAATATTTAGCCGGTTAAACGACCCAACTGATTCTGATTTTCACTTGATTATCAATAATGGTTGTAGTTAGTGGGATAAGGGCAAATTAGTTTAAATGCTTAAGATAACCAAACTTCCATAATAAAATTCCATCTTTTTTCAAAAATAATATCAAATTTATAACCTTGTATTTTTAAAAGAAGGTATCAAAATTTTAAATGGCTACACCTTCTTTATTATTATGAGTTATGGGTGCCTTTTGAAAATTTATTAAAGCGTTTGGCCGAAGTACCGTGTTAAAAATTTAAAATATTTTAAATAACTAATTAAATTAAATTATTATTTAAAATTGTGTTCAACGACGAAGTTCAGTTTTGGATAAATGGTTAAATTATTATGCAAAACTGAAGCATTTGGCGTGATAAGCAATGCACAAACTGTCAATGAACCCTCCAAAAAAAGTCGAACTTTTTTGTGCGACTTATGAGCCGGGGAATCTGGTCAATATGTGGTTTCAGCAAGATGGCGTTACGTGCCATACAGCACCCGATACTATATATTTATTAAGAAATAAGTTAAATTAGAAATTTTTCTCAAGTTCCGGTCCAATAAATTGGCCGACTAGATCATGCGATCTGATGCATTTGGACTATTTTTTATAAGGCTATTTGAAGTTTTTCATCTAATGTAAAATTGCAAAATTGAAAGATACATAAAGCTAATCAGTAGCGAAATACCAGCCAATATACTGCAAATTGAGTTGATTTTAGTGTTGGTGGGTTTAAAATTGGACGCTTGGGTATACCGAGTTTGGTCCTAGTTTTTACTACTCATACTTACATATTGACACCAGAAAAAATTTGATAATTCGCCCCATCGCCATTGTGTATAACTGGTAAATTGTTTTCATGTATTAGTTGACGAGTTGATGCATTGCTCGATTAAAAGATAGGCATGTGCAGGTTGTAAGGAACTCTTCTTTTTCATTGTTACCATTACAAACAGGCTTAGAGTTGAGAATTCAACTCTGAGTAACTCGATCTGCACTAGTAGAATTTATTATTACGTTCCAGAATGTTCTCGTGAGTTGTATTTTTACTGATTTGACTGCAATTTCCCAAAGACCACCATGACAAAGTGGTGGGATAAATCGCAACGTAACTTTATCCTTCAAAATATTGGAAAGAATTTCATACTTGTTATATTAAATTTCTTTAAAATGTATTAACTTATTCAAGACAGTTTTTGGTGCCAGTAAAATTGCTGCCGTGGTCACAGTATATGATATGACACAATCTTATGCATTGCAAGAGTACTAAAACATACAAATATATGCACAAGTATGCTTTCGTAAAGGAATTGAATCGTCGTAAGGCATATGTACCTTTTTTGGACTGCCCAAAATGGTCCCATATGGAACCCTAACCTCAGGCAACTAACCCATTACTTGACCCGTAAATTTTGGTTTTTCCTTTAGACGCTTAATACATCTTGGACATATCTTTTTCGCCACGTCTCTGCTTCTAATATTCCAGAAAATAATGCAGTCTAACCAATTTAACAATAAATGTTTGCCTGGGTGCTGACTGGTTATGCATATCATAAGTGTTTGTTATGCCAATAGGTGATGTTGATTATACAATTATCGGATGCTTATAGCGTAGCATGTAAGTGCTAAATGTTCTAGCCAGCCTATAACTCTTTTTATTCCACCGGTATCGATGAATGCCGAAAATAAACTTTGATTGTTATTTTTTTGGAATTTTGTAGGCTGTGGTATTCTTCCGGAAACTGCGTAGTTTGCAATATATTACTAATTCTCGATTCTCTGATTCAATTTCTTCCAATGTCAACATCCCAGTAAGTCTTATCTTCCTTTATCCTTTGTAGCTTTCAAAGTATAGAAAAAACTAAAGATATAAGACAAAACCCTTTTTAGCCTAAAATAACTGGAATAGTTTTGCTTAATTGATGAATGACATCCTGTGGTTGGGCGATATCATTGATAACATTAACGATATTATATATATGCCGATTTTGATTTCTTCCCTTGTTCCGGGCATTTTATATTGAAATGAATTTCAATATACGGATCGTTCGTTTATGGATGCCAATGATTTCTGTCATTTGATTGGCTTCAAATGTTGTTCAACGTTTCAGTTGAATGGACAATCAATCAAGAACGATTTTCGAATTACTCCAAAATGAAACTGACAATATGTTGATGGATAAAATATTAGCGACTTATTCTTTAACCAGGCGACTGAGAAGCATAGCACCCATTAGTTCAAGTCTCGGATTACTAATTTGTTTTAGTGGTACTATATTTTGGTTTTAGCACATATGCGAAAGGTTGTAAATCCATTATTGCATTGTGATCGCGCGTTTATCGTGGCTATTTAAGCCTATTTGCATGCACAAAACCCATGAAACGTTATACTTGCTTATGTTTTATATGAACTTGATAAATAAATTGATTATTATTTTCTTGTCATGCTATATTAGAGTCCTGTGCGCATATCTTTTGGTATCCGCATCCATGCGCAAGAAAAAATAAAAATTATCCGCATCCGCACTCGTTCAAAATGCTTATATCCTCATCTGCACTCAACTTCATACGCAAAAACAATAAGTTATCTCGCCAGCCGACAAATTCAAATAAAACTGACTAATAAAATAAATTGGTGATTGGGATATAATTTAATAAACTAACAAAACAGTGCAAGCAGAATATCTAAACGAACACGAGTGTATATAGGAGATTTTGATAATATCTAAACCAACACGAGTGTATATAGAAGATTTTGATAATATCATAACCTCCTATATTAATAAAGGAGTTTTTGAGAGGTTTTGATAATATGCAATTAAAATCGTTTATTTGATAAAAATATTAATTTTTTGATTGTGTTGCAGGTGTCGGTATATAATTGCGAATGAGGTTAAAAAAACCTTTGGTTTTATAAGTGCGCTTACTGACGTTCGCTGAACAGACATATATCTTGATGTCATTTGTATCCTTGTAGTTCCCGAGGTATCCGGTTACTTTCTTCAGGCATTTCTACTAACAAACTTCTACAATTTTTTCTCGGTAGCCTTAATTTTTATATCACTGCTTCGGTTATAAAAGAAATTTATGAAGCAGTGTTCAACAATGCTCATCATGCTCTAGGCAAACCCATTTCGTTCAATATGTTCATTATTGCCGTAAGTCACACTGATTACACGTTACACTTTAATGCGACTGATCACGTAGACCCATTTGCATATCATTACGTCGGTTTTGAGTTAAGGTTATGATTTTTCTAGTTTATTTGGTTCAATCAGTCTTACAATCAATTAGTCTGTGCTATTGTTTGCCTTATACAATCATACAATTATTAGCAGTGGTGGTGGTGGTAAAGTTGACTTTAGATTTGCTTGGATTACTATAAGATCTCACTGTTTGCATCGAATGTGTTATCACATTGCTATGGTACCTTCTTGGACCCAACAACTGCGGGTCTTGTCATCTAAGTTTTGCGGCAATAAATATATAACACAAGGGTATCTTAATTCTGCTTGGTCACCTAATACCTTCAAACCTTGTATCACTTCGTCAGATGTATCCAATGTTTTTTGTGTATTGGAGGCACAACCTATACATGAATGATAAGTTACTCAATAAAATGTCTAATAAAAGTCATGGTTTACGCTCGTATCATGGGTAAGCTTTCTCAAAACTTTAATAAAAATGCGGATTTGGCCGTCGTAGAATGTTTTAAACCCAAAGCAGACCCATCAATTATCATTTAAGCTGGCGTAGCGCTCCTATATATTTACTATGCTTTCTAATGAAAACTTTAAACATCAATTTAACCTCAAATTTCTGCTTCGCCTTTTTGACGACGTATAACGAATATTAAAGTAACCTTAAGTTTTTATAGGCAACATAGCTAGTTCCGACCCTAACCGAGTGTACTTCCATAGAATTGAATTTCCATATAATATGAGCATTCGTAAATCGAGGGATTGGTGTATCCCCATATTCACAAAAACATGTAAAAATGTAACATACGAGTATAACGAACATATCATACACTTTATATTTTATGATTTCAAGGCGGTTAATCCAATAACTTTTCTTGAATATTAAAAATATTATTTACATGACGTTATGCGGCCACCCTTTAGTCAAAACCAAAAAAAAACGGCATTACATTAAAATCATATTTATGAAGAAGAAAACATAAATTTTTTTTGCACTATAGACGTGATATCAATAATAATATGTAATGCAAAATATATATTAGAAAACATTGAGCTAAATTTATTAGACTATGATGCACATATGGCACTTAAAGATAAAACAAACAAAAAAAAAATAAAAAATGTTAAATGTAAAAACGATTTTATGACGTCGAATAAAAAACCTAATAAATTATGTGCAAGCTTATAAACAAGGATGTGGGTCCACTTACCTAGATAATAAACAAACAAAACCCGGTTCGTCCGAAAAAACCGCCAATCAAAACCTTTTTAATTAATTTGTTTACCAAAAAGGTAAAAATAAGAAATATGTAACGTGTCGGCACTTGAATTCTACAGGGGGTTATTGATTCCATTTTTTTTTTTTAGAATGCAATAAATGTTTATGATTATTTTGATGATAATTACTAAATTATGTTATATGTGCAAGCTGACGATCTATCCAACTAAATCCAACATAATATTTATGTTTATATATAGACAACCATAAAACTTTTTTTCATCATTATGTTCCGAGGGAGTTATGATATAGTTAGGTTGATACTATGAACATAGAGATGTTAATTAGGCTGGATTGTAGTAAAAAATTAAAATTTATGAATTTTATGTTATATGCTATATAATATAATGTATGATGGAAGAGGGCTTATGATTTTATTGTTAGGGTTATCCTCTATAAATTTTATTATGTTACAACTGTGTACACCTATCAGGTATATAAGACGGTATAATTTTACTTTTGTTTGATTAAATTAATTGTGTTGTGTTATCAAGCCCAAAATTGCACATGCTGTATAAATAATTCTATTTTTTGATCAGTTTTAAAATATGTATTTCATTTCTGGAACAGGTTCTTGCATAAATTTAATATATTATTAGACACTTGCTATTTAAAAAAAAAATTTTGACGCAAAGATTTAAAAAAAAATCTTGATCTTAGATCTAAGATATTAATATATCTTTGATTAAATTTTTTTTTTAAATAGGTAGTCCTTAATAATTATGTAACAATAAATTTTCATCAATTTTGGAATTTAATTTTGGTAATTTTTAATTTTATTACAAAGAAATACTTTATATTATTTTATTTTAACCGATTCAAATTTTAGTGTTGATATGGAATTTATATTAGAATCAGAACAGTTTTCTAGTGTGTTTTGTGAGACTGAATTTGACCACAAGCCTCCTGGCTGTGTTGTCTTGCGAGGCCGTGTGCTATAAATTGGCGGAGCTGTGGTTGTTAATTTTATATTTAAAATTTTTTATTTTATTTTTTATTGTTTATTTCTCGATTAATTAAATGAGCTGTCAAAATTTTAGTAAATTTAGTTTTATTTTGCAAAACATCCGAAGCTTACGTAAAAATTTCGATAGCTTTTTAGCTCATATTAATTCATTTCTTGATGAGATGGATACATTTTTTTTACTGAGACGTGGATTTGTTCCTTTGAATTTAATAATTACTACTTATCTGATTTTACGTTGGTTTTTAATTGTAATGACTAATATAGATCTGGTGGCATATCGGTTTTTATTAGAATTACTTTTTATTTTCAATTTACTGCTTTAAATGTTTCATCAGCTAATGTTATCAAATTGACATATTGATAAAACTAGTTTTTGTTTTTTTCTAATATATAGATTTAATTTCATTTCTACGGAAATATTTCTTAAAGAATCAAACGATTGATCTGTAACCTAGTTAAAGATTTATCTAAAAATAAAATTTTACTTGGGGACCCTAATAATGGCTTATTGAAAGTGTTTTATATAAAGGACGAAATTTTGTTATTATGAGCTTCGTTTGGGTTGGATTCTTTTATGAATAGCATTACTAGAACTTGCTTAAATACGTGCAATGATCATGTCTTTGATGAAACGAATATTTCAAAATTCTCTCTTGAGGTCAAAAGTGTAAATTTGCATGTGACAGATCATAATATAATACAATTTTGTTGGCTTTGAGTGTACTTGGTCCAAAGATAGTCCACGTTACGAAAGGCCATTTCAAACAAAAATCAATTACAGCATGCTATCTGAAAGTTTAAGTCCTTGTGACTGGGCTTCGGTATTCTCGGCTGATGATCCTAATATAGCGTTTTCCATTTTTTTATTACGGGTAACTGATGAATTAAATAAAAATAAGTTGATTTTGAGAATTCGTAGGCAAGATTTCAAAATTAAATCTTGTATGACCATTTTGCTGCTTAATTTAATTAATTATAAAATCTGGTTAGCCAAAAATTGGCAAAGAATCAAAATAATGCTCTTTTGCATAAAAAATTTCAGAAAATCAAGAACAAAATAAACCGATTAATTCCTCTAACTAAAGAAAGATATTTTAAGTCTAAAGTTTATGCCACAAAGAACTTAAAATCGAAGTGGACGATCATTAACAATGTTTTGAACAATTCACAAAGCACAAATAAAATTTTCTCAATTAATGTTGGTGATAACAAAATTGAAACTGATCCGTTGAGGATAGCTAATATTTTCAATGATTTTTTCATCAATGTACCTTACGATGTTTTAAAGGTTTTTGGTTTTAAAGTAAATATAAATAGGATTTTAATGCAAGTACATTGTGTAATTGCTAAAAAACGATGGATTCGATCGAATTCAATTGTTTAATTATTTTATTAAAATTCGATTTCTAGTGTTTTTGGTTTTAAAGTAAATATAAATAGGATTTTAATGCAAGTACATTGTGTAATTGCTAAAAAACGGTGGATTCGATCGAATTCAGTTGTTTAATTATTTTATTAAAATTCAATTTCTAGTGTTTTTGGTTTTAAAGTAATTATAAATAGGATTTTAATGCAAGTACATTGTGTAATTGCTAAAAAACGATGGATTCGATCGAATTCAATTGTTTAATTATTTTATTAAAATTCGATTTCTAGTGTTTTTGGTTTTAAAGTAAATATAAATAGGATTTTAATGCAAGTACATTGTGTAATTGCTAAAAAACGGTGGATTCGATCGAATTCAGTTGTTTAATTATTTTATTAAAATTCAATTTCTAGTGTTTTTGGTTTTAAAGTAATTATAAATAGGATTTTAATGCAAGTACATTGTGTAATTGCTAAAAAACGGTGGATTTGATCAAGTTCAATTGTTTAATTATTTTATTAAAATTCGATTTCTAGTGTTTTTGGTTTTAAAGTAAATATAAATAGGATTTTAATGCAAGTACATTGTGTAATTGCTAAAAAACGGTGGATTCGATCGAATTCAGTTGTTTAATTATTTTATTAAAATTCAATTTCTAGTGTTTTTGGTTTTAAAGTAATTATAAATAGGATTTTAATGCAAGTACATTGTGTAATTGCTAAAAAACGATGGATTCGATCGAATTCAATTGTTTAATTATTTTATTAAAATTCGATTTCTAGTGTTTTTGGTTTTAAAATAAATATAAATAGGATTTTAATGCAAGTACATTGTGTAATTGCTAAAAAACGGTGGATTTGATCAAGTTTAATTGTTTAATTATTTTATTAAAATTCGATTTCTAGTGTTTTTGGTTTTAAAGTAAATATAAATAGGATTTTAATGCAAGTACATTGTGTAATTGCTAAAAAACGGTGGATTTGATCAAGTTTAATTGTTTAATTATTTTATTAAAATTCGATTTCTAGTGTTTTTGGTTTTAAAGTAAATATAAATAGGATTTTAATGCAAGTACATTGTGTAATTGCTAAAAAACGGTGGATTTGATCAAGTTTAATTGTTTAATTATTTTATTAAAATTCGATTTCTAGTGTTTTTGGTTTTAAAGTAAATATAAATAGGATTTTAATGCAAGTACATTGTGTAATTGCTAATAAACGGTGGATTTGATCAAGTTTAATTGTTTAATTATTTTATTAAAATTCGATTTCTAGTGTTTTTGGTTTTAAAGTAAATATAAATAGGATTTTAATGCAAGTACATTGTGTAATTGCTAAAAAACGGTGGATTTGATCAAGTTCAATTGTTCAATTATTTTATTAAAATTCGATTTCTAGTGTTTTTAGTTTTAAAGTAATTATAAATAGGATTTTAATGCAAGTACATTGTGTAATTGCTAAAAAACGGTGGATTTGATCAAGTTCAATTGTTCAATTATTTTATTAAAATTCGATTTCTAGTGTTTTTGGTTTTAAAGTAAATATAAATAGGATTTTAATGCAAGTACATTGTGTAATTGCTAAAAAACGGTGGATTTGATCAAGTTCAATTGTTCAATTATTTTATTAAAATTCGATTTCTAGTGTTTTTGGTTTTAAAGTAAATATAAATAGGATTTTAATGCAAGTACATTGTGTAATTGCAAAAAACGGTGGATTTGATCAAGTTCAATTGTTCAATTATTTTATTAAAATTCAATTTCTAGTGTTTTTGGTTTTAAAGTAAATATAAATAGGATTTTAATGCAAGTACATTGTGTAATTGCTAAAAAACGGTGGATTTGATCAAGTTCAATTGTTCAATTATTTTATTAAAATTCGATTTCTAATGTTTTTGGTTTTAAAGTAAATATAAATAGGATTTTAATGCAAGTACATTGTGTAATTGCTAAAAAACGGTGGATTTGATCAAGTTTAATTGTTTAATTATTTTATTAAAATTCAATTTCTAGTGTTTTTGGTATTAAAGTAATTATAAATAGGATTTTAATGCAAGTACATTGTGTAATTGCTAAAAAACGATGGATTCGATCGAATTCAATTGTTTAATTGTTTTATTAAAATTCGATTTCTAGTGTTTTTGGTTTTAAAGTAAATATAAATAGGATTTTAATGCAAGTACATTGTGTAATTGCTAAAAAACGGTGGATTTGATCAAGTTCAATTGTTTAATTATTTTATTAAAATTCGATTTCTAGTGTTTTTGGTTTTAAAGTAAATATAAATAGGATTTTAATGCAAGTACATTGTGTAATTGCTAAAAAACGGTGGATTCGATCGAATTCAGTTGTTTAATTATTTTATTAAAATTCAATTTCTAGTGTTTTTGGTTTTAAAGTAATTATAAATAGGATTTTAATGCAAGTACATTGTGTAATTGCTAAAAAACGATGGATTCGATCGAATTCAATTGTTTAATTATTTTATTAAAATTCGATTTCTAGTGTTTTTGGTTTTAAAGTAAATATAAATAGGATTTTAATGCAAGTACATTGTGTAATTGCTAAAAAACGGTGGATTTGATCAAGTTCAATTGTTCAATTATTTTATTAAAATTCGATTTCTAGTGTTTTTGGTTTTAAAGTAAATATAAATAGGATTTTAATGCAAGTACATTGTGTAATTGCTAAAAAACGATGGATTCGATCGAATTCAATTGTTTAATTGTTTTATTAAAATTCGATTTCTAGTGTTTTTGGTTTTAAAGTAAATATAAATAGGATTTTAATGCAAGTACATTGTGTAATTGCTAAAAAACGGTGGATTTGATCAAGTTCAATTGTTTAATTATTTTATTAAAATTCGATTTCTAGTGTTTTTGGTTTTAAAGTAAATATAAATAGGATTTTAATGCAAGTACATTGTGTAATTGCTAAAAAACGATGGATTCGATCGAATTCAATTGTTTAATTATTTTATTAAAATTCGATTTCTAGTGTTTTTGGTTTTAAAGTAAATATAAATAGGATTTTAATGCAAGTACATTGTGTAATTGCTAAAAAACGGTGGATTTGATCAAGTTCAATTGTTCAATTATTTTATTAAAATTCGATTTCTAGTGTTTTTGGTTTTAAAGTAAATATAAATAGGATTTTAATGTAAGTACATTGTGTAATTGCTAAAAAACGGTGGATTCGATCGAATTCAGTTGTTTAATTATTTTATTAAAATTCGATTTCTAGTGTTTTTGGTTTTAAAGTAAATATAAATAGGATTTTAATGCAAGTACATTGTGTAATTGCTCAAAAACGGTGGATTCGATCGAATTCAGTTGTTTAATTATTTTATTAAAATTCAATTTCTAGTGTTTTTGGTTTTAAAGTAATTATAAATAGGATTTTAATGCAAGTACATTGTGTAATTGCTAAAAAACGATGGATTCGATCGAATTCAA
The DNA here is from genome assembly GCA_963556175.1 of Tipula confusa. NCBI lineage: Eukaryota > Metazoa > Arthropoda > Insecta > Diptera > Tipulidae > Tipula > Tipula confusa. Next base: position 64,690,797 of record OY744476.1, read on the forward strand.
TTGTTTAATTATTTTATTAAAATTCAATTTCTAGTGTTTTTGGTTTTAAAGTAAATATAAATAGGATTTTGATGCAAGTACATTGTGTAATTGCTAAAAATCGGTGGATTTGATCAAGTTCAATTGTTCAATTATTTTATTAAAATTCGATTTCTAGTGTTTTTGGTTTTAAAGTAAATATAAATAGGATTTTAATGCAAGTACATTGTGTAATTGCTAAAAAACGGTGGATTTGATCAAGTTCAATTGTTCAATTATTTTATTAAAATTCGATTTCTAGTGTTTTTGGTTTTAAAGTAAATATAAATAGGATTTTGATGCAAGTACATTGTGTAATTGCTAATAAACGGTGGATTTGATCAAGTTCAATTGTTCAATTATTTTATTAAAATTCGATTTCTAGTGTTTTTGGTTTTAAAGTAAATATAAATAGGATTTTAATGCAAGTACATTGTGTAATTGCTAAAAAACGGTGGATTTGATCAAGTTTAATTGTTTAATTATTTTATTAAAATTCAATTTCTAGTGTTTTTGGTATTAAAGTAATTATAAATAGGATTTTAATGCAAGTACATTGTGTAATTGCTAAAAAACGATGGATTCGATCGAATTCAATTGTTTAATTGTTTTATTAAAATTCGATTTCTAGTGTTTTTGGTTTTAAAGTAATTATAAATAGGATTTTAATGCAAGTACATTGTTTAATTGCTAAAAAACGATGGATTCGATCGAATTCAATTGTTTAATTATTTTAATAAAATTCAATTTCTAGTTTTTTTGGGCAGTTCAACAAGTAAATTAGGAAAGTGTAGTTTGCAAACATTTTTCTAATCTATATTCAAATAAATAAAATATATCAAATAGATAAAATATTTCTAAATCAACTAATAACTCTAAATTTATTAGTTTTTAAGGTAAAATTTGTATTCTTAGGATCTTTTAGTTTTGTTGGAGTGTAGAGTAGTTTTGTCTGTTCGTAATATTTTGGATGGTCTGTTTTAGGGTTTAAATTAAAATTTATATGTTGAAAGATCAATTTTATTTAATAAAATGAAGTTATATAAATTATATCTGTACCAGAAAAGCTTTGAAGATTTTGTATAAACCCAAAAAAAAATATCCGTATGCTCAAATACGTGATGTTTTTGAAAGCTATCATCCCGAAGATTATGGATGCTGGCTCTTCCTACAAATTAAATATTTTAACGAAGATCTTAAGGGCCGTAAAATAATAAGTGACGAATCAAGTATCGCTGCTCCATTTAATTTGCGTACAAATGCCGATGTTATTTAATTAATTTCTATATCGTTATATTTTATATTCTGTATATTCTTATGTTTCAGATTTGAATTTTGGTGTTTATATTGTTATATTATTGTATGTTATATTATTTCATATCTTTGTACTGTTATATTATGATTTATATACCACTATAGTACGGTACTCAATTAACACCTAATTTTTAGCGAAAACGCAACGGAACGAATTTCAAGGGAAACTAATCAAATTTATTACAGCATATGGATTGCAGAATTATAATTTTATAATATTATAATTAATTAAATTATAATTTCAGATTGAAATTAATTCTATTTCTTACAGCCTATGGCTAGGAGCAATTAGTACATTAATAGATTTTGTTTTCAGGAAACCTCTGCAGATTACAGATATATGGTGGCACATTGGGGTTGCTGATAAGAGATGGCAGAATGCAGAGCAGTACAACAAAAATGTGATTGTCTTACACTAACAGTAGTTTGAATATTGGATACCGAGAAATCGGACCAATTAAGTCATAACTAACATACTTTTCCTTTCCCTAACCCACAAAAATTTACTAACTATTGGCCGCCAAGGTGTCTGTAACCGGGTCGATCTCAATAATTTAACTAGTATCCTTCCATATCCTTCCAAGTATATGTAAAAACGGGTGTACTGTGGGCCCGGCGCTTTCCGGGATATCCTGCTTAATGCTTGGCAGTACATTCAAAATCAATCAATCAATCAAAAAATGTACCTTACGATGTTTTAAAAGCAAATCAGGAATCTGTATTAAGCGATCAGAGTGTAAGGCTAAATTAGGATTATCTTTATCTAAAGGGGTTTTCCTGAAAAACTTAAAATAGGAGTCGTAAAACCCTTTTTAAGAAAGACGCACAGTCAAATTTAAATAAATATGGCCTATTATACTCTTCTGAGCACTTTTTCTAAAATATTAGAAAAATTAATTAAAAATAGACTTTTGGGATATCTTGATTAAATTAATTTTCTAGATAAACGGCAATACGGCTTTTTAAAAAAATCTTCCACTGAAAAAACCTTAATCGCATTCTTATCGCCACTTCACCACTTTTTAAATAATAATTTCAAATCTTCTGCTTTATTTATTGATATTTCAAAGGCTTTCGATACGGTGAATCACAACGTTCTTTTATCGAAATTATGTAATATCGGTGTAAGGGGTATTGTCTTAGATTTGATTAAGTCTAATCTTTTCAACCGTAAGCAAAAAGTTTGTATTGATGGCTTATTCAGCGAAGTAAAAATTGTTAATGTTGTTGTACCACAAGGATTAGTTCTGGGTCTTTTGTAATTTTTATTATATTGTAACTCGATTTTTAGTCTAGATTTGCGCGGAAACATGGTCGCGTTTTCTGATGATATGGCATTACTGTATCATGGAACAAATATGGACTCCTTAAATTATGCAATGAAACATGATATTATTTTATTGAAAAAATGGTTCTTTGTTCATTTCATGATTTTGAGTTGCAAGTCTAAATTAATGAACTTCAGTATTGGTGTTTCTATCCAAGTATCGAATTCAACATTAATGTATCATTCATCTTGTGATCAAAACAGTTGTAACTCACTTTGCGTTCCTATTGAAACTGTGAACTCGTTCAAATATCTTGGTTCAGCTCAATTTTAAAGAGCACGTTAATAATTTAAAAAGTAACTTAAGGATGACATTAAGAACTTTTTACTATCTGCGAAAAATTTGTAGTCCTGAATTTTTAAAGTGTTTGTATTATGCCCTGGTTGAATCGCACCTTTAATAAGGAATTAAGTGTTGGAATGGAATTTATTTATCTAACATTAAACCATTGGAGTCTATTCGAAAAGCTGTTATACGAATAATTAACTTCTTGCCAAAAGTGACTTCATCTTTTCCGTTGTTTGTTAACTGAAAGATTTTGCTGCTTCGGTACCTATATATGTTTTTATAATCTTTAAAGCTTTTTAAATCATTAGCGGAAATCGTTCTGTTAATAGCGCTAGTAGCGTTACTTACCACTTGCGGCACTTTAAAAAAATTATGATCTCTTTTTGTAATAAGGAACATTTTAAAAGATTCTACACATATACCGCTCCAAAGTTTTATAGTCAATTACCCCTGTCTATTTTCACTGCAAATAATTTAAATGATTTTTGTAGGTTAAGGTTAGTAAAAGATTGGTTTTTTTTGGTTTACTGCTGTAACATATCTATTAAATGTAATTATGTATATAAAATTAAAAAAAATAAATCTGAGGATTAAATATAATTTAAAAAAACCAGTTAAGCTTTAAAATATTTGTATAAAGCAATATATGTACAAGTAAAATTTTAACTTTTTATTAGGATGGAATGCAGCCATTTTTTAACTGTATATTTATGTTATATGCAAAATATTTAAAATTATAATTTAATTTTTCAATAACTATGTAAAGAAAATTATTTTTGACTTACATCAATAGAACAATTTAGTATAATGGAGTAATATTTCGCCTTTTTTATAGAAGCAACAATTTTTTAACGAACTTTATTGCCCATGCATTTATTAATTCGTTTTGAATACTATGCAACAAATAAAAAAAATTTCGGTTCGGTTTGTTGCGTTTTAATGTGGTGCATGCTAGATGCACCACATTAAAACTGAACTTTTCAAACTGGATTTAACTTAGCTATAAGTTCAATTCGCCCAAGGAAGTTTGCATTATTTTTAGTAAAAAGCACATCAGAACTACACACTACGGACACGATGCGAAGCAAGTGTCCCACCTTTTGAACAAAATTAAATCACTTTCAACACATATATCATCCACTATTTTTCTACAAACACTGTTAAAAGCCAAATTAATGTGGTGCGAAATTAGTAAAAAGTAATACAAAGTTTACACTTTGCTTATGAATTAGTTTCTATACAGCAAGCAATGCTTAGTTGTTTTCGATTATAAAAATAGCAAGCGTTGCTTAATCGTTGTCATTTATACAAATAATTTTAATTCATTGGAGATATTTCCAATTAAAAGGAAAATATTCTTGAAAATAGAGATGCAATTCCGGCTGAAATTGACAAAGCGGCAAATAGAGCTACTTACAATTTATTACCCATAAAGTCCAAACAGCAATATGATCGGCTATGGTTAATGTCTTTTTAGATTTAAAACTTATGTACAATTTTTTTTTTAATTTAAATATACTGGCCATTTTTTATTCAAAACAAATCACTTTTAACACGGCATGTTTAAAGTAAAACAAATTTTAGACTGGTGCCTTAAAAAAAAATTTCTAGCTTATATATATAAAAATTAAAAGCCTACTTTTCACAGCGTTTGTAGAAAAAGATTTTAATTATTTAAGGTTTTTTGATACGTGTATCTGTATTTTATTATAAAATAATTAGAAGACACGATTGTATAAACGAAGTAGAATTAAAAAAAAAAATCCGAGAGTGAAAATTAATCGTCAACCGAGGATTCGTTTTTTTGTCGATTGTATAAACTATAGGGTTAAACTAGGATCGATCAACAATATATCCATTTTTAGAACAATTTTATCATATATTTTAATATATAAAGTTTATAAATCCAAATTTTTTTTTCTTTCGCGGACATGTTAAAAATATAACTACGCCCATCTTTGTGCCCATTGGATGCATCTTTGTTGGATACTAAAGAATTATTTTTTGATGAACGAACGAACAAGACTGTGTGTCACATTAAAATTTAGAGCGCATTCTACTCCAGAACAATAAAAGAGAAACACACTTTTTCAGCTTCAGAAACCTGACTCCAAACATTTGGAGTACATAACACAAATATTCGGTTCGAGGAAAAGTATTATTTGAGTTATTAGTTTTTTTAATTTAATTTTAATCGTCAGCTGCAATGGTTAGTATGTAAACTGAATTTGAAGGAACTGCCCCTGTCTCATCTATTTCAATATGTTGATGGAAATACTATACACGTCTAAGGGAAAATTAGGGAAGCAAATTTACGTGCGATGGATAGAACCGGCGTCAACGTTCTAGGTACTAATCAAAAGTAATTGTGCGAGATTTCCAACACAATATCTTCAAGAAGCTGCTTAGTGGGTTTGGCATCACGACACCCAGGTTAACTATCACATTTTCGTTTGCTTATAAAGGGCCAATCATATATTATGTCTCTATATTGGAAATGAGGTTATAATTTCTAATCTAAAGATTATAACTATATTCATAATTTTAGTTTATGCCCCTGAATGGTTCAATTAATGATTTTAATTAATCCATCTTGTAATGATGGTGCATGACATTGATTCCTCCTGAAATAATTCTAGTGATACTTGAAAAATGAATTCAAAGGAATAATTCTCATTGATCCGTTATTTGAAATGGATTGATTTTTGCCATTCAAAGCCTTGAATCCTTGCAATGATTATACTGATAAAGTAGTATCAAGTTATAAGAGAATTAGGTTTAAGACGAATTTTTTTTAGAAGTCGACTTGTCTTCTTCGGGTTGTTTAGAACAATACGAAGAACAAGCTTGAGATCAAATCCGTTGGAGCTAGACTGTTGACTCGATACGGGCCAGTAATCGCTTTTTAAAGCCATTTTATTATTAATTCTTAGGGTCCCAAATTCAGTGTTATAAAGAGAAATAGTGATACTTTTAAACATTTAGGTAGTTTCCCTATACTCACAAAATGAGTAATTTTGAATGCTAATGACTTAGTGGTCATGGTTTCTGATAAAAATCGATTCACTATTAAAGAGGTAGTGCAGACTACTTTCCTAATTATTACAAAGTAGGTTAGGAAGTTTGAACTAAGAATTGATTTATCAAAAACATAGCTACTTAAGCATGACTTAATCTACTGTTAACTACATTGTACGTTAGCTTGTATTGATTTAGTCAACTGAGTTGGAACCCTTACATCATAGAAAGAGTAAATAAAGCTACTATGACGATTCATGAAGCAGGAACGCGATTTGTAATAGATGGGGTCTCAAACCGGAGGTGGTACACTAACTTTTTTTGTTATTAGAAGACACTGGACAAAACAGCTCACAAAAATAGAATAATAAAGTGCAAAGATTGGCCTGTATGCATATACATGATGGCAGCAACTATCAGTGCCTTAAAAACGCTTTAAAGCATTTATGAACGAGTCGGTAGTTGCATCTGTAACCAACTCAAGATGTATGGCTTTTATGAACATTGCAGTAAAAACCACAACAAATGCTTTTATCGGCATAGCACCTCTTCCTTTTTTCGATTTGATTATAATAGGACCAGCATAATCTAGTCCTGTATGAAATGGACTAGACGGTGTAACTCGTGACGCTGGCAAAATTTCCATCTGCTGCTGCTGTGGCTTGGAATTGAATAAATGACGGCTCAGACGGATTAGTAACGCAGATCCAGCATGAAAGTGCGTTAAACGAAGATATCTCACGATCAACTCACTAATTGTATAATTAAAGAGGATAATTTTTCAATCTGCCACCAACTCTCAATAAACCATTTTCACAGACCAATGGATTCAGCCGAAGAACGTCACTACTAAGTATATTCTTTTTCGACCTTAACTGCTTAAACCGTTTATGATAGACAACTTTTTGTAGATCGATTAGCAATATGTATTCCGCCTTTCTCAAATCAGTTGCATTTAGTGGGCAACATGTGTTAGTTAATTTTTTCATAATCTCAGTGAATTTCAACATAAATGCTGTAATGCGAGTAATCTTGGTATAAGACGAATGTGTTTCTACTAATTCAGGTACAAAATTTAATTCACTTATTACTGTCAAAATTTCTATAGGTTTCGGCTCTTCTTGACTAGCATCGAAATTATTAGTTTTAAGATATGTTGGCCATTCTACTTGATTGCTTTGGAACCAGTTTGGACCGCTTCACCATAACTCATTAGCCAACTGCTGCTATGGTGTTAAACTTCTGGACGCGCAGACTACAGAATTATCCTTAAGCCTGACATGTTGCCAAGAAACATTTGGTATTAATGCGCTAATATTAGTGCAGTGATTAGCTACGAATACTATCCAGCTTCATGGATGCTGGACCAACCAGTCGAGTACGATCTCCAAGTCTGTCCAGGGAAAAACATTCATATTGTCGATGTTAAAAATTTGTTTGGTTTTTATCATTAACTTTGCAAGTAAAACAGCACCGCATAACTCGAGACCAGGATGATTGTTTTTAAGGGTGCCACTTTTGTCTTTGCAGCAACTAATTGCGTTTTAACTTTGGAACCATTTACATTGCGTACATAAACACACGCTGAATAGGCCAACTTGCTAGCATCGGAAAATCCGTCCAGTTAAGTTTCGATATTAAATTGGCAATCGATTTTGATTCCTTCCAGTTGTTTCAAGTCGGTATATAGCTGCACCCATGTGTGAGACAAATCGGACGGTAATGGGTCATTCCAACCCAACTTCAATTTACATAACTGCTAAAACATGACTTTTATAGCAACAGTGACGGGCGATAGCCAACCAACTGGGTCAAACAACCTAGAGGAGTCCGACAGAAACTGTCACTTTGTTGTTGTTGAATTAAATCCTACAGTAGGCATCTTGAAGCCTAAGCAATCATCTCGGCAATCCCAGAACAGACCAAGTACCTTGTGTTCATTAGACTTATCCACCATAACTGGATCAGATGATTCATCTTTTATTTCCTTCAGCAGTGAAGATGAAACTGACGAGAACTTTCTTAGCTCAAACCCGCCTGTTTTTAAAATAATTTAATTTCATTGCACAGAATCTTTGCGTTTGATACTGAATCAGCTCCACTAAGCATGTCATCTACGTAAAAGTCTGACTTAATGGATTGGCTTGCTAATGGAAAAATTTCACTGTTATCATCTGCAACTTGATTTAAGGTACGAGTAGCTAAGTGCGACGCTGATTTGGTACCATATGTTACACGTAGAAGTTTTAAGTGTTTTATTGGTTCCTGAGGCTGTTCCCGTCATACAATACGCTGGTAATTGCAGTTTTCATCGTTGATCATCACTTGGCGATACATTTGTTTAATGTCCGCTGCTATTGCAATTCGATGTCTTCTAAATTGCATGAAAGTTTTTATTAACTCTGGTTGAATCTGGTCCAGTCATTAACACGTGGTTCAGCGAGTAAGACGTTTGGCCGAAACATCAAAAACTACGCGGACCTTTGTTGTTATACTATCTGGTTTAATTACTGAATGATGGGGAAGATAACAGCATTCGCCATTCGACGATTTACACGGTTCACATTCGATTATATGACTCATTCAAAAATCCCTGCATGAATTTGATATATTAATTTTTGCAACGATTCATCACCTTGTAGACGAGGTTCAACTGATTTGAAACGACTTATTGCTCGATTTATTGAATTTCCGAGATGCAATTTTGGATCTTTCAAGAAGCGAAGATAAACTTCACATCTCCCATTTTCATTTCTGAAAGTTGTAGTTTAAAAAAGGGACTAATATTATTGCTGTTCTGGATTTAATTGATTTTCACCATGAAGTTCCTCTATGTTCCAAAATTGTTCTATTGCTTCATCAATATTAAAGTCAGCCTGACATATGTTAAACGACGCGCTGTTCATTGCGGAACCACCTATCCATCCTAAAGTTGTATCATTTGCAATTAAACCGTATGGCCCGATTATTCTTTCAGATTTCAATATCTTAAAGAAATCGTTTGCACCCACAAGGAGATCAATTCTCGTTAATTCACTGGATGGTGGATCTGCTAGATTTTTGTTTTGCTCTGGGCATTGATCAAGTATTTATTGATTTCTTTAAGCAATTTTGAATTTAATTTGTCGATAACCAAAGCACCAATTTCAATATATGCATCACTATATATGTTTGGTGGTACAACTCGAATTCTTACAGCACCACGTGTGGTTGTAGAAGCTATTAAACCAGCTATTGGTGTTCTGCAATTTATAAACACATAATGATGACACTACAGTTGTTTGAGAGCCGGAATCTAGCAGTAAAATGCATTTAAACGATCGGCCATGTTTATGCAACAAGTTCCCTACAGCTGTAGGTAAAATTGATTGATTTATTTGGGAATAATTTGTATCATTTTGTATGATTTGCTACCATGACCAGCATATAAGCAATTATAACATAATCTTGATTTAATCACGAACTCTTTCTTCTTGTCTAAAGAAAGTGCATCGAAATGATCGCACTCATGAAGTTTATACATTCCCATGCATATTTTACACTTCGGACCATTTGCTGAATGATTAGACGTGGTAAGACCTATTGACCAAAAATGATTTCGTTAATTTTTGTGGGAATTTTCGTTTAAGATTGCTTTTATCATAATTTTCTAGGGCCATACACCTGCCTTGTAAAAATTTTAGAACAACTTCAAAACCTGGAAGAGACGTATTGCCGTATGGACCACTGCCTTTGAGCTTCATCATAACCTTTTGTAAAATTAAATGTATTAACCACGGATCTTTGGTTTTGTAGCTTTTCCAAACACCTTCAGCCCACGAATGATTTCATCACACGTATCACATATGGATCTCTTATGAAATTAAGTGCATCTCCTCTGAGAACCGAAATTAAATGCTGCAATTTTTGAACGTTTGTCAGAGATACATTTTTATGAATTGATCCTTCAAACATATCACGAAAAGTAGTAAACTCTTGGTAGTTTTCACTAAAATACGGTATGATCAATTTTGGAAGCTTAATTTCATCCTTTGGAGTAGCATGAAAACTTTGATCACGTAAAATTTCTAGCATTTCCTTTTGGTGAGCTGGAAATGCTGTCATGGTTTCATTTATCTGGGTTTGCATAGCATTTAGCATTGGATTGTTACACGGCGCCACTTACTTCAATCCTTTTGTGTGGTATACCTTGTCATAAAGTCTTTCATTTCGGAATGATTATCATCAATTTCTTGCAACTGTTGATCGCATCTCTCAAATTCTATGAACACCTTTCCAAGAATTTCTAAATAAACGTATATCTCTTCTGCGGATTTATCACCAATTAATAGTATGGATTCATTACGTGCTATAGACTTTTTTGCATAACCACGGTTTTTTCGTCATTCCGATATTTAGTACTTATAAATTTTAGTACTTATGGTTTTATGGGTACTAATTTACTTATTTTTTCAGTGTAGCTGTTACTTATTATCTCGGTGTACCTGAACTATCCAAAACAATTATGTAAAATAAAATATTAGTTTATATTACATTACTCATAATAAAGTTTTAAGTTGAAACAAATAAGATAATTATTCTATAAAGCAAATTTCTATTAATTCTGATTCTTTGTTATTCTGTTTTTATTGTCCAGGAATCATCTGATGACCAGCATTGACAACAATCTTTCAAATGCTCATAGTTGTGATCTTCAACATTACTGTTCTTATTTACTCGATTAAATTTTGTGGTTTTATGAAGTAGTTTTCGGTCAAAAAAAAAAAAATTAAGTAGAAGTAAGATTACGAATGACCCTTAAATAAGTCAGTCAACTGCACTAATGACTTAAATTTAATAATTATGTAAGTTTTACAGCAAGGATAGTCATTAAATCGATCGTTCACTATACAGGAAATACAAATAATTTAAAGTGTTCTAAAAATCAATAAAAACTGCATCATACCAGCATCGTCTAGTAAAACAGTAGGATCAGTGGCGTGATATAGACATTCTACCACATTATACCTATATATTAATATTCATATACACATTTTTATGCTTCTCAACTGTCCAATTAGATATTGAATTCTAAAATAAATACATATATTTATTAGACACAATAATAATCATAATCATATCAAATTACCAATTAGATACCGATTCTCTCCAGACACTTTCGAAATAACTTTATGACACACGTATAGACGAGTAAAAATATTAAAAATCAACCCAACATTTTCATCTCTATTTAGTACACCTTACAAAATGTAAAAAAAAAAATCGTTCGACATTTTTTTGAATACAATAACATATACGATTGGATTTCATTCATGTCATATTAAATCTTTTTATTATGACATACAGTTAACATTGTAATGATGATAATAATATATTTAAGTTTATGATAATTTATTTAAGCCTCACCTAAGATTTTTTATTTTTTCTATATATATATATGATGTTTACAACTCGTATATGTTGTATATGATACGATATGGAGCAATAAGATAATGATAATTTCAAATCACGTAAAAAAAATCCATTTTTCTTTTTTAAGATCCATATACTATATAAATAAATGTAGATAATGATATCTTAAAAATAACTTTAGTAATAGTAATGATACATAATAATGTTATACATGTGCATGTTTTCTAAATATATGCCGCATGATCTGTATGCAAATTATTCTAGTTTTTGTCTTCCTGTTGTATTATATTGCATTGTTTTTTAAGACGTTTGAAATTTAAATTTGAATTATGTACATACGAATAGATATTATAATATGCACTATGGATGTCAATTTTAATTAATACATAATACAATGCATATGTTAAAAATTCATAATAAACATATATGCACCTACATAAATATGAAAACGACGTTCAATTTCCGATCTGAACTCCAATCATACAAAACTAATAAGAATCGAAAATGGTTCCAAAAAATTCAAATATTTTTATGGAAAAGCAATATTTGAATCCAACTGAAATTATAAAACTATATGAGTCTATATCTTTCCCCTTACTTCCAAAACATTGGAGGTATGTATATGTATATGTATTAAAAAAGCTGGTATGGATGCATTATGACTCATGTCAGCTTCCGTAAATAAGTTGCAAATACTGCCGAATAATTTTTGAAAAACTAATTTTGCGGATCATCATCTTTGGTATAGAAATAGATTTATTCGTGTAGAAATATAATCATAGTTGCAAAAACAATGCTGCTTCCAGTTTGTTTCCTTGATGTCGTTTGTACTGTCTCCCTTTTCGTGGTCAACTTTCTCTTATTTTTGAGAGAAAAGTCACCTTGAAATCCATATATACACATTTACTAGAATTTATTCTAAAATTTTAAAATTTTTAATCACTTTATCTTTATTCCATTTTGGTATTCTTTACAAAGACATACAAATGCTTCTTGCGTAACCGTTGCTTAACCCTGCACATTCGTTAGCAATTTATTTCTAACGATTTGATGGTTTGAATTGATGTTTGTAAAAAGAGCTGGAAAAACTTTATTGTTTTTGCAGAATTCATTAATCTGAAAATCAAATTGTTACAGAGACAAACACTAGATGGAATAATACAAAACCGATAAACCATTATCGACATTGATCTCTCGTTTACGGATACGAATTGGAAATCGTAACATCAGAGCTCTAACACCTCACAACCTCTATCAGTAAAAATTTATTGAAAAAAGAGTAATCAGCTTTTCAAAGAAAGTAGAGTTCAAAGGAATATGGCACGGAATGATTGACGAAAATGTGCAGAGGAAACATTCAAAGCTGTTGAGGAGGCAGCAACAAATTAAAACATGTGAACACTATACCAATATGTAAAGAAAGATCACTGAACAAGCTGGTTTCAAATCAAAAAGAAGTTGCACTGATAACATCAACTTAATTCGGATCATCACTTAACAATCTAATGGAATTTTCCATTCAATCTAAATGAATCTTCGCAGATCCTCGTGACGAAAAAGATGAATTTTGTTTATCTCTTCGTTGTGCCAAAATTTTGTCAACGAAATTGGTTTTGATTGGTTGATAGTATCACGTGATGTTCGTGACGGAAAAAAAATCAGATATCTAAATTCACTATAACACATAAGAACTGCAAAGAAACCATCTGGATAATGAGGTCAAAATAATGGGGCAGAAATGGATATGCATTTTTCATACAATAAAGAAATCATCAAGACAAAATAAGACATAATAATTATGTAATATTAGACTGGAATTCGCTGATGAAAATAAAGGTAGGAAGATCAGCAATGGTTTTTCGACAAAAACTGTTTTACTAGTAATTAGAATTAAGTAAATCATGGGTGGAAATAAAAGCAATAGCCCCCATTAGAATACGATGGTCAAGCCTATTAAATATGTAAATATGCCGTGTTCTTAAATTGACTTTTAACCTCATGGTTTTGATTTGATACGCTAAATATAATCAATAATTCAATTTAAATGGTTCCACGTTTTGGGATATAATCATTTCAGCGTATTATGCTATATTTGTCCGTGCATTTCTAATCATTATTTATCAAGAGTTTCATAAATTATTTGACCTTTGGTGACCCTATTTAATGAGCCGAAGTGTTCTCTGCTAGTACTTGCATATCTGCATTAAATTTTACCTTCCATATTACTCAAACTATAGCGCCTGTATAAACTTATGAAGGGAAACTTATGGAAGAATTCACAATAATTGAAAATAAAATGTTTACTGTCAATGATTCGGAAAATTCTGATGCTGCGTATACGAAGAGATTTATTATCAATCACTGGTCTTAATAGTAAAATTCGATCAATAACCTAGTATACAAAATGTTTACAATAAGTACACAAAATGTATAATTAAAATACGGATGGTATAAGTAAAGCCCAATTGTGTATCCAAATTCCAAAACACTTTTATTCGTAATTTATATATTTTTTTTTCTGGACTCTGCAATATGTTCTGGGGCCGAAGCTCTCCCAACTCTTTCGCAGTTAATTTTTAACGTTCTACCTTACGCCATCACCAGCCAAATTGAGGACGCACGAATACAGGTTCGATTTTAAATCCATCTGTACATTGCATTGCTCCAGCCAGCCTGCACTGACATGGACGATGGTTTGGCCCATGGATTCTGTACTCCAACAGGGGGTTGTATTCATCGTCAACACCAATCGTAATCAGGTGATGAAAAACCCTTATTTTGCGATAATTTTGGGATTTTTTTTGTAAAAAAATCTGTTGATGTCCTGGGGCTTTTCGCACTTTTTTTTTGTAAGTTTTAATTTTATAATATATTTTACACATATATTTGAATAAAATCCAGTATTTTGTAAACTCGCCTAAATGATGAGGGAATTTGTTGCAGAAGAATCCGAAATAAGATGCCTCGTGTAAACACACGGAATGTTGTTTACAAAATGCAAGTGTACTTCGTTCTCGAATCAAATCAATCATCATAATAGAGAAACCTATATAGTTGCTCATTCCCAGTTAGTTAAATTAAGAAGTGATTTCCTCATTTAATTTGCTGTTTACCGGAGAATTTTTTAAAAGCCTCATGATCCAATTTGTAATTTCTAACTTTACTCACATTATTGTTAAACTAAGAAATAAGTGGTTACATTTCTTGCTTTAAGTCAGGTAATCGCAAATTTTTACTACTGAAAAAGTTAAATCTTTTTTGGTTTGCTATCTAAAATGTCAACCTGATTTGCTAATAAGAGGACATATCTGTTCGGAAAAGCTCTTTATAATCAAAAACGCGGTTTTTGTCTTGAATGCTGGTTATTTTTGGTAAGCATTTCGTTTTATAATGCGTAGACTTAGGTTGTGATATATATCACAACGAAATTAAATTAGTTTTGTGTCCTGTTATTAGAACTCTATAAGCATAACTTTTTTTCTAAAATCTATTGCTTAACAAACATTTAAAAATAAGCTCGCTGAACTTACTAATCTTCCAAAACTAGAAGTATCTTAGCAGTAATAGTAGCAAATAGCAAGTTTTTCTTACAAAAAAATTCCAAACATTATGAATTATGAAAATTAGGTTCAAGATGCATGGGAACTAACAAATCTTACCAGAAAATGAAAAATAGAGAAAATAATGTATCATTCAACCAACAGTGAAATCATTTTGGAATTTTGAAATGAAACAATGTATTGCAGACGTCGGTTGCTCAAGAAGTACCCAATCTGCAAATAAAACACAGAAATATGGGTAAAATATCTTAATTTCTCTACATAGTCTACATTGGGCTCAGTTAAGTTTTTCCAACATATAACTTTATTAAATGGCTAGTGTGTCTGCCACCACGCACAGTTTCAGTCGCGGCCATCAAATATCATTTTGTAGATTTTTTTACTATTTCTAGCGAGCTCACCTTATTTGGTCAGCTCGTTTGGGTAGCTCGTATAGCCTTGTTTAAACTCTGCCATCCAATTTATTACTTTTGTCTACGAAGAAGACTATCCCAAAATAGAATCCATTTTCATAGTGGTTGGTGTATGGCCTTTTTTATTGAATTATTACATAATGATGAAAAAAATTTTCCATGTTTACAAATTCACTGAGGGCCTTATCTAATGATGGCTCTAAATCAAATACTAAACCAAATAGCATCGCCACCTCAAATTTAGGAATAAAAAGGTATTTTTTACCGTAATCATTTTTTCAAACAACAACATACATCTGAGACCACCCTTATTTATGTAGCCATCATCTTGGATCTTATTTAAGTGGTGAACAGATAAAAAATAAATTACTCGGAAGCTCATCTGCATCTACGCAACCTACCATTTCGGATGGGTTGGGCGTGTTTGAATAAAACGTCAATGAATGTTGGTTATGAGGTTGCTAATACCCTTATAACCAATTAATGATTAGTTTACAGGGTCGAACAGATATTGAGAAACATAAAATTGAACTAAGACCGATTTATCGGTAATAAAAATCAAGAGACACTGATAAAAATTAATAAAATTACATGCAGAAAACAGTCTAAGATTAAATTACCTGCATATAATAAACAAACCAAATAATAATTGAAGCTAACTTTTTTCTTCCTGCATTCTTTGACATGTACTCCAAAAGGGTACAAGGTATATTTATCATCTTCATCGAACGAATGAAACATAATATTTTTTGTATCCCTTTCCCAGTATCAAATTTGTAGGGCTTTAACGAACATTACTGCTTTTTTAAATGCATATAAAATTAAAGATTGATCTCATCGGCAGACATTTTATCTTTGTTTAAATAGAGTCGCATCTTGTATCTACCAATAATTTACGATACTTAACTAATCGAATACGGAAAAAAGACGAATGTCTAAAAAAGTCTATCATCTATCTTTGAACTAACTTTATGATCCAAATTAGTACTTTTGGATCTAGATAAAAAGATATGGTCGAGCCGATCGAATAATTACTCATAATCAATTATTCACATGATCAACAATTAGATTCATTGATTTTCAGCAACATTTTGTCGATCGATCAAGATTATTTCAGAATGGAAAAATCGTCAATGGACATCAATGGTGATTTAAATAACCATACCATTTAGTGAAAATAACAGTTAAGTGTTTATTTTGGGCAAATGGAATCATTAGGTTATGTTTCTATAAATAGGAGATCATTCTAAGATTAGTCTTTTGAAATATAACCAGCTGAATATTGATTTATCAGTACATATTAGTTCATATGCAAGTTTATATCCATCCACATATATATTCTATTTCAATTTAACACTAAACGAATAGTGCTTTTCTTATTTTGCTAGCCATGCACAAATAAACGCAAGCTGGAAAAAACCAAAAGGGTTATATCTACTGCAATCATACTTATTAGACAAAAGTAGCCTAACCATAAACATGAAGTTTCTACCACGATATCATATATAAGAACTCATCAGTCAGTTTTACTATCATTTTATTCCAATCTGTGGCAAAATAAAGCTATGAATGAAATCGTTCAAGAGAAAGAAAATGACCTACCAAATCTGAACAATGAATAACGAATCTGAAAAATGAGCAATGTTTTAGCTTGGCACATCGGGAATAACACTATGTACAAAGTATCAAACCAACAAGTACAACTTGTATCAAACCAACCAGTACAAATAGTACTAATGGTATTCACAGATTTTGCGTTACCTTTCAGTTTATGGGGTACAGCAAAACTCACAAACGCTTATATACATTTATATTTTCTAATCAAGACAGACATAAGCGACCGCGATCACTTGTGTAGGTGGGTTCTTTGGATGACAATTTACATTATCCCCTTAGTCGATCGAAATAGTTCAAATAAAATCCTAAAAATGTTCAATATGGAAAATTTTTGTTTCTTAATCTCAGACATTTATGGTCTTGATCCGATAAAAATTCAACTTGGATAATTTGTATGGTGTCTTCCAATAATATAGACATAAAACACATTTTTTTAACTTTTGAGGGTCTACATCTAATTATAATGTGTCGCATGGTCTATATTTTACGAAACGTCAAAACCAATCGATGCGACGATAACAATATATTATCGACTCTATAGGACATTAACACTTAATTAGTCAACACAAAATAATTGGAACAATATGTCTTTCTGCGTGCATGTAATTCTACGGTCATTTCATAATAAATAATAAAAAAATGTTAACAAAAAACTATTACAAAATAACGATATACGAGGACGGAAATTACATATTATTTGAACTAAAAGGGGATTTATATTCCATAATCGGTATTGAAGGGGGAAGGAAGACTATGCATACAAAAAAAAAACTTTTCATATTAATAACTGACCCTAAATATGACTTATTGGGTTTCGGTTTATACTTTCTTCTATTCCTTTATTACTCACATGTTGATACTCTTAGTTTTGCTCCTCAGTGGTGGCTGATGATGAAATTACACATTTTTTTATATTATTGTTACATGTTAACGCAGCGTGAAATTTCGTTTTCGTTTTTTGTGTTATTTTTATTTATGGGATTCTCGTGGAATCAAATTATATAATAATGATTAATATTTTTGATTAATAAAATTGACAGTGTTACTAATAATAATGGTATTAAAATTTTAATTTTTTTTTTATTTTTAATCTCCAACTCCACTGTGTGTGAATTAAGAATAAAATTGGTGTTGTGGAAGGAATGAAGGCAATAAACGGAAATTTATATAATGGTTGGGAATATTGCATCGTGTTTAAATCAGTGGTCCTTAACCTTTCGTGATTTTTGATACACATACAGCAGTTAAGGTTCAAGTAGTTCCAGACAATTTCGTGGTAAGATGATTTGTGAAAGTCTGATAAACGAAGATGAGAAATCAACCACCTTTCTGATGATGTGAATGCTCTATGGAAGCCTTGAAAACTTCGATTGTCTGTGTTGCTCAGGCGACTCTAGGAATGGTAAAAATTAAACCTTAAAATTATTGGTTTTATGAGAAGTGTTGTCTTGCTGTCGAGCAAGAGAATATAGTTGGTAAGGAACAAAGCGGTCCTTGCTATAGGTGAACCGTCAAAAAAATGTATAGAAGGAAAGTGCGTGAATGGTAGAAGGCTGAAGCCTAAATATTACAACAACTCAGCAATCAGCGTAGTTCTCATAACTTCTTCTTTACTCAAGTCCCGTTACAGATAGGTTAAAAAACACTGATTAAAACTTAAGGTTGAATCTATAGGCACACAACATTACTTAAGTCTGGTTTCTACAGTTGTTTTTCTCATTTGATGTTTTCTCTTTCGAAAGTACATATTTTTTATATAATTTTACGTCTTTTTTCGTTACACATTTTTTTTTATTGTTGTTACGGGTACGTAAACAATGCAAACTAATTCACCCTCAGGATGAAACATTATTAAAAAAAAAAAAACGAAAAGTTAAATAAAAAAAAGGAAATGGTACAACACAACAAATAATAATATAATAACTATTCCAAAGCCATGTTCGTTTGGCTCGTATACCTCGAATAGCTCGTATACGGGGTACCCTCGCCAACAATAATATGAAGGGATGTTTTGTATTTTTTTTTTTTATGATAAAAATTAATTTTAATTTTGGATATTTTCCTAGAGTCGATGATATTGCCTCGGTTCTATACATGGTTTTATATTTCTATATTGAAATGTATCGCTTTTGGTCTATATAACTATATAACCGTGTTACACATTGTACCACAATAATCCTCTAAATGAAAGGATACGTTTATTTGTAGATAACAACATACGCCAATTATTATATAAATGAGAAGTATTTAATCAATGTTTATATCGTATATGTGAAAGTTGCATGGGAAAGTCTTTACTAAATGTATAACGGAAACATTTCATTTTTAAGTACAATTGGGTTGCTGGAGGCTAAATATTTTGGTACTTACGTTTAGGTTGATTTAAAAATAATAAAGTTAAAGGGGATCAGTCCAAAGAGGTTCTTCATAGTCTTTTAAGCCATTTGATACGTCATCTAAAAGAAGTCTTCTTTCGATTCCTTTGCAATGTTATTTTTTGTCCTTTTTTGCCTTATTGCATTTAATTTCCGTTTTATTTAATACTAACATAGTCAATAAACGAGCTTATTGCTTCGTAGAAAATAATTGCCATTTCCAAGATTGCATAAGTATAATAATATATTGAAACCTTTCCAATCCTTTTGATGCATAAGTTCATTTCCAAATATACGCACTAACTATTGTTGTTGCAGTATCTGAAGATAGACTTAAACTTTGTGTTTCCATTAATGTGCTGCCTACGTAGAACTTCTTTTCGGAATATGTATGTAGTAAAAATTAATAATAACTAATAAAATAAATTGAGTTGCCATTAATAAATTCTAAAGTGTTTAAACTCGTAAGCTTCCGTTTTCAACTTGAATTTCACAAATTGGATCATTTGTGAAATCGGAATCTGCTGCATCCGGTAGTTCGAATAATTTTTTATGAAATAAGCACGATGGATTATTTCTCCACTCAGTACTAAAGTGTTTGCTTGAAAGCTTGTCTACATCAGTCAATTTCTCCGGTTTTAACGTCAAATCCTATAGAACAACAGTTGGAGTCATTGAACCTATCATCATATTTTTTTCCGTAACGCTCATAGCTTTGTTCAAATCTGTCTTATAAAATACTTCGACGTGAACTGAAAACTGGTTATTTGGCTTTCTGATTACAAAAATTCGTTTAGACTCCTGAAATTTGAAGTTACCATAAGGCTCCAAATAACTTTTCTAAAATCGTATACTGGGTATTCATCTCCGTATCTTACCGTGGATATTATCCATTGCTCTAACATTCTTTGTGATCTGCGCAAAAACGCAGTTTGGTGGTATGGAAGAATGTCAGGACATTCTTTCTACAGGAAATATCAGTTTATCACATTTTATAGTTAACGGTGCTTTTGTACCAAGTTAATAGAAAACCACTCCAACCATGGTTGAAATTTTATTTTGTTCTCCACAGCCATCACATACCAAACAAATAGAGTTGATCCTATCAAAGTTTAAATTAGAAAACATACGGAAAGTGCTAAACATCTAATTGCGTTAGATTTTTACTGATGGACATTTTGCGTCCAATGGCACAGAAAAACATTAATCGTCATTAATTTGGAAGGTCTATTTCCTACAACCATTTCAAACAGAGACGTTAGAAAACTGTCCCTAGTCTCATTGAGAAACTAGAAGAAGGATTTTGCCCGCAGTTTATATAAACGATTTTGAACCACTAGATGATTTTTTAGCAATATCTTTCTTAACATTAATTTCTTCTTCAAACCTTAAACACGTCGAATATATATTTGTGCTGAATGTTTTGAAATCTTGGTTGAATCTCGTACAAAATAGTCATGCGGAAATAAGTTTCTCTGACGTTTATTTCACGTTTTGCAATTGACAACTGGAATAGTTCCTCGACAATAGTGCAGCTCAATTATTTTAACCGATTTAATGAAATCCTCGACGGGAAATCACTACTCGTTTCTCGATTGGTATTGCTCCGTTAATGAAATGTTGTTTACAAATTCTATGGAATCGAAATCGACCAATGTTTAATATTTTCAAAAATACATTTTGACACACTGCCAGAGAATTATTGTATTGCAATCGTATGTAATGCTTAATAGTTAGCAATTTTCGGGTCCATTTTTTACGCGTTTTGAAAGTTAATACTACTGATTTGAAAAGATTATTTTGAATAATTAAATTTTATTGTACGAAAGAAACATAACCTCATAATCAATTTTTTTTTAAATTAAGGAAAAGACACCGGCTTGCTTCTAAGCCACACAATTGTAGTTCCGAAAATAATAATTGTACTAAAGAAAACTCACAAATTTTTTTGATGCTAAATTTTGTTTGATGTGAGAACATCTTTTGTGGCAAGAGTAACTAAGCACATTATCTCAAAAAATGTAACGGAAATGACGACAAAATGAAACGAAAACGATGAAATTTAACATAATTACTAAAAGCATATTAGAACAAACTTGATTACAAATTATATGAATGTAATTGTGAATTTCGGTTCGAATAAAAAAAAAAGAAATTACAAATGCACCAAAACAAAATGTATATTTCTAAATGTACTAAAATGCAAAATTCATCCAATGCATTTGCATTACAGATTCAAAAACTTTTTAATTATTTGTAAGGTATAAAACCAAAACCATCTCGATTAGTAGTGTGCGTTTTTTATTAAAATTGTCATAGCAACGAAGAAACTTCAAATTTTTAAATATGATTTTTGTATGAAACTGCTCCTAAAAAAAAGTAAATTGTTTTTTTTTTTAAATTTCCATGTGTGTTCCGCGTTTGTTTGTCTATTATGATAGAAGGTTTTGATATTAGGCTTGAATAAACATTGTTGTTAGTTTTGGTAAAATAAATAAACTATCAAATAAATCAAACCACTATTGTTATATTATATTGTTGGTAAATAAATAAATAAATAAATAAATAAAAAAAGGTTTATCCTTTTATGCTTAAAAATAATTTTTGAAAAGAATTTAAGAATTTTTGTGCTTAAAAACGACTTGTAAACATGTATGAAAATTTTATAGCAGTTTTAATACTGATATCGAGAGCTGTTGAGAAGAGAAAGGATTTTTTACATAATTATTGCGAGTTGAACATGAATTTACTGTAGTTTTTTCAATTGAAACAACAAAAGTTTTTTTATAACAATTTAACTTCAATGCTAGATAATGCGAGTCCTATCTGGAGAACAAGAATGATTGGAAAGGGAGCCATTGAAAGAAATATATTTTATTTATTTTATGCATATTGTTACGAATTTGGCTTCTGGATTCGTAATGGCTTTTGCAATAACAAAAGTCCGTAATCAAATTTACTAGATTGATCTTTATTTCACTATAACTACTAAGTAACACTTTACTGTACACTTCGCTTTAATCGTTTACTTATTCACTTGTACACTATTGCACTAATAACAAAAGACTATCGCTTTACTAAAATCAGTGCGGTTAATCAGTACTCTACTAAAATCAGTGTACTAAATCACGAAATCAGTGCTGTTTATATACCCGTATACGCATGGACCAAAATGTTCCATTTATTGTGGGTCATAATCATCTGTACACTTGACGTTTATTGCCATCATCATCATCGTCACTATCATCGTTTTGTATATGTGTTGTTCTTGAATATTTTCATCGTTTTGTCGTAATACAAAATTATCTGCCATTAAAAATACTGCCCATCACAAGATTCGAACCTTTGAAAGAGTTGAACCTTTTTTATGTTCTTACACGGACGCTCCAACCATCTATTGCCGATCCAAATGTTGATGAAGTTGCAGGCCAGCCATATTCGATAAAATAACTACGATCATTAATTATATTTTATATATTTTATGAATTTTATATATTTTATATATTTTATTTATTTTATATATTTTATATATTTTATTAATTTTATATATTATATTTATTTTATATATTTTATATATTTTATATATTTTATATATTTTATATATTTTATAAATTTTATATATTTTATATATTTTATATATTTTATATATTTTATATATTTTATATATTTTATATATTTTATATATTTTATATATTTTATATATTTTATATATTTTATATATTTTATATATTTTATATATTTTATATATTTTATATATTTTATATATTTTATATATTTTATATATTTTATATATTTTATATATTTTATATATTTTATATATTTTATATATTTTATATATTTTATATATTTTATATATTTTATATATTTTATATATTTTATATATTTTATATATTTTATATATTTTATATATTTTATATATTTTATATATTTTATATATTTTATATATTTTATATATTTTATATATTTTATATATTTTATATATTTTATATATTTTATATATTTTATATATTTTATATATTTTATATATTTTACATATTTTATATATTTTATATATTTTATATATTTTATATATTTTATATATTTTATATATTTTATATATTTATATATTTTATATATTTTATATATTTTATATATTTTATATATTTTATATATTTTATATATTTTATATATTTTATATATTTTATATATTTTATATATTTTATATATTTTATATATTTTATATATTTTATATATTTTATATATTTTATATATTTTATATATTTTATATATTTTATATATTTTATATATTTTATATATTTTATATATTTTATATATTTTATATATTTTATATATTTTATATATTTTATATATTTTATATATTTTATATATTTTATATATTTTATATATTTTATATATTTTATATATTTTATATATTTTATATATTTTATATATTTTATATATTTTATATATTTTATATATTTTATATATTTTATATATTTTATATATTTTATATATTTTATATATTTTATATATTTTATATATTTTATATATTTTATATATTTTATATATTTTATATATTTTATATATTTTATATATTTTATATATTTTATATATTTTATATATTTTATATATTTTATATATTTTATATATTTTATATATTTTATATAATTTATATATTTTATATATTTTATATATTTTATATATTTTATATATTTTATATATTTTATATATTTTATATATTTTATATATTTTATATATTTTATATATTTTATATATTTTATATATTTTATATATTTTATATATTTTATATATTTTATATATTTTATGTATTTTATATATTTTATATATTTTATATATTTTATATATTTTATATATTTTATATATTTTATATATTTTATATATTTTATATATTTTATATATTTTATATGTATATTTATTGAACTACAGTAACATTTAAACTCTAATACATATACATATTTGTAACTTTTTACGTCATTTTTCAGTATTTCTCTATGGAATTTCATTCTTTCGATTTAAACGGAACTTTACTGGAAATAATCGACTTTGATTTTTTATTTGAGGTGACTCAAGAATAAAAAAGAGCACCTGCTTTTTATGTGAAATCAGTAAACCTTTAGATGCCTATTATGAAACTTCTCCAACATCGTAAAATCCGTCTCGTGACGGATATTCCTATTTTGGAACTAAACAAATTCGAAGAAACTATTATGAACCTAAAAAGTCCAAGTTTCGTTGAAGCAGTAGACACTTCCTTTTTTAGAAAAACATTCTTAAATTTTATATATTTGATCAGTTTAAATCCGCTTATCTTCAAGCTCAAATGAAATTATAGAGGTGAGTTTGACAGACCAAAGAGACTCTTAAATTTCTTAAAGCTGTATTTCCTTTGGTCAACTTTTTTTTGTCAACTTTTTAAATTTTTTTCTGAAAGTGTGACCTTTGATATCCACAGCATATCCACAAAATATCGTCGAATGATCTTGTTTTTGAAAGAGAACTACTGGTTTTTTAACTAATATGTTCCTTAGTCTATCTTGAGCATGTACGTATTCGTGATGGACTATGTTAAAAAAGATGAAACTATAATTTAAAAAAATTATGAAAATGAGCCCTGCCATAATCACGAGGTATTTGCAGTATTTGCCACTTGCGATAAGTGGACTGTACCGCTTGTCATTCTCGGTAGCAATTCGAAGAAAGGAGTAAACGATGTTATAGTTATAGCTAAGATCAAATTATTAACTAAAGTTCCATAGTTTTAGATTTACATAGTCACTCAAAGAAAAATCCACCAAAAAAAGCTTTCAACATTTATTGAAAAATCCAAATTTTAGTTCTTAAATTTAATTATAAACTCTTTAATTTTGACTTCTAAACAAAAGCAATTTAATCAGCCTACTCCCAAGCTGAAGTTTTAAGATTTTAAGTTTTATGGTGTTCAAGAGCTTCTGGTTATTTAACTAACGTGTATTCTAATTCAAATCTTTACTACAGTTACAGTACGTTGGTGATGCCAGTTGATCTACTTCATATTACAATTTTTAAAAATCTATCATCTCCAATCTGATGGCAAAGAATATGTTTGGCATAATTTCTGGACACATGACTCTCGCGCTTCTACTATTAGTCTCTTTGATTATAATTTTTGAGAAGAAATTGCTTGTAGTAGATTTCTTCATCGTGACGATACAATTAAAGTTTTCGTTTGTTCCGACCACCCATTTTGTTACAATTGTATTTGTATTTTACCGGAAGCTAGCTTAGCTAAAAAAAAACTGTATTTTACCTTCTGTATACTTTCAACGTCACTCGTGTCAACAGCAAATGTTTTATGTTCATCCTATGATTGTTTTAATTTATCAAATTATCCTTGATTTCTCCTACTTTCTTTAGAATTTAAAATTGTTGCTTTCGAAGTTTTACTGCTACTACATCTTAAAATTTTGCTCGATTTCAATTAATTTTTATCTTACCAACTTGTTTTAGAGATTTGTTTGTTCATTTATTACTTCGTGTTTGTTCTTCATCATGTTTATTCGTTTTGTTTTTTATTTTATTTGTTATTATATTTTCCTACTTTCACTCTCTCCTGGTTTAGTGCCAACTATGACCGGCTCTGCATGCTTGAAACTTGTTATTTATATTTATTAAATTTTTTACTTGTATTGTTACTCTCTGAAATACATTTATTTTACTTCCAAGTTTCAGGTCTTGTTGGATTTCGGATTATCAATATAATGCAATACACACCAAAAAATAGGTAAGCTTGACTAATTTACTAAAATTTTGGTTACTAATTTTTATTTCATAAATTTTATTCAACTTATCTAACTAACTATTCAATCAGGCTAAATCTGATCATGAATTTATAAATTTTCAATCGAAACTAGCAATATAAATCTAAGCACCTGTTAACATATTACTCACCCATCGCTCTGTTTTATCGCACACGAAAATGTAAATCAATTGAACTGTTGAACAAACACAGTGAAGAAGACGTTAAAATTATAATATAATTTTAAGACATATTACGATGAACGAACTCACCAAAAAATAAATTATGTTAATTATGTAACACGATATACTTCTTCACGTAATCGGAATATAAATTCGTTTATTATTGTTGTTCATTGAAATAGAAAATATGATTAATAATAGAATTGATTACGATTGTTGGGTCGTACGAGTACGTGTACGAGCGCACAATCAAATCGGTGGTAGGTAAATTTTCTTAGTTACATAAGGAAATAATATTGGATAATGATGTGACTATTAATAATGTTTTGTATGTATATAAAAGTACTAGTCGAGGAGTACGTGGCATGGATTAACAATTAATCTAATTGTTTTCTTGTAATTTGTGTGGGGAACAAAAACAAAAAAACCCAAAAACTAATAAAATTTAACTTGGAAGTGGTACTTTACGAGTACATACATCGAATCGTCACAATATTATTATTCGACACGTATAATAATAAATAATTATATTCGAAACATAAGAATATTAATTAAAATTAGTTTTATGATTATATAATTATTACCTTTGCCTATATGGATGGTACATCGTTGTAATAATAAAATAATTTATTATTTTCGTTTCATAAATTATACCAAAAAATAAAAATAAAAACTCGTAGAAGTGATAAAAACTATTAACAACGCATGTTGACTCTTGGAAACATATTATACCCATATGAATGAACTTAATATATTTGGTGTGATGATTTATTGTAGACACACACACACATCCACTCACAATCAACCAATTTGTCAGTGATTGTGTCACCTGTGGATAAAGGATTCAAAATCGTGATCAATTCGATAATTGAACATTATCCATAAAACATTTTTAATAACAATAGCAATAAATTAACCGAATTTCGGCACAAAATTTACGTGTAAATCGAAATTTTTGCTATAATGTTGTGATACCATCGTGTGCGCATAATGTACATAATTTATTGACATATTTTAATGGCCAAATATTATGTGATATTTAAAAGTATATAATAATTAAGCGTCAATTAGTCTTAAAAGAAGATTTCCGATGTCATTTTTTTAGTACTATTCCAAAAGTATTTCAGGTAACATAATATAACTTAGTTAACTAGTTGACATTTATAATAAACAGGGTCTAATGGCTGTATGTTATACTTTATGGATAAAATTTCAATTAATCTTGATGCAGCAAATGGCTTTAGATTTTTTTTTGTTCCTTATTACAGTAAAATTAATAATTTGGTGCTTACAGGCCATTGCTAGCACCCTTACCAAATCACTAGCCTGGCTTCATCGGATTCGAATCAGCGTTAGCTTGCCGGGGTTAGGTTACATTTTGGCCGTATTTATATTTTATTTTTTTGATTTTTATAACAGTTAAGTTTTTTAAGGATGCGAGTAATCAGCCCAGCGATCAAAATTTTGATTAATTACCTCCTACGATAAGCCCAAAATGCTGTGGTGACATTCTAAAGGTAACATGGTCGTATAAAAGTGTTTAATGTGGCATGACAGTCTAATCAAAGGGCAACACAAAGCTTGCATTAAAAAATTTAAATTAAAATTCCCAGAGTAAACCAAATTGGTATGGAATAGCCGAGGAATAGCTCTCTTGAAAGCATACGCCATTGCAATAATGCACTCTTTATTTAGGTTTCATCTTTTATTAGCAGTATTTTTTTATTGTTCTCCATCAAAAGCCTTAAACTATATAAGGCTTAATTTTGACCCATTATGTAGCTTATAGTACCAAAGCTATTATAGATGCCTATTGCTTAGATCAAAATAGAATAGATTCGCCTTAAATATAACTAAACTTTTAGACATCCCATATCAAATCGTCGATTTTCCTAGAGGTACTCCTCTGTGGAAACAAATAGATCACCGATATTTTTCAAATTTAATTTATTAACAGGTGTCTATGAGAAACTTTCTTGAAGAATAAAGCAGCCCAATAATTTTCTAACTACTTGTAATTATTTTCGGGATCTAAAGTGGGATATAGTAATTTCTAGATTCCGTATAATAACAAATGCCAACAGCCTTCAGTGAGATCTAATAATATAGGACTAAACAATCTTGATTATTTAATAATAGGGCGTCAAATCGATTCAAATCACTAAAAAACTCCAGTTACTTATAAACCAATTAATTTGGTAGCTAATAATATGCCTCTAACCAAATTCCATATGAAATAAGCAGCGTCAAACTCACAATGTTAAGGAAACAATTAGGAAACGAAGGTAATGATAAAGAGTGACATACCAAAAGTAGGAAGACTAGCAATTGAACATCAATATAGTCATACCATATAGTTCCCCCTTCACTACAAAAATTTACAAGATTTTTCAGAACATTTTTTCAATTGACGATAGTTTATGTGTTCAGCTCAACAAATGATTTTACACACAATTGAACCAGGCGCTATGGTTAGCGGTTGATAACAGGATTTATAACGCCGTGTTAATTAAACAATTGAACCATCACTATTAATAGCCGGGAACCAAGTCTCTTAGATAAAGAGAAATATTTTTAAGAAAAAATCGATGTGACAGTAAAATTCCTGAAAGATATGCATTCGATAAAAAAATTAAATCGAAGCAAGTTGCGTTTCAATAAATCACGGTCAATCTTTTTTATTAAAGGTAATATACACTACTTAAAGCAGATGCCTTAAGATCATGAAAAATTCAGATATTTAAGTCTTTAAATTCAAGCCAGAAAACAAATATTTTAACGAAATAACCTCGATCAAATCTATATACAAGGAAGGCTTCTCAACTTTTCAACGATACAAAACCAACTATACTAAATATGTCGAAGGTCAGTAAAGCAAAAAATGTTAAACGGAAATGCCAGAGTAACTTAAATTATTATCCACATCAATAATTAAAGCGCCTGTAAAGGATTGGCAAATTTGGAAATAATTTTCAATCTAGAGTTTTCGTGATTAAAAATTAGTAATCCAATGATTCCAGAGTTAATGTGTTGAAAACTGATATCATTTCAATAAAATAGTAGATTTTTAATTTGCAATAGAAAGCTCAGATGCAATCGGTGTAATTTATTAAGATTTAAAGCCTTCACAAAAATGTTGCTGTTAAATATCTACATCTAATTGGAAAACAGCTTTACGGCAATATCGGCTGTGTACAGATTAGGACCCCGATGGCAAAGCGCTTCGACAATATAAAACTTCAAGCTTAGATTATTTTTCTCAACAAAATCAAGATACTTAAAATTATACCAAATTTCTTAACACAATAAGTCTCAATTTCTTTAATGAAAAATAATATCAGGAGTTATTTCAAAATTATATTAACCCCATAATTTAAGGAACCTTACTTTGCATTTCTAAAAGGAACCATGCTTTTTATAAAAAAATTATACATATGCAGGAAAAAATGGCAGAAAGATATTGTTTCAGATTTCAGCATATTGGGAGTAATACCCAATGTTGTTTTGGGTCACCCTTTCTGATTGTGTGGTATTGGCAATTTTGTAAGCGTTAAAGCAGGATTAATAAATTATGTTTCTGAAGTTAGGTCTTCAAAAATGTTTAAAACAAAGTTACAATTCTGTCCTAACCTCAAACTGTCAATAAAATTAGTCAAATAATTACCGAACTGAATAGCAATAGGTTTTGGAGCATCAATGATATAAAAGCTAATTGATGTGTTGCTTTATGAATTTTACAACAAACAAATGAAATTTATACAATTACAATCGCATTATGTAAATCTAAAGAAGATTTATGTTAAATGCAAAGTGGATTTAAGCTAAATTCAATTTTTCTTTTGGATTTACGTGTTTACGCTCACCACTTTATTTTTTTTTCTTATTAGTTTGGAATACTTACTTAAATATTCCCAAATAATTGAAGCCTGCAAGGAGTTTTTTAATCTTAAACTTCCTTTTATGAAATAAGATTTGTTTCAACCTGAAAAATTTGACAAAATCTCCGCCTAGAATGAAAAATTAACCTCCAAAAGGCGTATTATTTTGTTCTGGCACTTTTACTTTTAAGTATATGTTTGCTGCAGTAGCATTTGGTGCAGTTGGCACCTCTACATACCGTGCGGATCTCATTGAGTTTAAAAGTAGTCTGTACTATTAGGGTTTTCCACTGCCTCTTGAGCCCACAGTAAAAACCAATTGCTTTCCATACAGAAATCATGGATTGCATTAGCTAATTTATCAAATGCAGTTTCATTCAACGAAATTTATATTTTAGAACTCTATTTTCTTTTGTTACCACATCGACAATTGCTGGGTCAAATGAAGTAAAGTTTTCTTGGAAAAATAAAGCCCAGCACATTTTGTACCATGAATAATTAATACATTTTGAATTTATTTTAATGCAAAATATTCACATTTTAGACAGTCATCTTTATCACCATAATTTTTCATGAAAAATCGTCAAAATTTTTTTTTAAATTTCTTAAATTTCGGTTTTATTGGACCGAATGGTAAAACTCAAAAGAATGCGAAAAATTCACGAAAAGGTCGTGGCATCTCCACATTAACTTTTAACTATGAATGTTTTTATTAATTACTATGAATATTTTAATTACGTGCCTTTCATTTTTTTGCGACGTCATTTGGAATAACCATCAAAATTTGTCCCAGTTTCTACCTGAAATTTTTTTTTAACATTTTCCTTCAGTCATACAGGGAAAATTCATGTTATATTCTCCACACATAGAGCCATGAATCAATTGTTTTGTTACAGTTGCGTGTTATCTTGATCCAGTTTCAATATTGAAACTTGTGGATTTCCGCTGAAAAAAGTTTTTCAAAGCCGTCTACATTTTTAGATTTATCATCTGGTTTTACAATTAGCAGTATGTGAGCATGTGGAAGGCCACGTTTTTGAAATTAAATTACTACCACTAATGCAGTCAAATGATGCGCAAATCATCGAAATTTTTGATCATCTGAAAACGAACGCTTTGATCATCGAAAGGAAAAAATAGAGGATATACTAAAGGTTTAAAATACGGATGCAAAATACAATTCTCTTTCATTATTCGATTATTTGGGTCATTGTTATAAGGCAGTAATGAATTACCAAATCCCAATTAAAAGGAATATTTACTGTATTAAATTTTACTTTAGTTTTGTGACACCATTAGAAACCGTTTATCAGCTGGCCACTCAGCTACAAAAATTTTAAAGTGACCAAATACACATTTACTAATACCGCAGTTATGAAAAATATTATTTCCTTAAAAGTATTATCGAAACAAGCTTTCTTGGCTAGTTTTATGCCTGCTCTTCGGTTTTTTTTCTCTTAAGATTTGTTAGGTAGATACATTTGCAAAGCGGTGCCATAGTAACGTTTGTGATTTCTTAGGTTCGTAGTTATATTACCAACGCTATGACGTTATCATTCTTTTTGCTCATCAGTTTAGATTTGCCGTCTGGTCATAGCTCGATTGATTCCTCACTGTTTAACAAGTTGGCGTTACAGAGAATAGATCAACAAATATGTCTTTAGAATATTCGAATTTGTTTTACTGCACACAACATCAAAATAAACGAAAACAAAGTGAAACAGAGGAAACTCAGCCTACTACGATTATATTTTATAAAGATAAGCAGCAGTAGAACTGCTATTTTGTTCAAATATATATGATCTTAGTTGTGTTCGATATTTTTCTTATTTGAGTTATTAGTTGTATTGTTAAAAGAAAAATTTATCGTATTTAGCGGATTTATTTTGTACCAAAACAACAGCAACAAGTTTAAGTTTATGATACCTCTTTATAGTTAGAATTAGTTGTTAAACAATTTGATTTACGAGTAACACCAAAAAAAAATGGATTTAGCTAAATTCACTTTGGATTTTATATACAATTTCTTTACATTTTTGTGAAATGTCTAAAGCAACATAGCTATTAATTATTATTTCAATGACAACGTACCAATATTTTTTACTATCAGTGCCACAATAACAAAATTATTTTTCAAGGAACTTAACAAAAGTGTTAGCTTTATTCGAAAGCCTACAAAAACTATATTCAAGTTTAAAATTTCTAGGGCGTCTACTTACTTTTCTACTAACATTTTTCTCGTATATTAAATTGACTTTAAGTTATTTGTAATTCCAGGGTTAATTTTATTCTTATTAA
This sequence comes from Tipula confusa, assembly GCA_963556175.1. Classification (NCBI taxonomy): domain Eukaryota; kingdom Metazoa; phylum Arthropoda; class Insecta; order Diptera; family Tipulidae; genus Tipula; species Tipula confusa. The sequence goes on from OY744476.1 coordinate 64,723,273, forward strand.
TACTTTAGTAGAAGATAAGGAACATTCACAATGTACCATCAGGATTATTCTTTAATACCAATTTGCAAAAGTTATGACTGTAATTAACACAGCAAATCTACTGTTGTAGCTCTTTCATCCAACTTAAGTTTTTTAATAAAATAAATTGCCAGTCCCAGCAAAAATTTTTCTCTTTTAATAGCTCATACTGTGATTTTAAAAAATTTTGTTATTCGAGTTACATCCCAACTGTTTAACATTAAGTTTTGAACAATAATTTTAGGCAGCCATATCCCAAACACCCAATACTATTTTTAACAGTATAACTTTGAATTACTATTGATACATTTCGTGAGTAAATTTGAAGGCATGCAGCATTCTTCGATATATTTTTAATGTATTTCAAAATTGTATGGACCGGTCACCATTGCAAATGAATATTTTCATGTAAATGCCCTCGCAGAAGTCCCTTTAATGAAGAGGTATCTGGAATAAATTGTCTCAAATAATTAAAGGTAACAATTCTTAATTGATTTCTATTCCTCTCGATTTACTGAGTTTTCAATTTGCATAATACCCAGATTTTTTTCTTGATCTGGTTCTATTCCATTATTATAAATTATGAGGTCTACATATTTTACGAATTTTGAGCATTTTTGTAATTTTTTCGGCTTACATTTTCTGTTCGAACTACGTAAGCAATTGATACTATTGGATTAGATCCATTAAGATCATGTTTGGTGGTAAACCAAAATACTGTTGGTTGCAAACCGGTTTTAAATATTAAACTTTAAAAAATAATCGACTTTGAAATAATTACTGTTATTTCCACATTTGTAATGCCCGCCATATCTACATTTATAGATCTATACGCCTTATTTGCAAATTTACATGTTGAAAATTGGTGAAATGACTCACCTCCATTTTTAGCAATATTAGAAAATTGTGCAGTTTGTATTTTAACAAATGAAGTTGTTATAGAACATTTTATAGTGTTGCTTAATTGAATTTATGGAAACTTTAAGAACAACTTTTGTTCATAATTCTTTAGTAAGAAAAAGATTGTCAAAACTCATAGTAAAATCTGTCGCAAGAAAATCGAAAACCTTTTGTGAATTTTTATTTTTAATTTCACTATAATTTTAATCAATTATAGCCTAAAATACTCATAAATATAAATAAACATTTTTCGGGCACTACTTCCATAAAGTAACACTGTTGTATATACATGTTCAGTTCCAACTATATTTTTAAATCTCATCCAAGGCCAGCGTCGTCCCTAGTTTAACATTTCTTTATATAACGTTTTAATGGCTTCGATTGGTTTTCTTACATTAACACGATGGAGCATGGAATTTAGTTTTAGCGACATAAGAGCCAACTTAAATTTTTGACATAACTTTCCAAAGAAAACATTAACCCTTATATGTGGAATGGTTTTTGTTTCATTTTAACTTTTTTACGTAACTTAAGTCATTGTAACTTAGGTGATAGTTTAAATGGAAATTTATTTTTTATTTTTTTTTATTACGACTACGTTGTTACAACTCATTTAGCAATTTTTCTGTCTTATTTTAATTCTCTGTTGGTTGGACTATAACACTGTAGTTACTCTCATTGGGCTCAGTTCTTCCGGTTACATCAGCAGCTTTCAGTCCTGAGGAACTAAATCAAGCGGCTTTGTTCTTTTTAGCCATCTTGTATCTACGCTGTCGATGTAGTTGACAATATGTTAAATATCCGTGTTTTCATGGAGTTTTTTTGATTTTTTGTGATTTCTTCGTTGACGGTTTCCATCTTTAGATCTCTATTTATATTATCGTTTCTTATAAACCAAGGTGCATTGACAATGCATCGTAGTACTTTCTTCTGGAATTTTTGTATAATCTAAACGTTAGTTTTCTTTGTGCATCCCCAGAGCTGGATGCCATAGGTCTACACAGGCTTAAGTATTTGCCTGAATAAAAGCAGCTTATTGTGAATTGCAAGCACACTGTTTCTTCCAATGAGCCAATACATTTTTCTGAACTTTATATCCAGTTCTTGCCTTTTTTTCTTGACATGCTCTTTCCACTAAATGCTGTTTTCCTCTATCCAATTGAATAGTCCTAGGTGCTTTGGTTCTTTCTTCTTCTCTAAGAGTTCTAATAGCCCAGTTTACTTGTTTCAATAATATAGTGATTTAGTTTCTTTTAATTGTTGTTAAATTTTTTTCAGTTGATTATTCCGGTATGTATATGTTGGATTTTCTGCTGCTGATATTGATTCCAATTAGTACGCTTGTTTGTAAAACATTTCGTTGTTTCTTGATTTAGGGAATCGGCACTTAAATTTATAAGTACTGGTAAATTGTCAGACCACAAACCATTACAAACATTGGCATTGGCATAATTACTTACAACGCATATGGTTAAGCACAAAAGTCAATAAAAAACTAAATGTATAAAGTGGCCTTAATTTCTAAACGACTTGGAAAACTTGAAGCAACTTTTATGGAAATTAATATTTACTAATATTAAAATCCAATTCAATTTTGAGTAAAAATTGTTAGTACCATTTCAAATTATTTTTAATATTTCAACAATTTTCATTTTGTAATGTTTGCAATTTTTTACATTATAAAAATTCCAATCAAAATCATTCGAATGATTAGCTTTTGAAAACTTTTAATGTTTGATTCCACTCGAGACGTCATTAAAAATATAAATTTTTCAATCAAAAATCACTATAAAAACATTTAGAATTTAGATCCCCGGATAATAGTATGTATGTATGTACATACATTTTTCTAAACAATTGTAATGCCAATAAAAAAAATATTTTTTGAAAAGAATTTAAAAATGTTTATAAGAAAAATTATAATTCACCTATCGAAGCTTTTTAAAAACCAAATCAATAACGTAACATTTAAATATTCGTAAAATAATTTTTAAAGCTCACTTCAGATTGCCAACGTATGAACATAATACGGAATGTGTTTTTCCTGTAAACAATGAAAATCGATAAATTGGAAAATTTGTTTACTTTTTACTAATGTAGGTATTTATACTAGTAGTTAGATAAACTATTTTATGAAGTATTACTTCAATTAAATTGTTTTTGTATATCTAAAAATTAGTAATTCATATAATTTGTTTATAGTATAAATAAATAAGAACTTAACTTCATTTTGTTGGGTAGGGTTTAGGTATGTGATCGAGTTCTTGCAATACAGTTTCTAAACAAAATCCCTATTCAATTAAGTGAAAGCCAAAACAAATTAAACATCGGTATTTTCAGGTTTCCGGATTAAGTTTTAACTGTTACAATCTGAACGTGACAATTATATCATAATTTTGTAAAATTTGTTCACAAGCTGCCATCTATTATGCTTCTAGTGTACTTCCATAAAATTGATTTTGAGTATTTGTTTTAGAGGATGTTAAATTTTAAAATGGGCTATATTGAATGCATCGAGATCGTCAGTGGATAAAACGAACAAGGGTCTGGAGTTTAGTTTTTCTTCTATCTCAGATAGCAGCGTTATCATATCTTTGAATTTAAGTATGTTCTGATAAATTACCCTCTTTAAGCAAAACTTGGTAGATTTAACTGCAGTTTCCGAAGTATTTGCAAACTGTGGAGCAAAGTGCCACTTAATCGCCACATTGTGTATGCAATGATAAATTACACTATTATTTTAAAGATATGGCTATGCTTAGGTCACCCACCAACTCAATATGGATCTCATTTGTGCTAAGGAAAACAAAAAATATATTATATACCATTTGTTGACTTTTTTTTAACTAAATCAAGACACCCAAAGACCCAGTAGGTTTAACGAATAGAACTGATTGGAAATTATTGCCCATCTTGGTGGTTTTGAAAATGTAAATTTCTTATGATGATGTTTGAAATTTGACCATTAGGCATTACAACGGGATTCCTTTGTTTAAATGACTCCAGTCAATTATCATAATCGATAAATGGATTTAGAAATTTTAGCTTACTGGATACAGTTAATGTCCTTTGATAATTCAAACTCTTAGTAGATTGGCTGCAAAGTGGATTTTATGTATTTGTTCCAGAACTTTGACATAACAGAATATCAGCTAATTTAATAATTATGTTCGAATGTTTGTTGGGGCTTTTTTCCCGTTTTGCTTGAAGTCTCTCAATTTACTGTAGAATTACTTTATTACAGTAAATATCTGTTAAAATGTATGGCAACTGGTAAGAAAATCTTGTTGCTATTTGCTCAAAAAACCTAGGAAATCTTTCTTCTTGTGGTATATAGAGGTTTTTTCAATTGGGGCTGATTGTTGTGCCGGCCAATAATCTTTGATTTCTTTGCTTTGAAAAATCAAATTTGGCTATTCCGCAATAACGACAAAATAACTAGTTTAATTGGTGATTGGTGACAATCGCCCCACAACATAGCCGGGCTATCTTACAATAAAACGTGGTACTGGACTGATTGATCTCAAGATTTGTGTGTGGAATTTTAATATATTTAAAATTTGGTAGCTTGTTGCAAAATATCAGCCAATATTTCTTTAGTTCACTTGATAACTGATTGTCCCAGTTCAATTTTTAGAGCCAAGACTTTGAAAGAGACGATGGCTAGTGATTATCCTCCTAGTGGTCAAAAACCTGCGGAGCTTCCCATAATATTTGACGTTTAGTTACTATTGGCTCGCCTTTCAAAGTTATTTGAAAGAAAAACTACAATCAAACTGATCCCAATATCATCCTATTAACTTTATTGATTTATTGTTTTCTTCAATGGTTTTGGGGGTCAAATTTTAGAGGCAGGCTTTTGAGTATAATCTGATGGTTTAATGTCCATTTGCGCTATTGGAAGCTTGTGTCTGATCAAAATTGTGTAATCAAGGGTCTTAGAACATTCGTGTCCAAATCTCCACCAGTTCAAAAATCATCAACATAAATGTCATTTCTGATTCACTTGGCTGTTTCCCAAAATTTAATCTTATTATCTACTGATATCAGTAGTAAGATCTAGATTGTTAAAAAGTCACGGTTTTAAGCTTGTAAGACTCAGTATCGTTTTCAGATGGGTTATAGTTCCCCATTAAACCATCTGATATTTCTGGTCCCTTGGCTCTACTACAAGTATTTGCCAAAACAATTTTTCAATGTCTTGGGTCAACACTTTTTGGTACTTGCAAAATCTGACGAGTATCTGATACAAACTATTTTGCGCGATAGGAACGACAAACATATTATTGTTCAACGAGTATACACTGCTGGTTTTAGCCGAGGTGTCAAACTCTACTCTCAATTTTGTGGTGGTACCCGAAGGTTTTATTACACCATGATGTAGAAAAAAGCACGGATTTGGCTCGTACAATATTGATTGCAGCTACAATATTGATCATAAAATCCTGGTTATCGGACTATTTTCCTCTCCATTGCCACTAATCTCCAGAACGCCATTATGGTAGATGTCCCAAGTAGATTTGGCCAAGCTTTGAATAAGAAACGGGCGATAAATGGTGTTCTACTTGAGAGTATGCCGGTTCATAAGAACAATGAGCCGTGCGATCATCTGTGTTGCCAGCGACAACAGATTCAAAAATTATTGATCATTGATAACTTTTGTCTGAAAGCTAGAACCTGCGATCTTCCCATCGTTAAATGTTTGGCTCCTACCAGAAGACAAATACCACCGGGAACATTACATATAAGATCCGTAAGTGTAAGATTTTTAAGGTGAAGTTATTGCTTAAAGTTTAGCTTTTAACTTAGCCAGACTGATGTAACTACAGGCAGAATATATCTGTGTACAGAAATGGCTTTATCGAAGTATGCTGAGAACTTTCTCTTGATGTGCATGTTGCGTTATGTCCTAGTCCATTAATTATTAAACGCGCATAATTGTCTCTTCGTAGTTATAATTTATAAACACATGATTAGTTACGTATGCTTTTTCAAATCCAGATCCAAAAAGAATGGGACATTTAAGCCAAAAGACTCTAGAGTTCACTACCGGAGTAGGCGCGCATAATGTTTGTTGTGTTATATCGAGCACGTTTACAGTGATTTGAGGAGTTTGCAGATTAATACAATTCAAATAGGGATTATTCATTTTTTAAGTTCCCGTCATTGTATCACAGACATTTCCAAAAACTTGCTGCACTCTATATCAGTAATTGATCATTCTGCTTGCATACTGAACAGACTAATGAAGTAGATGTGTGTTAACTCCGAGCTTGTATATATTTGCATTGTCTGTTTGCGATTTGTAACTTGAAAGGTTTGTCATGATTATTTATTATAAGTTGGCTAACATTTTTTGGCTAAATTTGGATTTTTTAAGTTTTAATTTCCTTTGTTTTTTTTGTATCTTTATCTTGTGGATATCTCAAAAACATTAGAATGCAACGAGTAATGTATAAACACTTCAATCTTAATTTATTTTTAAACCTACAGTTTGTGGCTGATAACTTTTGAGGTAAAAAAAGTAGAAAAATAATATCAATGAATACAATGTAAAAAAATTTACCTGGAATGTGTAAGTTCCAATACCTAGCAGCATACTAAAATCACAAATTTTCAAATCCCTGTAATATTACCTGTGGTGTATTAACCACCCAATAAACCTCAAGGTAAAAAGTTAGCCTACATAATTTTTATATACGAGTATATGCATATTATTTACATACAAAAAATTATGTTTTTTAATATTCTTATATCCTTTTTCATAAATATTTATTACGAGTACTTAAATCGGAACGAGATTGTATCTTTCGGAAGTACATTTACATAAAATAATATATAAAATCAATCCGTAATTTCGATTTTATGTTCTTGTTATATACTCATACATCCTATAATATTTATATAATATATATTTACGTTATATGTTTATATATATATATATATATATATATATATACATATTTATATATATATATATATATATATATATATATATATATATATATATATATATATATATATATATATAAATGTAATAAGTGTACAAAAAGTACCGGAACGGTGAAGTTTCGCGAAAGGTCAAATAAAACAAAAACTTAAGTCAAGTCAGTCTAAATTTCATACTTACTTCGTAAAGTCAGATCAATTTAACAATTATTAAATAAATCTTATTCACTATATATTCGGGCAAAATTTTCTTTCACACAAATAAGACTATTAGACTAGAAAATTCAAGATCATATATAATAGTAGACCGTAAAAGAACTCAGCATCGAATTTGGTTCCGGCGACAAAAGGTGGAATCCAGAATAGTTTATAATTGTTCATACAGTCGTTGTAGTTAATTCTCAAAAATTCAATGAAGCTTATTTTTTGATTATTTAATCAGATGCTACTTTTTTGTTTTTTTTTTTTTAAATTGATACTCCTTGTTTACTTTAGAAACATTTGTATGAAACCAACAATAATGCGTTCAGGTGACACATTTTGAACTCATTATAAATTACCATCGCAAAATCAGTAAACAAACTGGATAATAATGTCCGTCTTCAATTTGAGAATTGTTACGTTATATTTTTTTTTTCTTAAACTAGTTAGAACTTTTGATTCACTACACTGACTCAAATACACAGTTTCTCAAAACTAATGTAAATATTTAATTTTTTTGTTTTTCAAGATTTAAACAAAGGAGTTGACAATCGTCGCCTACTGTTTTACTGATCAAAATAAATTGTGTCAACATTAATTCTTTAACATCTTTTAATTAGATTTAGAATAAGCGATAAACGTTAAAAATGTGGCACATGGATAAAAATACTGTATTAAAGGGATAGTAGATAATTGCAAGTCTAATCATAATTAAGTAAAAAAGTGTTTTTTTTAAGAAAAACTGGATTTTATAATTTTTTTCAACGTTTAGCTGTCAAATGGATGAAGATTTCAAATTTTTGAAACAATTTGTAACCCTTTCCCAAAAATTATTACTCTGAATGAACTAAGGAATCACTCCTTAACGGATTAAAATTCCAAGCCCTGTCACACTGTTTATAAAAATTTGATTCCATGGGCCGATATTCTATTATTATAAAATCTCCGTAAAGTACTAGGTTGGAAATAAAAATGTTATTGATAGCTTCTTCTTTGGGTTACAGTCCTATTTTTGGAGATAGGATAATTTGGAGATCAAACTAACTGCTAACATGAGAAAAAAATGTCGATTGCTTTTTTTTCAGGATCTGTCGAAGTTGTGTAGGATAGGTGAGGTTTAGTTGGCCGTCATACAGAGACGTGGCATAGACAAAAAAAGACTCACTACTGAAACCAATTCGAGCTCTTGACGAAGCGATGAATATCACTAACACTCACTCAGCTGAGGTTTGTGAGATCTTACAGGATACGAGCTCCTAGAAACTTAAGCCTGTACTGATTAAGGCTAGGACAGATGCAGAGATAGTAGAGAATATTTTTTTCCTCCTCTTCTTCCATGCAACCATGACCGTAATCATGAGAGATAACACGAAGTATACTTGCATGCTTACAAATGAGACAGTGTATAGTGATAACACCCACAATTTTACCAATACTACATCTCATCATAGATATTAGTTGCTTACACCTAACTAAGTCGAGTAAAGGCCAAATCTGTTGCGTAATGACGCATGCGTTATGCTTTGACCACCTTTCATTTGTGATTAAAATGCTTCTTCCTTTAGAAGTAGCTTACACGTAGAAAGTGGTACCCCAATGTCAGCCTTACTTGGTAATATGCGGCAAAAGATACTCAGTCTAATAAGTCCATCGGCTTTAGTAATCCCCGTTATGTTGAAATGCCCTGGCACCCATGTAAGATGTATGTTGAACTGTTCTGTCATCTCGTTAAGAGATAAGAGACAGTTCTGTGGTACTTTTGACGTGAGAAAGCCTGATTGTAGGACCTTAATTGCAGCCTGACTATCCGTAAAAATGCCAATATCCCTTACAGATATTATATTATACTTCATCCCTAGTATATTATATATACTTCGTCTATGGCCTCCTTAATTGCAATTAGCTCTGCCTGAAAAACACTACAGTGTCAGGTAGGCGAAAAGAGAACTTTAGATTTAATTCCTCACAGAAAACCCTAAAGCCAGCTTTGCCATCCATCCTCGAGCCATCCGTTAAAAAAATTAATCGCATCGGGCTTCATAACTGCTTCACTCGCCCAGTTCTTTCTAGAGGGAATATCAGTTATAAATTTAGCCTCGAAGTAGGATGACGGGATGGTATAGTCGATTGATTTGGGAATTCCTTTATTATTTATAATAGAGGAATTACCTACACCATTGAATGTGTATACACCTCACACTCATTGAATGATTCTAAATTATATAGTCTACAGCTAAAAATGGATTTAACTGCTATTAAAACACCACCTCCGCGAGAAAACACCCGATCATATCTAAAAACAACATAGCTAGTGTTGAATAACTCAGTGTCGAAAATATTACAATTAAGCCATGTCTCAGTTAAAACGATAGCATCAAAATCGCATTCAATAACAGCTAGGGAAAATTCTTTGATATTGGTAAGTAACCCTCTTACATTTTGATAATAAATTTTTAATGAATTAAGACCTGATTTAGGTCGGCAGGGAGAATTAAATGAAGTTGTTGGTGATCGGTGTCGATGGTATGTTAAGCTATCGACACCGGTCAAACATCACCCCCATTGGCCAAACATCAGGACGCAGGAGCCTATTGAATATATCAGGACTCACTCCAATCTTGAATGAGACGAAATTGAGAGAACTCACGTCTCTGTTGGCTGCAACTAGTAACCGACAGTCTAATTCGTCATCAGAAATTTGCAGCTTTTTAGTTAAATAATTATGTATGTATATTTTTTGATGTTATTTTTTAAAGTTTCGAGCAGGGAAATTTGAAAATATTTCTCTAACGTTATCCAAATGCTCTTCTTTTAGTAGTTGTTTGATTTGGTTTTATACCTCACCCTAAATAGGTTATACTCTTGTGTCGGTGTTGATTTTTTCATGGTTCTTGAACGGCCCGAAAAGTGCAGAATACTATGTAGTTTTTGTGGAGATCTCTGTGAGAGATGACAATCTCGAACTGCTAGGTTATTGATCTGTGAAGACTGTTGTTCTTTCAATGGTATCCCTAAGTTTAGTGTTACAATTAGTGTGTTATTTTTCCTGTCAATTATGGCTCCTAATTCTTTTAGGGTATCGTCTTCGATGGTTCCATCAAATGATTGAAGACCTGGTAAAATGAAAAATTCCTATGTTTTGTGAATACAACCAAAAAATGATCCAACGATTTTTCCTTAATTGGTATGCTTCCATCTGCCGATCTTATAATGAATTAGTAATTAATTGGCATTGGGTTTTAAGCTAAATTCAGTCTGATGAAAGTTTTATTTGCTTCGGTATCGATGAATAATTTGAGCAGCTTTTTAGCTCTAGTTTTGTATTCTAAGTATATGGTACGCTAGAGAGGCGCCCATCATAAAATTTTTGATCGGTATTTTCACTCTCCTGTACTTCCTCCTGATTGCATATGTCCACCTCCGACAATTCGCTAAAAACCTGATTCTATAGTTATTCTTCACCTTCGCATTCTAGGTGGTAAATCTTCTAGTTTTTCTATTGTATGTTTTGATCGGAATGCTAGCTTTTAAATTCTGATTGATAATATGGTTGGTTTGGGTAATTCTGTTGATTATTTGGTTGATTCATCTGGTCATCTGGTTGATTCGTAGGGCGGTTGGTATAATTGACCTATCTTGTCTGAACAGATGGATCAATTGACATTGGTGTTGGTGGTTTACGTTGGTGCTTACGTTGGTCATAGTGGTAGTCCTCTTATAAATCTTTTGTTCTGGTGCTGGATGTTGTAGGCCATTTTTCTTTATGGTACTGTGATATTGACTGGTTTCCTTTGTGAATATACTGGATATGAGTTCAATTGTTTTATCGGGGCTACTACCAAATTATTGAAGCATTTTTTGTGGATCACTATATTTCGATAATTCAAGTTTTGAAACTCTAAGCATGATGTATATGCTTCTGGAAAAGTCTGTAGGCGTTGGATCGCTAGCATTTTCTTAAGTCGCCATTGAGTCTTATAAAAATATCAAATGCTACTGTATCTGTCGAATATTCCTTTGTTTTTATTTTATTAGCAATCAGTGAAAACTGATGATTGATATTAGCATAGAATTCATCTAGTTCATGTTTCCTTGTAGGTCGTTGCTCAGTTGGTATTCCAAAGTTTTGAGATCTCTTTTATCGGCGTAGTGAAGAGATAGGCATTTTTTATGAATACCCAATCGTCGCTGAAGATATTGTATGATATTAAGGCTGGGTCGGCTCTCCCTGTAATTTTCCGCCTTTATGTTTTGTAGTATCGATCGATACAATCGATGAAAACAGGGAGTCTGCTAATGTCGGTTACAGTTTCTGTTTTCGTGATTATTGGGTTTTCGACTTTCGTTTTACGTGGTTTTGTCTTCTTTTGGTTACAATACTACTCTTGGTTAACAAATTTGTATTTCTTTCAATTTTAAAGGCACTTGTGGTTGAAAGATTTGAATTTTTTTCAATTTTTAAATGTACTTGCCGGATAAGTACAATTCAATTTCGATTTAAAACTAACAATTTGGCTTTCTCATACTAAAATAAAATGTTAACTTCAACTTTTTTATGTTGGCGCATGAAACACCTTCCATTGACACGGCACTTGCGATATATGTGGCATGTTATTGGAGATTTGGTTAATGCAGCGTTTCTCTTGTTTAGCATGTCGCTAACTTATATATATATATATATATATATATATATATATATATATATATATATATATATATATATATATATATATATATATATATATATAATAAATTTAAATATATGTATGTATAAAAGCTGCATACCTTATATACACATGTATCCTAATCAACGTTGAATGAAAATCGTAATGGGTTTATTTTCATTTCGTTCGTATATTTATTCAGAAGGATTCATTCCCACAGCATATTTTATCGGTTTTATTGTATTTCCTGCTACATAATATAATTAACCAAAAGAACCTTTCAACATCCATTGATGCATATTAATTCAAATACTTATAATAACATCCTTTCAATACTGACTACCCTTTTCAATTCTGGAAAATTTTCTTGATGCGTAATTTAGCGATTAAAAAATCTCAATAAAATAATAATTTTTTTTAAACCGGAACAAACCTCCAACATACATATTGACCGGATTAAAATCATCATGTTTACAACTTTTCATTTTGAGGCTTAACCACGTTCAATTTCATTTGTATGTAGCATGAGCTTTAAAGTATACAAAAGGCCAATTAACAATTTTCATAGCACTATACTACACTTGGCAGTTCATTGCAATGCGGTGCGAGTTAAAACAGAATTTTTATTTTTAAACCAAAAACATTAAATTAAATTGAATTTTATTGTTAAATTATAGTCTCATTAAATTATTATTATCTCGATGATAAATTTTATTATCTACCGAACGTTTAATATCTCGTTCGATATCCCAACCAGTATATACTCCTCGCGGTTTTATGTATAGGAGAAGATAATTTAATTAAAATTAAATGATCGGGAAAATATTTTTTGTTGTTGTTGTTTTTGTTTCGGTGTTAATTTTAAGTAATTGAAAATTAAATTCCTTCACTTAATATTTTTTAGAAAATTAATTTTTTTTTGCCGTTCTTCTTGGAGAAAATAATACAATTTTTTTTTTATGTTTTTTTATTTACGTTGGTAATATAAAATTATGGGCGAATAATAATTATCAGAAACCGACATAATAATACTGATAGGTTAATGTTATGGGAGTAAGTAATTAGGGTGTTTCTTTTTGGTTTTCTGGTTGCTGACGAAAAACTTAAGGGACAGTTTAACCAAATCCAGATATATAACAATTTTTAATTAATTGTTTAGTCTACATTTAGTCTTTTTAAAAAAAAGCAATTGCTATTAGCAGCCTACAAAATACTGTTATTAGCGTCGAGACACACTTAAATATTTCCTCCCACCGGTTATTGAGTGACAAGAAATCCGAGAATATCGAAAGATTATCACTCCTTCCAATGTTTGGTAACTACTAGTAAAATTCATTGGGTCTTAGTCTCTAAAACAAGTGATCATATACTTTGATTTGGACTCATTGATTTTGAGGCCACCAGAACCTGATAATATTACAAGTATCACATGAAATTAAAGAGTATCAAAGACAAAACCTCTCTTTGCCGTCAGTAGAGCTAAAGTTCTTGCAAAAATTCCTGATTGGTTCTTCTCTGTCATTTTACATAAACCCACATATTTGCCAGGTATTCCCAAAATTCGCCAAACAAACCATAAGCATTTAAAAAAATTGAAAAATTTCATAAACTAGTCCATCAATTTTTGACATTTTGAATTCAAAATTCATTCAAAAACCAACATTTTAATACTTTCTCTTCACAAAATAATATTCTATAAATAATACTTATTAGTTTAAATCGATCAGATAAAACTATTGGCTAACATACGACCAAAAAAAATACTTCAAAAAATCGATTTGTTTATAGCTTTTATCTGATATTCATATAAATGTCACCCAAAATGTTAATTAATTATTTGAATATGAACTAGACGAAAAAAAAAATCGTAAATCACCTGAGATTGTAGATTACTTTGAGAAACGTCACGTCATGTTTGGTGAACGGATAACCTTGATATTAATTTTTAATTTAACGAGTTTTATTGAATTTGCATATAGATTATAGATACAACTGTGAGTGACTAATTGTCAGTGGCAAATTATTATGTTAGGACTACTATAATGTTGTAAGTAAAAGTTAAAAAACATGTTTAGGCTCCTTCTACAATATGCATATTACAATTATGTTGCTATGTAACATAAGCTCGTAACGCTTCGTCATGCACTGAATGTAAATTAATTTGCTACTGAAAGGAGGTTGCAGATGTAGATCATTCGGATAAAAAGAAATGTCAAATTTATTTTGTTAAATTTGAGTTTGTCATAAGTTGTGCTGTGATGGTGAGATTTTATAAACAGTTCATGGGTGGTACGTGACAACTTATTAAGAATTTTAATTTTTTATTTATTTGATTATAAATTATAAATTAAATTTTGTTTATTTAGCCTTACTTATATAAGGTTTTGTCCTATTGTCGTTCCATAGTGTCTCTTGAATTAAAATAGACCATATCTTATTAAATATGATTCCAATCGGCATAACGGTTTGAAGTAATCTACAGTTTTGGTTCTTTAAAGTCTATTATATTATATTTTTGCCTTAATGTTTACATGCGGTGCTAGATTTCATTTCTCCTAGAAACGCTTCAAGATTTTGACCCATCGATGATATAGTAAATTTTTTTCCTAAAATATACTATCGTAATCTAATAAAGTATTGTATAACATTTCTACAATGTTCAAGTACAAAGGCTCCCTGTAACAATCTCATTTCGATTCATTGGTATTTGTATGTAAACAAAATGTTTGGAAATACCAAAACCATCTTCAATCTCTTTTAAGAAGACTACATGTTCCCGCCGTACGATACCATAAAAAATGTAACCTATTGATTGTATTAGTGCGACAAAAATCCATATGAAAAAAATTGTAATTTTGTTTTGAATGGTTTTAAATAACCCACACTACCATAATGTCATATAAATTTGAGCATGTAAGTATTATAACACTCGTAGTGAGAACGTATTATTTTATATTCTCCATTATACCCAAATATAAAAACAAACTGTTGAAATAAAACAAAAAAAAAATACAAGTTTACTCATCTTTTTTTTTATTTCCTCTTTAGTTTGCTGTTTTGATAGTTTTTCTACACTGTATTTATTTTCGTATATAAACGTGACATAATCTCACAAATACATTCAACAGGTTTCATTTTTCTCATTTTATAACAGCTTATGTATGAGTATATTTCCTATAAGGGATTGAAGACGGCTTTGGGATATACGCAAGATGTTTGGTTGAAGTGTTGGTTGCAGTATATAGTTTGCTTTAGGTATAGCATCGACTACAAAAAAATTTATTTTGCATTGCAATATTTATTTGACGTTAAACTCATGTGTTAAGTATGCTCAAGTACAAAAAAAAAACACATAACTTTACCGTTTTGGATTTGGCTCATTTCTTCTCCAAAACAAAACTTTCTTTATGGCTTAAAAAGAAAGCAGTTTTATCGAAAAAAAATAATTCTTTCTGGGTAATAGAATCCATTTGCCTTTTTTCGTGATTTCATTGAACAAGTTTCTGATCTTTGTTTGGCTGACTTGTTTGGTGGGATATTGAAAGGTTTCTCTTCAAAACCTCCACTATATCAGTGACGAGCTAAAATTTGTTTACCTGGTCTTGCGCCTCAAACATTTTTGCGAATTTTTAAGTTTTTTTTTTAAGTACACAAACTAAAAAATTGATTTAGTTCGGCTAGAAACGAGTCTGATACCATATCTCCAACAATCTTCTACAAGTGGCAAGAATATATTGAATTGGAGCAAATGGTGACCTGGCTCCTTTTATATTTGTATTAAATTGGCCATTTTAACATGTTCGTAGATAAGCTACTGCTGCATTTGCAATTTCTCCTGAATTAGTATTCCTAGTGAAACATCACCAGAACTATGTAGTTCCTCGTTTCGCCTGTATTAATCCATTTGTTAAACCCGATGTATTCGAGTTCAATTTAGATGTTGACCCAGTTTGACTGATTACCATGAAAGTTGGCACATATTATATGTATTTTGTTATAAAAAGATTTTTTTTGTACCTCACCTTTAGATAATAGTGGTGCACATCTAGTTTTATACCTTTCAACTGATCACCAAAATATCATTGTTGCAGCTTGCTAATCAAATCAAAAGTATCATTATGCGAGAAATATGAGGTTACTACCAACTATGGTCCACCTAATTTACGGCTTTAATTTTATCTCGCTAAGAAAATACTATAATAGGACTACATGTACTAGATTCAAATATAAAATTTATATTTAAGTTTATATAGGCTGTGTTTTTTTTTAATATCGGAGAAATCGGAGAGATCAGAGAGATTATTTATCGGATATATCTGATAATTTTTTTCTCCGATTTTTATCTGTCAGATCGAAAAAAATATTTTTTGTGTTTTTTAGTATCAAAAATAATAAATTATTTTATGAATTTCAGCATTAAACTCCCTTAATTAAAGTTTTATTTGTCACCTGATAGCTCAACATTAATCGGAGTCGCCATTTTAGAATTTACTAAAAAAATATAAAATAGTCTGTACATTTTTTCAGAGTAAAAAGATCGTATCCGATAATTATCGGAGCGTAAAAAAAAAATGACACAGAGAGATAATTTTTTTCTCGGATATTAAAAAAAACGCATATCTGAAAATTTGACATTTTATTTATCTCTACGATTTCTCCGATTTAAAAAAAAACAGACCCATAATAAACTCAGCCAAATGTTTGACAATTAGTTTACAGTGCAGTGAATTTTAAATTAAAAATCGAAGTAACATTTTCAAAATATATTTCGTTAGTTTTGTTTTATTTTTTTGTTATTCATTTAAAATTTTTTGATGTGCGCGTCTACCTTGCATATTTTGTATATCGTGATTAGTGCAAAATTTTTTAAGTACTGAAAATAATTTGTAATGCACAATAAAAGTCAATCATTGGAAGACCAACCAGACATGTGTGGCAACTGTTAGCCAGTAGGGACAACTCAAAGAGCCAGACTCACGCCGGGATATTAACCAGATCAAAACCTCTTCTTCAAGGATTACTGAAACATCTCAAGAACGAGACACACAAGTGGGAAACCTGCGAGTACCAGCTTCAATAGAATGCATCATGTGTTCAATAGAATGCATCATGTGGTTCAATGATTTATTTGTTTTTATCTAGTGACAAGAACCACTTTTAATTTATGTGGCTAGAGGTACTATCAGAAATCCAAAAACTTTCTAAAGCATAAATTTCGGAAAGCATTTGTTGTATAAGCTTTCAAATGACAACGTTTGGCGTCTTGAATATTGTTCACACCCACATTCCAAATCCAAGGGCAACAGTATATTTTGATGGGTTCACTACTTACGGTACCTGAAGTAAAAATCTACTTTTTGCAATATATTTGATGGATAGTGTCAAGTTTCAATTAAGTTGACAGTGTCAAGTTTCAAAAAGCAGTAGAAATCGTCGGATCAGAGATTATATGGCACGATATTGTTATCAGCAAAATCAGTTAGTTTCATGAAAACTAACTCAGACTTTTGACTTCAAAGTCAAAAGTGAATGACCCAATTAGATTCAATCACTCGAAGCTTCGAGTTGAAGAGTATATAAATTTGTGAGATGTAACCATGACACATGGTTATACTTCCGGCTTCATATTCTGGAAATCCAAGACCTAGACTAAAAAAGATCTAGGCTTATTTGATCGAGCAGTTTAGAAGTAACCAGATTTCAAATCTAATGGAAGAAACAAATTATTTGGTTGACATGAAATTCTGACCTAATTCAATTAAGACTTAAATTTTGATACAAACCAATCAAATTCCAGTTGATTATATTCCAAACACTTCACTCAGTTGTAGCATTTCAGAGCTGTAGTGCTGACAGAATTTATCTCGCATGTAAAATATGCTTAAAACATACATTAAACTGTTTAAGCTTCCCTATTTCTACTTTCCGATCAAATTATGAATGTTTATTTTCAGCATCCGAAAGTTTCTTCAAAAAGAATCCCAGCCGCTCCCAACAATCATTACTGAATTGCTGCATCACTCGAAGACAGTATTAGATGCATTCGTAATTAAACTGAATTTTTCATTTAATGAATGCGCCGTTTCATTCTTCTGGTCAAGTGAAATTCAGTTTTTCGCTTATTGAGTAAAGTGGCAAAGTTTAATTAATTGCGCAAAAAATTCGGCAAGTTTAGGCATAAATTGGTGGTAATAATTTACTAATCCCATGGTGAAAGCGCTTGATTGATGTTGGAGCTGGAAATTTCGTTAAGATTGCTTAGGCCATATACGCATTTGGAGCTCGTAATTAATACCTCAAATTTGGCAGCCTGGCTAAAATTTGATCGTTGTGCAGATAAAGTTGTTCCACATTTTTCGATGTATATAGAATGTCGTCAATGTAGACAAAAACGAAATTTAAACCTCAAGTCGTTTGATTTATAAATATTTGCAAATTTGTTGCGGCATTTCAAAGTGTTAATTACATTTGCGTGAATGCGATAAGATTCCAAATGGAGTTATAAACGCCATTTAATGAATAGTTTCGGGTGCAACGGGAATTAAATTAGAAAATTATGCAGTCCTGCAAGTGCATAGACAAATTTTGTATGTAAAGAATTGGATTCCATATTGTGACTGAGTTTAACCTATACGGTAATCGCCACATGGACTCCTTATCTATGGATAGTCTTTTTTACCATGTGTAGTTTTTTGTTGTTAAAAATTAATGGTTACCTCATCATAGGTTATGGTGACCGATTGCTATTTGTAATCTCTAATCTACGAAAAAGGTAATAAGACCGCGTTGTATATTTTGGCATATAACACGGTTTAGTATCATTCGACATCGTTTCATTATTGGTCGGTTGTCTGTTTCTTCATAGTCGTAAGTCGTTCTTTATAGCGTTATGATGGTAGTATTGATCGTCATTCAACATTGGGAGTTTCATCGCGAGAATACATATAGGAGTCTAGTACACAAATGTTGCAAGTGCTGGTTTAAAGATGACGTTGCATGCCCAATGTTCTTTTTTGTGTGACTAATAATTCGTGTTTAAAATTATAAGTCACTACATCTTTATGATAAAAAAATATTTTAATAGATTCTGATCTCATAATTAGGATAGTGTTGTTTGTAAACGGTAGCACAATTTTCGGAAATCGAAAAAAAATATTCAAAAATGTGGATCAGTAAGGGCAAAGTTAACCATTTTATCAAGACAAAGCTTCTTGGTTGACGTTCAATCTGTTAGTTTTGGTCAACTTTAAAAGTTAATTGCTTCAAAAGTAAAAAGAAAATTCTCGGAACATACACTTAAATACAGCACCACTACAAAAGTTTTAAATTTACAGTAAGTAACAACATCATATTATGAGTACGGTTTTAGATACTTCGCCACTGATACTTCGGCACTGATTAGCTAGCTCACCTTGCAATGAAAATAAACTGTTTTTCCGCATGCGAAATTTTTGATCTACTATCTCTAAGAATACTTATCGATAAATAACAGGTTATAAATGAAGCGTACAGCGTATGTAAATGATGTCGTTAAGGTCTGGTCAACCAAAAATTTCTCTAACGTTCCTGTAACCCTAAGAGATAAGTGATGCTCTCAAATCTTGTGGTTTTGATCTTATTTTTAGGTGTCTTTGGTTCGAGTAGCTTTTGCAGCTTGATAGCTTTTTTTAGACGTTATTTAATTGTAAACAGGTAGATTATATCTAATGTCTTTTATTAAAAATAAGTTTACTGGTTTCTATAAATTTTCTTCTTTTCTTTGCTTCTAATATGAGCTTTTTCAATAAAAAATTTTTAAAAAAAGTTATTATGAAAGTCATTATATATCGTTACTTTGTAAACAATCTGGTTACGTTAGCTACTATCAGTCAAAATGTTTACCGAATAATTGTTCTTATTCAAAAGTCTCCTGCACTTTTATTCAGAAAGGAGAACGTGATTTAACCAGTAACCAGTAACTGTGACTAGAAGGCTAAAGCTACATGTGAAGTAAACTTGACTCAAACACGATTACTCATAAAAGTGATGCCCACCTTCAAACACTTTCAAAATGAGATTGAAATAGTTTAATAAACATGTATTGCCCTTTATTTTGTTGTAGTATTGGTATAATGCATGGATATTAGCGGCTTTGCAAATATATAGTGTGTTGCTCAAAATTAAATTCAATCAATAAAGTTGTATATGCCTATTAAATAATGTTAGCTTGACTACTCGTTTTTATTTGTAGGTGATTTGTAGGTATATACAAATATAATTTTTCACTGTCTCCAAGTCAAATGTGCTCCTCTGAGGTGTTTCAATTTAAAAATATACTGAAATTGTGGTGACAACTATTCGTTGATAGAAAAGTCCATAAACAAATCGAAATACTAACTTGTTTGTATTAATCAATAATTTATTTTATCTCACATGCGTATATTATAATTATATTACTAAATCCATATAATTATTTTAATTGATTTTCAATTTGTTTCGACACAGAACTATTAAATAATTTTTTTTTATCACCATAATATGCATATATACATGACAAAATTAATATTTATAAATTACAATCACTTTCCATACATAAAAACATGATATTCTGTTTTGCATATTATGTTGATTTGTTTATGTTGTCTCTTGAAATTATGTGTATTAAGTTTCAATTACAATTTTGTTTTATAATTCCCAATCGATTACCTTTTTACTATCCCCAACATAAATATTCTAATTAGTAATTATACCAGTTGAATCAAAAAATAGTTCGGTCGATATAATAGATAATATATATTTTAATTATTTAAATTTAAATAATTTCCAAAATGTGAATTAATAATGTAAATTTTTCTATATTGTATCGATCTATTTATCGTATTCATATCTAAATACGTACATCGTATATACTCGTAACTATATAGATATGGATTTACCTGTTCGAGTTGTTCTGCGTGTGACACATCAAAAACGACGAACATCTATGATAATATTTGATTGAAATATATAGCACAGCGGGAGAAATTATTTAAAAAAAAAAAAAAAAAAACGAAAACATAATTTCAAATCATAGAACCAGTTTTGCCGGACAGATTAGGTATGAGGTGCACGAATTACATAAAATCGTTCGAACGGTTAGCCCTAGATTCGTTATATAATTAATGCAATATTTATTACAAAAATATATATCAATTTTGATTAAATCATAGATAAAATAATAGTTTTGTTTTTTTTATCAATCCATATTATCCATTCACTTTAGTTAAAATTTTAAATAACAATTCAAGATCATGTAGAAAAGTCATTGACATGCATGCGCACGGCGGTATGATTAAACCTATATAGAATGTTTGAAAAAAAAAAACGTGGATTCTAAATATTTAAAAATATTCTAGAACTCGAATATCTAAAATGATATTGAAATTAATTAAATGTTTTGATTGGAATTCAAATTTAGATTAAATAAATTTTAGAATTATCTTAAATTATGGTATAGAGGGCAGATAAATGTTATGAAAAGCTAGAATATAATTATGAAAGTTATGAATATGGATTTTTTATAAATTTTATTCTAAATCAGCTGAATCTTCTTCGTTAAGATAAGAGCTTAAGACTAAGCATCATTTATGGTTATAAAGAGTTCAAGGCAAATGCTATCAAAGGTGAAGCAATTTTTTTCAAAATATTAATTATGTTCAGTTTTAAATTAAGTATTATTAGACTTAAGATCATGTATAAATTCCTAAAAACATTTTTTTTATGTTTTTAATCCATGCAATCTTTTCTGTGCCAAAGCTATCTCAACTCGTTTATGATTAATTTAACGTCTTAATTATTCAGTTGGCAGCCAAATCGAGGACGCGCGAATAATGGTTTACTTTACACGAATAATTGCGTACAGCACGTGGCTACAACAGTACAAAATTTAAAAAAAAAAAAAAAAAACTATCAGGGCTGAAATTTTTGAGGGGGCATCCCAACAACCACAATATCCTGATAATTGCAAATCCATCTAACAACATTATATAGTTCAAATATACAGAAGAAGATATACATTTTACAAAAACATACAGAAACGTGTACAAACACCCATCTACACGGAGGTGTGAAGTGGATGCAATAAGGGGGCAACCTAACCATCTTGTTTTTTTTTCTAACAATAAATCCAGTGCTAAACAAAACAGATCAGAATAAATTTCACCTTTAGTTCAAAGGTCCTAATGGCTAATGAGGAAGCAGTACAGGTGATCAGCCAAACACTTGGTTCAATACAGCCAAACTAATATTTAAAATTAACAAAAAATAAAAGCAACTCGGAAAAATGTGCCCACTTGCTGGCTGTTTTATCACCAATCTCGAGCAAAACCGCCTTATTCGATCGATTCTACTTAGACACATAAAATTTCTGCAAGCAAATAATTCCCAAAAATAACAGTATACGGTCATTATATGGATCAGTAATTTTCCACCAGAGTACTTAGCAAAGTCAGCAGAAAGTGATGCATGAACTAATTACGCCATATGCTCATATATCAGCACAAATCGTACCCTACACTACGTCAGTTCTTGCGGGTAGGTCTCATTGAGTCTTACCGAGCTTGGGTAATCGAATACAGTCGAAAGACGCCTAAAACGTCTTGAAACAAATAAATTTATCTTAAAGCTAGGTAGACAAGACCAATCAAAATATCGCAATTACAATTCGCGTTTCAGAAATCAAAGTCTAATTTTAACTTGCAAGTTTATTTTCAAAACGACTAAGCAACCGGGTCGAGATTCATACATCTTACACTCAATACATATCACTCAGTAATGCGACAATAAACAAACTAACCTTCTTATTGAATACGGGCCCTGACCTCTCGTTCATCCCAGCAAATAATTATAAACATTTATTTACTATTATCTGCGGGGTCTAATATTATCTGCCGCTAATGGCAAGTCAGCTGTATATCAATGCAACAATGACAATGACTAAAGAAATATCCTTACCTAACGACAGAGCTAAATTATAACAAGCCTGCCCAACACAACGTGGCCTATCACATCTTCTACTTTCATGACTACGACAACTTGATCCGGTGCGTCACCGAGCAGCATTCACTGAATACCAATGCATGCAAATTAGGAATAAGTCATTCTTCATCACATGGTAAAGCAAAAAGATCTGGATTTGCGACCTTGCGGAGATATTCATCAACTCAATACAGTCACAGTACCTGATGATTATACTATACCTCACATTCAAATTTTTTTAATATATTTAGAGGGATACATTGTCTTCTTCAAAATACAAATTGTGAGAGCACACTATCTTATCCCAGTTGCATCTGTAGACGTTCATAAAACGGCAACTTCGATTCCATATTTTGTTCTTTTCGAATTAACCCGAATACCATAACTACATGTGGCCTAACTAGACTGCATGTGTATACATGTGTACACTTTAGCATTAGACAGAAATTTACTAGCAATCGATTTGCCAATAAAATACTTCAGATATTTTGTCGAAGGTCGAGACTTCATTATACTCTGACCACAAACCTTTGACACGAGCAATTCAGTGTAAAACTGAACGTAATCCAATAGTAATAATACGACAACGAGCTTGTAACGATCGAAAGTACAATATCATACCAAATCATCTATTGTGCACTTGTAGTTCCATCTAGTCGATTTGCACACATCCATTTAGATATCGTGAGATCACTTCCTCCTGCTTAAGAGGACAAATATACCTTTACTTGTATCAATCGATTCACTTGCTGGCTTTAAACCATACTGCATGACCGATATGTCTGAAACCACCATTTCTACCAATTTTGTTCAAAACTACTTATCACGATTCTACGTTCCAAACACAACCACTTTCGATTAAGAAACGCAATTTGAGTCGAAATTATACACATAGTTAATAAAACCCTAAGACTCACATCAAATACGTACAACACCATATCATCCACAAGCAAATGATATGGTTGGAAGCTTCCATAGACAGCTCAAAGCTTCTCTTAACGCCAGAGGCAACAACATTCATTGGAGCCCGCAAAAGCTAATTTTTTTAATTGGCATCCGATTCACGATAAAAGAAGAAGTTATCACCTGCGGAAGTAGTTTAAAGTCATACAATCAAGCTGCCTAGCGAGTTTTTCATCGAAAATGCTCCACCAACTTTGCACCAATATGCGCAAAACCTCATCTTCACAACATCACGAGAATTAAAAAAAAGAGACACCTTTGCCCCAAAATCACTGTGCAACTGTGACTATGTATCAGTTCAGCTAGATTAGGTTTGCTCTGAATTGCAATCTCTGTATATGAAGGCCCTTCCAACGTAATAAAACGACTGTGGAAACATTACATTATATCAATCTCAATTGACAGATTAAACCCAACCTATGGTATATTCAGTTCACCTGAACGTCAATCAGCTAATCGAACACTCAAATTTAAACCGGTTTATCCTACATAGATTCATTTCAACACAAATATTTCTCAGACATTTTAGACCAAATTGTATATTTGAGTGTAAAATACAAAAGTGTCCTAGCTTTACAGTTCAATCCTACATGTAAATTTTCATGTTAGTCAAAAAGCCGTTTAAAATTAAAACTATTCAGTTTTTCGGTTAAGCAGTGAAAACTATGATTTCCCGTTCCCACACACTTTATATGATTGTAAAATAATCTAAAGGTCCAAACAGAATAATTCCAGTCGACTCATTTCTATTCCGGTTCGTCCATTCGATTTCCTAAAACACAAATCATCCGCCCCACTTATCAGTATTTTCTAATATTTGGAGAGAGAGAGAAAGATAATTATAGAGATATTACACAATTTTGTGGAATATTTTTAATACACACTTTGTTGCGATAGAAGATCGCGGTAGCCAAAGTGATAAAGGCATTTTAAAATCATCTAATTTTGAGATATCTATTAATCTATTAATATCCAGAAACATTTTTGTCACAGATATAAAAAATTAAATTTTATATTGCGTGATTTTTTTTTCTGAAGGAATAATTGATTGGCTTTTTCATGTCTTTCTTGTAACATACATTCAGGCAAATATTTTAGTTAGCAAAATGGTACAACATTTCATTTAAAACCAACACAAATATAGTAAAAGCCGTTATATATTTTGACAGATAATATAAATATGTGCGCGTAAATAGTATTTGATACAACAATTTACAATATTTAAAAATATGTATAACTATTTATGATTATAAGCTTATATTCCCAAATATTTACAATTGCGAATTTCAGCAGGGCGAATGCAAGTACAATTTTGGTATATACGATTTTTATTTGTTTAAAAACAAAACACTCGGAAAAGTATTTTTTTAACTATTTAATAAAAAAACGAAAATAAATGGGAAATCATTGAAAAGTTATATTTTACTAATAGAACTCCATCGCGATTGTACTGATCGATGATTTTTGTGACAAACCCCTGAAACAGGATTTATTCTAAATTAAAATAACAAAATAATAGTTATGGAACTGCATGTGTTTGTGTTACGATTTCGGGTAGATTCGTACAAACAATTTTCAATTATAATACACTGCGTAATTTACAGTTAAAATAAAAAATAAAAATAATTTTGTTCGTGTCAGTAGTCTGCTCGTACCATTTCCACAAATTGCAACAGGTTCACGTCAAAATTAAATTCAATTTTGTGTTTGTAAAAAAGATGAGTGAAGTTTAGTTAATTAAATTAGTTCTTTTGTCAAGTATTAATTATAAGTGAGTGATTTAATAGTTAATATATAAACAAATGATAGTGAATTCATTACAAAGTGAAACAAACATAAGAAACATGCAGTGAGTACAGAAAAAAACCAAACATAAGAAACATTCTCTTTGCTGCAACCATTAAATGGAGCTAAGTATGTTGATTGGGCCAAAAGTTAAGTTTGGCGATGTTTACACTTTTATAAGCGTAGTATTTTTGAAACGATGACAAAAATAATTGTAGTAGAATCTTTAATATTTATATTGGTAAAAAAACATTTTAAATACCTGAAATATTTAGAATTTTTTTTAAACTTTTTCCCAAAAGTATTAAAAGAAACTGTTCTTGAGAAATAGTTCTCAAAGATATGTTTTACATTTTTTAAGTCAGCAGAGTAGAGAATTTCAATGTGAGTTTGGAGAGTTCCAAAATTTAATTCATTATATTATTTTTGTTTTTGTTTAAAATGTATTTTGTTCATTTATTTTAATTACAAAAGATCTAGTCTTCTGGAAGTTTGGATTTTATTTATTTTTGACTTGAGGTTTATACCGTATATTATCGATATTGTGGATATTTATATTGGCAAGCTGCTTTTTGAAGTCTCATTGTATTTTTTCTTGTATTCAATTGAAACGATATCAACTCAAAGGGCTGTGTATATCGTTATTTTATACGTACCACTGTGCATCAATGTTCGTTAATACTTTGATCTGAAACCATTGTATAATATTTACTTTGCTGGGTTTTGTACCCTTTCAAAGTTCAATACCTTCAATATTAGTTACATTATTTACTTATAAAGTAGATGTTTGTTGGTATAGAAGAGTTTCGGCCTATCAGCCAATATATTTTCCATATTTGCGTTTTTTTTTTCTTCTTGACTTGAAATGTCCTGATTGTCGTGATGTATTGTTATTACCATGATTCGTAAGTCATAATCAATACCATGATTACTTTTGCAATTCTCCAATAACTAAGTATATATATTTGATTCTGTATATGAAGCATTTAAAGGATTGGTGAAATAAAAGTTATGAGTATGTATGTAGCTTATATACTTATAGTTATGAGAATGTATGTAGCGTAGTATGTAGCTTGTAAAATATAATTTGAAACCATACACTGTGGCCATTGTTTAATAATTTATTTAATTTGTTTATTTCAAGAATTTGTAAATTCTTTTAACAATATCGATTTTGAATCTAGTCTATATCTGGAGCAAAAACTGGTGGGTTAATTTAATATCTAGAGTAGGTTCTTTAACTGATATTAGATCTACATTTGTGAGTTCTTTGGAGCTACCAATTGAATCAAATATCTCTCAAGCTTATATCTTTTGTCCGTATCAAATACATTTTTTGTGGGATTATTTAAAGGAAACTTCAAACGCATCACAGCACAAAGCATAACATTTATCTTTGTTAGTAAACAACCGTACGTTGCTAGCATCAACATTTAGAGGATAAATAGGGCTGTATTTTGTGTTGATGGTTCCTTTGTTGTTTGGTAGGCATTATATTCTTAAATTGCTAAATTTCTTTAAACTCATTCATCAATTCGATATGCTTAGAGTGCATCGAGTGTATCTTAATTACGGGAAACTAATGAATGCTAATTGAACGGGCCTTATAGCTTTATCAGAAAACTTGGAATTGGCCATGCAGAAACTAAAAAGAAATTATCGTACCCCTGTTTACTGATATTTTTAGATCTTTAGATAAATAAGAAGTGGCCATGTTTTACCATATCTTTCAGAAAATCGCTTTAAATGGAAAAACTATTGCGACATAGCTCTCTTTTGCACATCATGAATTACATATTAGAAGAAAGAAGTTTTCCTCTAAAGAGGAGGAAATTTTTTTTTTTCATCTGCTTTTTGTCTAGTCAATGGTTTAAACATTTTTTCTAGATGTTTAGCACAGCTGAATTTATTGGTAGCTTCTGCTCTTTGTGTCTTTTCAGTCCTTTTGTAGCTTTCCATAAATAGTAATCACTTTTTTTGGTGGTCAGAGGGACTTATTAAATATATGTTGAAGTTTACTACTTTTATTTCTTGTATTAACTTCTGCAGCTCGCTTTTGAGCTGATTGAAAATAGTTTTACTCTCTGGTGCTCAATTTCAGTGCCAAATTTTGCGAGCTTTTCACTTTTCTCTGAACAGATTTCTTATTTCCTTTGTATATGTTTCATTCTTGAGAGGTCTATTTTGGACAGGAGGAATGTTTTCCCATGTTGCAAGCTGGATATTGTTTATGAGCAGCTGTACTTCTTTTTCAAGTCGTGTTTAATTTTTTATTGGGACTTGAAAAAATAATCTATATTTTCATCTATTTTAGAAAGGTGATTAATAATAGTATTTAGGGTGTTTTGCATTGTCATAATAGCTAGTTGAATTCCATTATTTTGATCAGGTAGTTCTTGTCTTGCTGCTTGGGAATATGAAAATTTCTCTGTCACTTTCGCACTATATAACGTAGTTACAGTTTTTGTCGGGATTTCTTTTTATTTCGTTGCTCTCATTGGCTGGTTTTTGTTTGCCCTATTTTGTATGTCCTATTTTGCAATGTTTTCACTACTTCACACTCTCTATAGCTAGCAGGGTGGCTTCCTTGGCAGTTAGCACATTTTACGGGAGTGTTTTTATCTAACACGCATATTTTTTGTGTCATGCTTTCCCTTACATTTTACACATCTGATTTCACGTTTGCAGTATTTTTGCGTGTAGTTGTAAACCTGACTATTTTTGCATTGTGGAATGATCCTTGTCGCTTTTTTTAACGGCTCCGCACGGACAACCATTCCCAAGATGTTTCTAATGTTTAATATGTTCTCAATTTACTTTGAGTTAGAAAAGGTCAGAGTAAATAGTGGTACCTTTATTTTGTTAACTGTAATTCCTCCGTTGCCGGTAAACTCTCTTTCAGTTTTAAATATTTTAACTACCATATAAAGATATTTATTTTATATTTTTACCTGTTCAATTGTCCCATCTGGTGTGCATGTTTGATGTAGACCTCTAGCAAGCACTCTAATGGGTGGGGAATTTTTGCTTCATATGTATACCATTAGAAACCTTTATCATTCAATGCAGTTGAAAGTTTTCTGTAACAGTTTAAATCAGCCATATTTTCCCTCCAGACGTTGTTGTTTAACGACACAAGCTTATACTACTTTTCTATCACTTCCTTTATTAACGCTTGATTAACGCTAAATTTATCGACAGGTGTGATACTGATTGGTAATGGTGATTTTTCTTTCTTGGTCTTGCTGATAGTTGGTAATTGGTTTACCTTTGCTCCCGATATGTTAACACTGGTGCTAACATTTCTGGGGAGGCCTCTCTTTTTTACTTAAAGGATTTTTTTTTGTGTTTATGCTTTATAGAGCCCTTTTTGGCTTTCTCATTATCCAATTGGTTTCTCTTTCTAAACTTCCTCGTCAGTTAGGTACTTGATTAAATTACCACCTTTCATTTCTATGTTGTTTTTTTCCTGGTTTAGGGCTTCTACTTCGAACGGAACTACATGACCAGTTTGGCGGTCCAGCTGGTTATGGGTTATGTTATAGGTTATATGTTAAATTTAAGGTTTTTAACTTTTTCAAGAAGTTAAATATGGTGCTGCCATATTTATCCATTGAATTTTTATTTATTTCTTTATTTTCTTAGCCATTTTTTGGTCTTCCCTGAGTATTTATATTCCCCGGTATCTGCCATATATGGCAAGCTTTCCTCTATCCGCCACCTGAGAAGACACTTGATGGGGAAGATACCAAACCTAACACAGGAGAGGAGGAAAATTTGGGATACTATACAAATGATTTCAACTGAATCTGTCAGCCGCAGATGAAGTTTTTTCGCTGACGACATTTCTTATTAAATATTCCACTGCTTCATATCGATAGTTTTATGCTTAAATTCAAAAGCCCTTTCAAATACGGACCAGTTAAATTTTCATAAATTGTTGATCAAACCCGTTGTCCTGTGGGTGAGGTTAGACTCTGACGCATGAGTATGAAATTTAGCTAACGTCATTTGCAAGAAGATTCATGCGCTGTATATGAACTCAAATGCAGTAATTGCGACATTTTTCGAGTTATCTTCAACCGTGAGATCTCACTCCATGCTCACCAAATTTCTTAAATATTATTGATTTATGCCCCTATTATGGTTCTCACCTCACCTCACCATACCACAAAAATGTGAGGTGAACTGATCACATCAATATTTTGGTATTATCGTTCTCGCGGTGAGGTGAGGTGAGGTGAACAAAGTGTCGAATCTGTTCATCTATAATATCTTGGTGATTGGTTTAAAAATAAAATAAATTGAAGGCAAAAGCGGGTAAATTTTTTTATTTATATTTATTTATGTATATATATATATATATATATATATATATATATATATATATATATATATATATATATACATATATATATATATATATATAATTATATATATATA
Source organism: Tipula confusa (assembly GCA_963556175.1). Classification (NCBI taxonomy): domain Eukaryota; kingdom Metazoa; phylum Arthropoda; class Insecta; order Diptera; family Tipulidae; genus Tipula; species Tipula confusa. The sequence goes on from OY744476.1 coordinate 64,753,191, forward strand.
TATATATATATTTATATATATATATATATATATATATATATATATATATATTTATATATATATATATATATATATATATATATATATATATATATATATATTTATTTTATTTTATTTTTATCACCGAAAAACTATTTGTTAACAAACAAATTCTCAACATGAAATGTCAAACATTTTAAAATTTACTTGTTCCAACATAAACAAAAAAAAATTACGCACAGCGCCGTATACAACTGCTCACCAAAAATTAGGTGAGAATAATAATACCAAATTATGAGTTAGGTGAATCTTTTAGGTGAGGTGAGGTGAGGTGAACTGTACGGTGCGGTGAGAACCATAATAGGGGTATTATTATATTTAAAGAATTGATATTTGTTGGTATGCAAATATACAAAATAGGTTTTTTTTTCATTTGGTTCACATTAAAATTCTAATGCACTTTTTGTCTGATCCTTCAATTTTCATTGAGGTTATGTTTCGTAATATTTCAAAACAATATTGTGTCAGGTTTTTGAATTCTATTATTTTAGCGCTAAAAATAAATGATTGCCGTTTTATTAATTTTGAAATTATGAATGATTTATCATTAATGATTTAATTTATAATGATAATATCTGATGATCTTAAAGGGAACAAAACCGTTGTTCAGTATAACTTTTAAAATCTTTGACGGTTAGTGGGTTAAACCTATGTACAATTTTTCACTCATATAAATAGGAAATGCCTTTAAAGCAAAAATATATATCTGGAATTTTTCTATAAAAAAATTGATATGGTTATTATACAGTTATACCATTTTTTAAACTGTTTGGAAAAATGTATTTTTACTAAAAAAATATCTTTGATTTTAGAAGATATAAGAATGTTAACTCTATAATATTTATTCAATCGTGTGGCCAATTCTGTGAAAATATTTTAGTTTATTTTATTAAATAACTTCCAGTACCAAACTTTTCTATTGACGATGATATAGAATATTTTGATACATCATTGGCAAATGTCCTAAATTTTTACAAATTCATTAATTTCTATAATTTCTATACTAACCCTGTTTAGCATTTTGCATTTGAATACATTTAAAACCATATTCCACAATGGGAAGTTTTCGAGAAACAAAAACATTTAAAAAAAATGATATTAAAATATAAGACATGACAAAACTAACTTTTCATTTTCATTATTCCAATCAAAAAGGAGTGTCTTTATCATATTACAAAAATGGTGCTTGTTAATAGGGCATTATAATGGCCATTGGCAGAAGTAGAACCTTAAACTCGTTTTTAATTAAAAAACAAAAGCATGTGTTTGGTTGGATGACTTTTTAAAAAGTTGCTATTGTCAGATGAACATTGGCAAAAATTTGCATCACTTATTCATTAACATTGACTACCGAACTAAGCCAATGCCCTAAGATAAATTAAAACGGTATCGAGACCAACATGTTATCGAGCTAATAGATCTGCAAGTTATTATGCTATTATTGAGCGCCCTTGTCACTGTAAGGAAAAATTTTATTCGTTGAACCGTAATCATCAAAATTTAATTAAAAAATTACGAATAATGAATTGTGGGCTTGCAAAATTGTTCCAGCAACCTAAACATCTTTTCTGAATATTGCTCTTTTAATATATTGGAAAACCATAAAGAAATTATTTTTTTTCAAGAGTTTTTTTTTCATATATTAGAATGGCATTCATTAAAACCAAACATCTTATTCTATAATATTTATACGGCTACTGTTCCAAAGCAACACATTTTTTAATAAACAGTAGGCTGAAATTTTTCTTTAAAGTGTTAGAAAACGATAGATATACAAATTAGATATATAAATAGAAATACGAATGTTGGCTACCAGATAATCATACCAATTTTGTCATTCCTGACATACTTTTCTTTTCCTTCTCCTACAAAAAAAAAACTCTAACTATCGTTCGCTTAGATGTCAGTAACCGGGACGAGTTTATCATATCCAACTTTCCTATCCAATAGGTTTACGGATGCGCTCGACATTTTAGAAGTTCCTGGTTAATCCTTGGCTGTACCCTTCAATCAACCAATCGCTTCATCAATTAATTTTTCATTTGTAAAGTAATTATTTTTGTTTTGTAATTCCTTTGATAAAACATTTTAAAGCTATTAAATTTTCTAACAGAGGAATATTTTGCAAAAATAATTCTTAAAAAGTTAAAGAATTCTTGAATACTTAAATATTTCCACCCCCTTTTCATTATGTGTGGCTGAACTTAAAACAAAAGCCACTAATAGAAAAAATTTCATCCCGTGAGATTTTTTAAACAGGGTAAACTGTTTACTGAATTAAAATCACCTAAAGAAAGCTCGTCTATAATTTTGCACCACTAAAACGGTTTTTACGTCTAAAACGTAAACGTACTGCTGAAAATAAAAATGTTATGAAACAAAGTAGGAGTTTTTAGGGTTATGTCAAGAAGTTGATATACTCCAATAATCCACAAGTACTCACTGACCTTAAAACCAACACTTTTGGGTGAAATAAGTGCACATTTATATGGAACATTTGTATGGACAAGTCATAACTTATACCATTTGAAATTAAAAGTATATAATGATTTTGATCACCCTTTATTATATTTATAATTATTAGTTAATTATTAAAATTGATTTACATTACCAGAACTCTAAACATATATGATACGAATACACTTGTGACAATAAACAAAAAAAAATGTTTAAATTAAAATCTAAACAAAAAATTTAATTTAATTTATTTGATATTATTTAATAATCCAACAATTTTAATTAAACGATAAACCAAAAAATCACAAAAAAAAAAACAAAAAAAAAATAATTAAATTAAATTAAATTAAATAAATAATCAAATGTGTAGTGCATTTGTTTTTTTGTTGTTGTTGTATTTGAAAACAAAAAAATTTAGTTTTTAAATTCTAGTAAACAAAACCAATTATTTGTGTGATTATTTAATGTTTTTATTTAGTTGTCGTATTTATGTATGAAAACTAGATGTCCCAAAAAAAAATCAAAAAAAAAAATCACAGCACACAAAAATAAACAAACGAAATGGTTTATGATTATATCAAGAGTGTTGATTTGTTTTAATTGAAATAAATAAATTTAATGTTTACACCATTGGACAGTTTTGTGATGATATTTGATCAGTGTTCAAATTTTTACCATGTAGTTATTAGTAATGTTGTTGATGTTGCATGTCTGCATTATTATTATTATTATATGCACACACAGTAGAACTAAAAGTGATGTTATCTGTTTTTTGAAATCACCATAATTGTTTACGAACATGTATTCTCAAATTACATACACACGTGATATTTTAAGAGTACCATAATCAACATGTAAATGTACCATCATTGTACGATAAGAATTATTACTAATGGTAAGTTTTGTTTTATTCGTTTTTTTTTTTTTTTTTTTTTTTTTTTAATTTTAAACATTTTATAAGCGGATTAAATTTATTAAATCGTATATAGTGTTACTCTTACCTATATGAATTTTGTATCATCCGTGTATCGTTTAAGACGTTAATTTATTTGATAAAATTTATATTATTGTATGTCGTGTTAATCTCAATATATGCCATTTAAACTGCGGATCAGAAGTTGTATTATGTCGATTGTTATAAATATGCGGATAATTTATTTAAAATATGTTTTTTTTTAATTTTTTTTTTTGAAAGTTATCGTTATCACAACAGTGATTAAGTCGATTCGACTAATTGTGTAATTTATAAACAAAATATTTTTTTTTAGGTGTGTGTTCGGTCATTAATATTATCTGAGATCGGTGATGTAGAACGATGGGTTGAGGTGTGAAGTTAATAAAATTTAATCCAAAGATTATACGTACGTTAAATTATATATAAGCTGCAATTAAGTGTTTTCCTCTTTTGCAAAATCTTAAAACTAGTATTTTTGTTTTCGGAAGATAGACCCACATCTAAATTAAAACGACTGGGAATAAAATCTAAACATGAGAATTTAATTGCTTTTTGATAAATTTTAAAAATTTACAAAAATTTATTAGTATTGATACAGTGCTTAGTCTTTTGGAAAATATAACCAAATATATCCAAATATTTGTATCAACGTATTTTTAGATTTCTAGTTGAAGATTTATATATATATATATATATATATATATATATATATATATATATATATATATATATATTTAAAAAGCATGCCATTAAAAGTGTAATATCACGCCAAGTGGAACTATTTCCACATCAAGAGCATCAACGCATGTTCAATTAAAGTACATACACCTAATATACATACACCTAATTTGAAATATGTATTAAAGCTGTGGTGTCTAAGCATATTGTGCGGATGTATTCTTCTAAACACTTATTTTTAAGAAGTTTAAAGCCTAGTTGTTTAACCTTACCTTTTTCAATCTTTAGAACTGATATTAGTTATCAAAGCTACCTCCACTGAAAATAAAGCAACTCTATACACTTTTTGTACTTCACCAATAATATTTTTTAATAATTAGCAATCCCAGCATAAGATAAATGGTTTTTATGGAATAAATAAAACTTAATTCGATTCTACTATTGTATTGTTTGACATATTGTGGACCATGCAAATGGTATATGGGCTTTTAGAGTACAACGTCTGAGTCTCAGATCCAATAACATACGTTGCATTTTAATCAGAAATGTTTACTCGGTCAGTAGTTCAAATAATATCCTTGATTTTGTAAGAAAACATTTGTCCTTTACTTGAAGAAACTGCACCTTAATTATTTTTCAAATAATCGCCTAATGAATGTTTAACTGTTATGTTCAATATTTTAACCAAATTTCTTTTTAAAATATTTTTTACATGCGAAATTTTCTAAAATTGGGCTTCCGTATATTTTTTGGTTATTTTACTTTTGACTGAGTCAATTTCAGGAGAAGGATTTTCTCCTAAAATCATAGTGACCCAGTACAGTTTAGCTAGATTAATTTATGAAATGTCAACTGTTTTTGATCTAAAGAACCAATTTCTTTAGTAACCTAATTGTATTTTTATCTCAATTGATTTTGTTGGAGATTTCAATATTTCGTAAACCTTTCTTATAAATTAAAGAGTTTAAAAAGTTTCTAAAGAATTTCTATAATTATTTTTCCCAAAATCCTTTATGAATCGAAGTCAAAAAATAGATACCGTCAACAATAACTTTTCAAAATAGAGATTGTTTATATATGGGTTTTTCCGATAAATTTTCAAACTTGTTTTGGTCATTTTATGACCACTTTTGTTCTAAATAATTTTTTTGCAAGAATTGCAACTAGTGGGCTATTTGCACATTAGTTTATTTTTTCGATGATGACATCTTCACTATCGTAATCCATATATGGGTATAATATTGAAAACTAAAAATTTGTAATCGGCTATTTCCAAGTAACTTTGATTGACTACGAAAATCACAAATATTGCTGCCATAAAGAAGTTTCAATTTAGCCCTGAGAAATAATCACTTCAAAATATAGAATATTTGCTGGTTTTTGATAAATTAATCAATTAATATTGAATCTTACAGGAGCTAATGTCATGTAACAATATAATTCATCGATTTATGTTTTAAAAAAAAGTTCGCACAAAGCATTTTTGAAATTTAAATGTTGATAAATTTTCATTTAAGTGTAAAGTTTTATTACTAACGAAACATACATCACTAGGAGTTCATCGTACTTTCCCAATGATCCAAAATATGTGAACTTTTTTTCACAAATTTCCACAGATTTAGACTGTGTCCGAAACCTATGATAAATATTTGTGAATACAATTTTTTGACTTTTATTTGATAAAAACGGAAACCTCAAAATTATCAAAGTCAGTTGCTATAATAATTTTTGACAAATATCAAAACTTTTAAAAAAATAAAAACCAATCTCATCGCGTAGCACACTCGGATTTAAACAAAAAAACATAAAATTCACTACTTGGTTTTGTAATAGTATCATTCAAAAACCATATATAAGAAAAATTTGAAATTTTTCGTTGCTATGACAAATTTTATAAACAAAACACACAATTCAATGTAATTTTTCTTCATATATAGTTTTTATTTCATAAAAGGCGGAAAAATATTTCAATTATTATACTTTTTTCGGACGCTGTCCGAAAGAAGTATAATAAAATTGGGAACGTAGGGGAATATTTTTCAAATAAATGTCAAAAAATTTATTCACAAATATATATCATGGGTACACAAAAATATTTACTAAGACTGTGTGGCTTTGTAAACATTTTCGTTATATATTGTTTTTTTTTAAGTCCAAAATAGGTTTGTTCAGTATTCGTTTCTACTAGCTTACGTTTTTAATGCTGCTTGTGTGTTAAATTCAGTTAACTTTTAGTCAATTTTAATCTATTTCGCAGATACTATTAATAAAATTATTAAATCAAATTCATTTAATCTAAGTTCAGCAATCATTTAAACCTTCGTGATTGCTGAACTTTGATTAAATGCATTTATTTTGCATCCATAAAAATTGGAGGTTATGGAGATTTTCTTTAATAAATCGGTTATTAAAACATAGTCTTTTTTAGTATGCAAACAGATGTCTCTCAATGTTTTCTCTTATAGGCCTACTCTTTATAAATAAGTTACTTATTCGATAGGAACTATAAATGTTACAATTATTGTGTCAATTTAGATTAACTTACTAGTCAAATTTTATCTCAAATTTATAGAGCTTGATCCCATTACCACTTTACAGTTTAAATTTAAAGTCTGATAAATTTAATAACTGGTCGTTACCATTCGGAGTTTAAACATTTTTTTTTTTCTTAAAAACAGGTTTGTCGGTTAGTGGTCATTTTAAAGAAACCCGGATTTTAAAAACCGATTTGCAATTCCTCTTCGTGATAGATGGATTAAAAATCTACTTTGAAAACCCAAAGTTTCTTTGCAAGTTCAAATTTATTCAATGTTATTTTATTTGATTTCCAAAAGTTTAAAGCATTAAATTTTCTATGAATATTAACTATTAACCATAGTTTGATACAGCAAATGCGCCGTAAGTTGGATAATAAAAAAGCTTCCTTATAGAACTAATATTCATAGTTTGTAAATAAACTAACTTTTACAACTGTACTAGGCATACCTAAATTGAGACTAACCAATGAGTTATCTTCTATAAAAAGAGAACTAAAATGGTAGAAATTCCTTCAGATATAAAAAAAGGATATTGTTTTTTTTATTTATAAACCCCAAAAAAGAAGTGGCATTAAAAATTATCGGGTATATCAATTATTTGAGCTAATTGTACCTAATGGTTTGTTCTTGTAATGTCAAAACATTTATATCAGCGACATATTTCTACTTATAGACCTATAAAGTTCTAAATCTTACCGAAGTTTTGAAGCAAGCTTTTTTTAGTTTGAGTTTATTACTTCTCGCGAAAAAAGATCAATTTGGAGTGTGTTAATTATTTTTTGATTATGCTGCATTATAGTTTATTAATCGGCGGCAGACGATCAGATACTTTTTATAACATCCGGGGTAATTAAAGTTGATTCTGGTATTCCACAGGGCTTTTATGGTGAACTTAAGTTAAGTATCATTAAATTTGTTCTTTAATCACATACTAAAAATTGAGGAATTTCAAGATTTTGACTTTCTCAAAGAAAACCACAATTATTAGCTTTAGTTTTTTTTTTTGGATTTTTCTTTTTCAAAACATTTTTTTGTATTTGTTTGTACTATTCAAAGAACACATAGCTTCTGTATTTTCGAAATTGTTTAAAGTTGCATGTAAATATTCTGGAAACAAACAATTTGTTGCGCTATGAAATACTTACATAGTATGTCACATCAATTTAGTTTTGCTAACTTAATGTTAAAGGTTCATCGTATTCTGAGCGATATAGTTAAAGTGTTTAGTATACCGTAGATTCTATTTGATCACTGCGACCATTGCTTTAATTAAAGGAATATTATCAGAAAAGACTGTAAACTATTTTTTTTCAAGCATCGTAAATGTTATACTTGGCTGAGAAAACAACAGTAAGTTCCTTTTAAAATGAACTTTTAATAAACAAAAAGAAAATATCTTCTAAAAAATCAGTTTAATTCTAAATTGGTCTATTCACACTAATAACTTAACACTGGCTTGAAGATATCCCAGACTTTCATCCCAGGAAAATTTCAAATTAAATTAATAATACATCCCAAACCATTATTCTCAATACAAATAAATGTATCGTATGTAAATAAATAATCGAATTCGCATGTTGCATTAGGATTTCAGCTACATAAATAAATATGTCATGCTACATAAATAAATATGTACATAAATGAATTTTCATGTTGTACTATAAGAAAACAGAAGAAGAAAATTCTTCTGGTCAAGATTACAGTAGGATTTTACCCTTGATTTTTGACGTATCGACATGGTAAGGAGTTCTATTGGCTATATCTTGATTTATTCTGGAAAATGGTTTGTTTTTTAAAATAACAACAGTTAAGTCATTGACTTTAATTCAAAAAGCGCGTTCTGAAATGCTGAAAATCAAAGATAATCATCCTAACTGGATTTAATATCAGAAGCATGTTCAAGTGATTCAAAAATTCAACGATTGTCTGTGTTACCATTTTATGCTGCAACATTTAGTAAGACGCAAATAAAAATGTTAACATTTTTAAATAATGACTGCAAGGCAAAAGGCACCAATCTTAATGCGTATGCTTTATTAATTGCATTAAAAAATAATAATTTTGAAATTGCATATAGTTCGCGGTCAATAATTTTTCTAAACCGTATAAAATATACGGTTTAGAAAAAATAAATTGTAAATCTAACAACAGATGTAACAAATTTTTTGTGTAATGATCTGAAATATTTCAGTATCAAATCATTAACTGTATGCTACGGGTGTGGTGAAAAAGGAACTCATAATATAAAATATATACATAATATAAATATATAGATATGGTGACATTTGAAACAGCAAATTACAGGAATGTATTTCGGAGCATATAAAGGTGTATTGCAATAAGTGCTAAATAGCAAAAAGAAGTGAGTATATTTATGCAAATGAGATCACCATCGGGTATGTGGAACCAATAATTAGTCTAAAAGTAGCTAAACAAAAAGATTTTAATCTAGCTTTGGGACAGTATATAGCGGAAATATCGAAAGTCCTAAGAAAGGACTTTCGATATTTATTTATTTCCAATTTTAAAATTTCTTCTATTGTTAAATTTTTCACCGGAGTATTATGTGGCGTATTGCCAGAAAAACAAGAAATAGATAAAAATCGACGATTTGCAGGAAGTAGCAATTGATCTACGACGGAATCGAAGACATATTGTTCACCCACATTTGGTAATTTATGAAAAAATTCATTAACGTGCGCCATTATAAGGGTGTACAATTTTCTTAATAAAAAAGGTAATAAAATATTTTGAATGACAATTTAATAAAAATCTGTGACAAAATACTGTAGCAGAAATTAGCGGACAAACTAGCCCCAGAAAGAACCAAGATATAAGCCAGTAAAACTCCTTACTATGCCGATATGTCAAAACTCCAGGTCTTGTCAAGAATTGGTTTCTTCAGAGCAACATAAAAATTTGTCATATTTGTTTATGTAGAAGAAATCCTAATGCAACATGCGAATTTGATACATTATATATTTACATACGAAACATTTATTATTATTATTCTACACTATGTTGTAGTGGCATCTTGTTGCAACATATAACCGTGAATCTACATTTTGTTGCAACTGCAAGTTGTAACTTAGAATACATTTATATGTTATATTTATGTGTGTGTAAAATATTTTTTTTTGTGATACAAAAATTTTACAACACTTAAAAAAAATGTACAACAATAAAAAAATCACAACATAACTTATTTAACATACACATTTCAACTATACTGATCTTTACGCAATCAAGACAAATTTAAAATAAAATAATTCGTCTGGGTTAGTGCGTTTTTAAAATCATTTTTGTAGGAGTTAGGAATTTTTACGCGCGTGTAAGAGGTTGTTTTAAATTTTCCTGGAATGAAAGTCTGGGATAACTTCAAGGCGGTGGACTACACATTATATTACTAATATTATGTTTTTAACCCACCAAACTGGTATTTTAGAAATACATGTATAATGTGCATTCTTTCAAACTTGTAGTAACTGACCACTGAGATTTTTTTCCATAACGTCCCTACTAACTTTACGTCGGAAGCGTTTCTTCACAAGAACCTTATCTATTCTGATAGTCTCTGAATCTCGGTTTTGACGGTTGTTCTTTTTTTTCATAATTTGTATTTAATTACTTTCGCGATGTTTCCAACTCACTATTTAAAATTGGTAGTTTCATTTTAGCAATTTTGTGACCAAACTTGACCTAAGCATAATAGAACTTGTTAATGTAACCTCATACATCTGTGAATTTACTATTTAAGCATAATTCAAACTGGTAGTGGTAAGATTTAGATGATGATATGACAAAAGTCGACAAGTCGACAAGTAACATATATTTTTTTCAAAAGATACAAAATTAACATCTTTTATATTTGCCAATGAAATAACAGTCCTGTTTTCTGAAAATGGCTAATGGCAAATTTTGATTTTTGATTTCCAATTTGTTTGATGGTTTTTTACTCTCTGGTATTTGTTTTTCGTCATAAACAATATGTTTTGCACAGTTAAATCAGCGACGTCCTAACATTGGTATGCTTTCATTTTACATTCATGGATTTACATTAAGTTTGGTTATTGCTTTTAATCATAACTAATTAATAAAAAATCTCGTTCATTTAAACCTCAATGCTCAATATTTAACGATTCTGTACTGGATTAATAGATGGCCCAGCTATTTTCACATAAAAGACGGGATAGTATATAAATTAAATGTTTCCGTTGCAGTTATCAAATCCAAACATTTTTATTAAAATATTGATCGATTGCCAAAATGTAGTTTAAACCGAATATACATTTTTTTTTATTACATGGCGTACTTTATTCTTGTACGGTAATTTGACTTATCAAGCAATCGGCCAATTACGTTATTATTTGTTTCCAATTGAGGAATTCAAAATCAAAATATTTATTTAATAGTGTTTCAAGTTTCAAATTATGAAAGATAACGTTAAACTCACTCTTGCAAGTTTTACTTCTCCCAGTTTCATCGATCAACATTTTTTTGAACCGATTGACATGAAACATGAGCAAACTAGTTTCCTAAAGTACTTTGTACTCAGTTAGACATTATTACTTACCTTAAAAAAATTGCTAGAACTTCTTATAATGCTCAAAGTTATTGACCGATTCAAAAGTTTAATATATGTGTTTAAAAAGATTTTTTGAATTTTTGTTTACAAAGCAAAAAAAAACTTCTTATCTTGTAAGTTTTGCTCAAAAATATCAATAAATAATAAAATTTATCAAAATTCGTTAATTTTTAATTTTTTATTTTAACACTTTCATTATTTTAAATTATATTTTAAATATTTCGGTTACCACTTTCTCTAAATTTGAAGTTTTTCTATACTAAACTTTAAGAATTGTGAAAAGTGCTCAAAATATTTGGTTCCTATATATAATATGAGTAGTAGTTATGTATAGTGCAGTAAACATTTAATTATAAATTTCTTGCCTCACCAATTCCACTAATAAAAAAAATCAACACTGTTGACGAAACACTCGATGGTAACCTCAAGTGAAAATAAAATTAGTGTCAACAACATTATACTATTATCATATATAATTTTTTTATCATGATGTTAATTCATCTACCATAAATTTTATAAATTTCTCATTTTCCATACTATTTGATCACCGCCAACTTACACATACGTCACAATCACTCAAGTTGGTAAATAAAATATTTTAATTTATTGTATAAACTTTCATAATCTTTCACCTATAACAGTGAAAGTCGATTACGTATAGCTAATCAAATATTTTTTTCGTAACTGTCACTTTAGCTGAATTTGGAAGTTTTTTTTAAATTTATTTAACGAATCTAGATCAAACGATCATAAAAATCGTGGCATTATTTGTTATGCTGACCATAAAATATTATATGCATTGCGTTACCAATATAATTTTACTGCATTCACAATTAATTATAATAAATCCCATTAAATTAAATTAAATCAAATAAATAAAACAATAAAAAAATTATTATTAAATTTTAAACATTAACATTTATTGGTTGCACCATCTACACATTCATTAATTTTTGTATCGAAAATCATTCCTGGATCACATTTGAATTGTATTCCTTTTAATCCTATTTTACTATATAAAACCAATTAAACAAAAAAATAAAAATTAATTATTAAATTAAATCACAATAAATTTTATATTAATCCATACCCAATTTGGATACACCGATAAAATGTACCACAATTTTTTGGATCCCTGACAAAACCAGCTTTTTTACACTCAATATCTGCGTGCACTGTTGAAAAATGCACATAAATTAATTTTTTTGTTTTCCAAAATTTTTAAAATGCACATGAATTTAATTATTTTAAATCACAAAAATCACTTACCAAAACTTAAAACTAAACAAATTGAAACGAATAAAACGAATAAAAATTTCATTTTCACGATAAATTAAAAACTTATTTTATGTGAATAAGAAAAAAAACTATTAAATATTTTTTTTTTTTTTAATTTTAAAATACAAAACTCTTATGACAAGAATTGATAGTTGGTTACCAGCATTTATATATCCAGTGAATTCAAGGTAATTGAGTTACTTTCTATACTGAGATAAAGTGGTATAATTTAATTCACTGCAAATTTATGTTTTTGTTGAGTGTTTCTTAACCAAAATACCCATACCAAAAAACCCCGCATGTCTTTTATTATATGATTTTCCTTTTCTTTCTCATGTACACACAAAGCTGTGTGATTGGGTCCGCTTTACGTTTACCGTTTCTTTATTTATTTTTATTTTTTGTCTTAAAATGTTATCATTAATATTAATCAAATGTAAAGTATATCTCTCACTCTATTTGGTTGATGTGTGTGCGTGTGCGATTGTAGATTCAAGATACATATATCTGTGGTCACAAGACATAGTTCCTAACTCGAGTACACTTTATACATATATAAGAAGAAATATATGTTTTGATGTATATAACGACTGTCTACGCTTAAGGCAATATAAAGGTTTAGCCGCTTTGAATTCTACGAGCCTCTTCTGTCCGATTAGAACGCAGTAAGTTGTTTGATAGTAATTAATTTGGGTGTTACTTCACAAACGAGTTTTTCGATCAAATTTTCAAGAATATATCATATCAAGAATGGCGACTATCTAAAATGTCTCAGGCGTGATCTTTCTCTTGTGACACAAATATAATTTAAGAAATGTTTTATTTTAAATAGTAAAATATATTTTATTGGCAACAACTTATTTATTTGATTGATTAGGACCGACTAATTAATTTGGCGACCGACTAATCAATTTTTGAAAAAACAAAATGTTATTTTATAATGAAAATTGTTTTTTCATCGTACATTCGATTGATTGATAAATTTGAAGGTGCGTTACCACAAACCCATCGCTGTTTTAATTATAGGGAAACAATTACCAAATTCACTGTCCCGTGTTCTCTTAAATCTGCAAACAGTTATCAAGTTTTTCAGATAATTGAATTTTAGGCCGATGGAATCAGAGAACAAGCCACTCTAGTAGTCGTTTTACATTTTTAATCATTCATTCAAATCTCCATAGTCAAAACACAAGAAATATTCGGATATGGTAGAAAAATGAGTTTAAGTTTAAGTTATATAATAGATTACTTAATTAGATAAAAAGGTTTGTTCGGTTAAGATTTCTAACTAAATACGATTTATCTAAAAGATTTGAGGCCTCTTGTTAGAATTTCTGTATTTTTTTTTGGAACTGTCTCAGCTTTCAAGTCTTTAAGAAGTCTTTTAGTATTTATCACATAACAATATTTTAAAATTTTGGTGTTTGGACGATTTTGCTTTAGTTGAAAGCAACCCCAGAGTTGAACTTCGTAGTTCACATGAGGTTTAAATATGCTATTGTATCAATAGTTTATTACTGCATTATAGGAATTTTCGAGTGTCTGCTTATTAGCCAATATATTTTATGAAGTTTTTGTCGTAGTTCTTTATAATTATTTTTAATTTAGGCTTTCTATTGAATTGTAGCGTCTATACTCCTAAGTAATTGACTATATTAGCATATGAAATCTCCAGCAAATGTGGCAATCATGTTTTTATCTTCTTTTGGATTTGGTTTGTCATTAAGTACAACAAAGGTTCTGAAACACTTTTCGTTTTTCAGAATATCCATGTTGTTGTTTCATTCTGAAATATTTCTTAGCCTAGTATGGTTATAATATATTACTGTACTAAAAGTTCGGAGTGATTTCAGTTTATTTGTTTTTAATTTATTACGGGCAGTTGTTGCTGTTGTTGATAACAGAATTTTTATAACTCATTGCACAAGACCGTGTGATAAAAACAATCACCAAAATGTAATGAGACGACCATATGTTTAATTTGAAAATCAAATAGATATTCCAAAAATATGGTGAGGAGAAAACGGAATGATCGGGAAAATGCATTATATTTGCAGTTTGTTGTCCACTGAAACATTTGGTTAAAAGACATCGATTTGCAAATCACTTCAGAATTCTGAAAGATAAGTTTATTGCAGGAGGTGACTACAACGCAAAATATTCAAAGGGGTTCAACGGCAACGTCCTCCAAGGGCAATTGTTGAAATACATGAAAAATGAAAAATTGTACTATTTATTGTACTATTAACCTACTGGCCCAACCTACTGAACAATTCACAAATTACTGAACTTTTGTGTAACAAAGCGTTAAGCTAAATCTCTTGTAACGGCTGAAACTTGCTTCGATCTGTCTTCTGATCATTCACCGGTATTAATATCACTTAAAATGCTATTTTTATAATAATATCGTCAACAGGATTCTTGACGAATTAACATACTAATTGGACTCAATTCAAGTCATAAATAGAAAGTGCTCATTAAATGTCGCTCTAAAATCAAAAGATGAAATTAATGCAGATAAAGCAAACATATTTGGCAGAATAAACACAGGATTGAAATTTGTTTGGATTAAATTCAACCGTGTTGGCTTCACTCCATTTAACAATGGAATTGAGATCTTGCAATAATAAGGCATCAGCGTATAGGAGTATATTGGATTGAGAATTGCTGATAGAATATCATTGATGAAAATTAGAAAAAGGGCCGGAAAAAGGAAGGATCATTTAGAAATACCAGCGTTTAAAAAATGTGACGATCGAAAATAAAATAGTTATCTTCTAAATATTTCACCAGTTGGAAATTGATTATGGTCTTAAGCTTCGACAGTGATTTGCAACAATATTTGAGAACAATTGGGGAAATACCATTCGGACCGGCTTACTTTTTTGTGTTAATGTTTCAAGGACTTTGACCACAACTCTAGATCTGAATCTAATGCGGCGCATGGAAGAGCTGGCTAGATAGCTAATCAGTGGTGTTACGTTAGAATCAGATAAATTGGAATTTACAGCAAATTTTTGGGCGAAAAAATTATTATTATTTGATTATGTGATTATGCCAAAGATTGCCTGATTATTTTGCCTTAGAGAGACTGGAAGGAATAAACTGCTTCATTACAGTAAGAATGATAGTCAAAACCAAAATGTCTGTGCTATCAGTATTACCAAAAGCCAAACACGAGTGCTACTCCAACTCTTGAAAAAAAATGTTCATTCCTCCTCAGTCCACATTTTTATAGTGCCATAATCGATGTTTGGTGGAACATTCTCTTGGCATGACCACAATATTAGAATGCGTTTTGTTGTAATACGTCGATGGTCAGAGTTTCCTTAAATGAGAAGTGAATTAAATACTGTATTTCTCTGCATAAGATGTTAGAAATAGATTCGGAAGGGCCTCACCACCCAGTGTAATGGACTTAGAATATGGAAGCCACTTGTTATTGTGGTCATTGAAATCACCTGCCACAGTTATTTCAGCATTTGGTGATTTCTAAAGGCTGTCTTCAATGGAGTCGGACAGAGAATCATATCCAAAATGAACAGCCCTGCTTGCGATATTTGGTCTATGTGGAACGTTCGAGATCACTGATTAACTATGTACTGACATAGTTGACTTTAAACAACCATTTATTTCCTTAGTCTGTGAATAAAGGTACCAGCAAAGTATGAAAACTACTGCAAGTTTTATTTTCAAAATAAAATTTAAATTATTTCTAATTAGATGCTGATTGGTTATAAGTATTCTTTTTACAAAAACATGGGTTAACTTAATTTCTGTTTGACGAATTATGAAGGTATGTACTTTTTATTATTGTACCTCTTTTGATAATCTTTTTGTGTGATGGTTTGTCTCGGGTTTATCTTGGAAAGGTCTGGTTTAATGCAATTTGTTTCATGCGGATCTTTACCTTTGCGGTCTTTTTCTATTTTTCAAACAACTTGATATATTTTTTCATTATACGAACACTTCTCCAGTCTACCTCTGGCTGAGATTAGTGTTCCAGAGGAAGTACTTTCACTTTTCTTTGTTTAGATATAGCTCTGTTACTGCTTTACTTAAACCGGTTCTTTGCACTTATTTATCTTCAATCTATAATTGCACTAGTTTTATTGATATTATTATTAGTGTTATGTAAGTAACTACGTACTAGGCTGATAATTGTTTCAGTCTCTGCCACTGGCTAGGTGGTTATCGACTGTCACTGGCTAGGTGTATACACATTTCAATGATGCTCTTCAGTTCCTTACAACATTTTGTGGGTAGTTTAAAATTAATTTAACGCATCGCGGTTCTTTGTAGCAATCAGTCTGATTTTATCCATACGCTGGAAATATTTTTGAATTGTGAAGTGAATTTTGATTTTCTTAGTGGTTGTAATTTTCTTAGTATGTTATCTTTGCAGCCTAATACGTTTTTAAATTAGTAAATTTTTCAATGTTTTCTTCCGAACATCGGGACTTCTTTCTTTCTCTTAGATCATTAATTATTTTTAAAGTGTCGTAACATTTTATTTGATCGATCGTTACTTGTGGTGATGGAATCTTTTTTTTATTTACAATTACATATTTACATTTGTGTTCTTAAAGTTGGAGATCTTACAATTTTCCTGCTCTTTTAAAATATGAAAGATTAACCTTGATTTACTTCGTTATACTCTTAATAGTATTATTTACTTCTCTTCAGAATTCATTGAAATTATCTCCAAGTAATGTGGATTTTCCTAAATGTCAGCTACACTTGTTGAAAAACGTAGATAGAGTTGAAACAATTCGTTCAGTCTCAAAAATAAAAAAAAAGTTTAAATTGATTTGTAAGACTGTTGCCAATTACACACATTCTGTGCACCCTAATTTGGGGAAGACTCTCAATTAATTGTTACTTTTAATTTTCTCTTCTTAAATAAAGCAAATCTAAATGAAATATTTTTGTTTTACTACATTAGAAATTACAAAGATACATTTTTAATTGATGCCCTTCATATTTAAGATCTAGAAATTGGAACCATTTTATTAAATCTTAGCTCAGTGCACCAAGAAAAAGTTCACTAGAGAAAAGTGCTCAGTCGGTTTTTAATTTAAAATTAGACTCCTTGTCTTTATAACGATATGATCTAGTATTAGAGCATAAGTTTTTGTCTTCTGACAAAATAAAACTGACCAACATAATTGGCGAAATTTAAAAATTAATAAACTAGGTATTTTTAAATTTTGATATATTTTCTAATAAATATTTTACTGAATTTCCTTTTCAAATTTTAGATTCTACAATGTTTTGTTAAATTGCATTACAGTCTTCTAACACAGTCATATTTATCTATTGGTTTTTGCATTCTGAAATTATTTTGTTAGCGCTTCGCATATAGTTTTGGATTCAAATTTCTTACTAGCGATAATTTGACAGCAACCCTTAAATTTGATATACAAGCTGGCGTTTGATCATAGGTACAATCCTGCGTCAAATTCAGATCTTCAGATGAGTCATTCGAAATCATTTATTCGGAACCGTATTAAATATGAAACGGTCCTACTCTTTCCATTTTCTTATTTTGGTTTTTAGTTTTTCTAAAATTGAATAAATATACAATAAAGTGGGCTTTCTAATTTTCATGTGGTTTCAATTGTTTCCAACGATTTAGCGGTTAATCTGAATTGGGCGATTTTGTTCTGTGACCACAGATATATGATTAAGCGACACATAGTTAAGAAACTATAAAACTTATAGTATATATATATATATATATATATATATATATATATATATATATATATATATATATATATATATATATATATATATATATATATATATATATACATATATACATACATTACATAATAATGTTTTTTTTATTCGATTGTAAATCTATAGTATTTTATATAACCGGTTAAAATGAGCTGGATATTGACAAAAGAAAAAAAATTAACTGACAAAAAAGTTATCTCATGTCTCAAAACAAAATCTTACATAAAACAAATACAAAAAAAAAAACGAAAAGAAGTGGCTATGTGTAATGTGGAAGGTAGATAATTGCGTACGCAGAGATAAAAATCAGCTGTCTTTATATATTTTGCGCGATATATACGTGACATGTCAAAGTGTTATGTAGATAGATTTCATTTTATCATCCTATCAGTATTCAAAAATCAAAGAATTCGTCGTAAAGTTTTAAATGTAGAGTTCAAGGCAACGTGCAATCGATCTTAGGCGTTACATAGAAAAAAAAACAGAAAGTATTTATGTAAACTTTAAAATGTATACAGGGTTTTCCAATTGGTGAGCGTGATGGTATTGTGGATTTGCTTCGCAATAGTGAGTTTATGAAACAAATCGTGCCAACCCCTTTAAACAATCAATAATAATAATTTTTAAAATATATTGTTAAAAACCGCGTGGTATTTGTGTGGGTGGGTGACATATAATAAAAGCGATCGATTTATTAAAAATAAAATCATTGGACAACCACTTTCGAAAAATTTGTGCTTGCCATACTAAAACATCGTTTTTAAATTTTATTGTAAAGCACATTGTCTTCAGACATGAAAAGATTATACTATAGGTTCGTCTTCAAGGTCGCGATACTAAAACATTGTCGTTGTTAATAATTTATCGTTAAGATATAAAAAATTCACAATAATTATTATTGTTAATTGAATATGACAAACAATGAACGCGATTAACTGTAGTAAACCACCTTGAAGAATATAAAGATGAAGCATAAAATAATTCCATGTACTTTAGGTGTCATTAATTGTGGATCGCCGAGGACATATTTTACCTTTTAGGTTTGTTAAATATTTACCATTTAATCAATTAAAAAAAAATCTAAAAAAATTAGAATTCGAAAGGCTGTTTACGTTATATGATTCAAATGTAGAATACTAAGTCAACTTCAATGTCAAACCATAAGCCAAGGCTGACTTCTAAACAAATTACAAATTTAATTTAAAGCTAAACATTATACAAATTGTAAGCATGAATGTCAGATTGTTTTGTTAAAAATTGTATGTCTCAATTTGATCTTAAGTTGCCTTTATTAAGCTACATTTTTAACATGCAATTTTTTAAATTATTTAATAAAAATGTTACTTATAAAGGGTGTCCCAAAATTAACGCAAGATTAGAATTAAAAAGTAAATACAGTTTTTAGTCTTTAGATTGTTATTTTTTTATTGAATCTTAAAGTACATAGGGATATTTATGGAATAACCCATCGGTCAAATGGCCTCCATGGCTTTCCAGGTACATATACGCAATCTTTTTTAATTTTTCAAGATCATTCTGCATTAATGTGCTTAAATTCGTTTATGCATTGTTAAATTTCCTCATATAGTGCACGGGTGATTTGTTGGCTTGTTGACATAGATCTTTGACTTCAAATAACCTCATAGAAAGAAATCTAATAGTGTTAAATTACACGATCTAGAGGGGCAATTCTGATCACCGAAACCAGACAGTACTCGACCAAGAAATGACTCATGAAGTACTTGATTTGTTTCACGGATAATATGGCATGTGTCAACGTCTTGTGGCCACATCAATATTATCCAATTTCGGTAGAAAGAAGTGTGTTGTTATTCCACACTATTAAGCACCAGCAACAGTCATTGCTTGACCAGCCTCATTTTTAAAAACTAAGGTCCAATGATGCCTCCAGCTCAAAATTCGCAACACAAATAGTGACACGTTGAGGATGCATTTGTTTTTCGACAGTCATATGTGAGTTTTTTGAACCCCAAACACGGCAACTTTGGCGATTAACAAAACCATCAATGTTTTTGCTTCATAAATCAGCATTCACTTGTTGATGTTCAATAATCCATTCAACGAAATCTCTTCGCTGTGCATGGTCATTAGGTTTTAGCTGTTGTATTAATTGAATTTTTCGATAATTCTTGTAGGTGCAAAAGGAATACCGTTTACAGCTAGATTAAAATTAGGCAATCACAAAATGCTTATGGCAACCTCAAAATGAAACCACGAAACGGTAGCTTATGTGAAAAATTATTCATACGGAGTTTACTTAGCTATGTGAGAATAGTAGAAGTTTGTGATGTAAGTTGTTCATCTTTCTCCGAATTTCCGAGGTATAGTAAACTGTTCTAATGATGATTAATGATGATTTTATCGATGGTTTATAAATAGTGTCATGGTAGCTCTCTGATGTCGGCAAGAGGTCCGTTTGAATCCATTGTTATGGTGTTAAAAAATTATGGAAGTGTCAAGACGTGAATGTATCAATTGCTTTTGTAGTGTATTTCGAGGTTTTCGAAAAAAATGTTAAAATTTTTTAACTTTTTAACTTTTTTTTATATTTTCTTGTAGGTTTGCTATTTTATGCTATTACTTTATGCTATTTTATGCTATTTTAAGCTATTTTATGCTATTTTATGCTATTTTATGGTATTTAATGCTATTTCAAGCTATTTCATTGCTATTTTATGCTATTTTATGCTATTTAATGCTATTTTAATTTATTTTATGGTATTTTATGGTATTTTATGCTATTTATTGCAGTTTTAGCTATTTTATGCTATTTTTGGCTGTTTTATGCTAAATAGCACGAAATAGTATAAAATAGCATGAAATATCATAAAATAGCATGAGAATAAAATATCATCAAATGCCATAAATTTTTTTATGCTATTTTATGCTATTGTATGTTAGTTTATGCTGTTTTATGATTTTTAATGTTAATTCATACTATTTTATGCTATTGTAGGCCATTTTAGGTCATTTTATGCTATTTTAGGCTATTTTATGCTATTTTGTTCTATTTTATGCTATTTTATACTGTTTTATGCTATTTCATGCTATTTTAAGTTATTTTATGCTATTTCAAGCTATTTTATACTATTTTATGGTATTTTATGCTATTTCATGCTATTTCGTGCTATTTTAGCTGTTTTATGGTATTTTTGGCTGTGTTATATTAAATATCATGAAATAGTATAAAATAGCATAAAATACCATAAAATACCATAATATAATCTTGCTTTAATGGCAAGTAAAACACTGGTTGAGGTATGTCCTTACGATTTAAATGTTTTCCAATAGATTTGACATGGAAAACTTCAACAGTAAGAGCAGTATGTATTTCGCTTTGAGCTTCGCAACAGTTTTTCGCTTTGTAATCATTTCTTTTGACTTTTAAGCTAATATGTCAGAATGTTTTTTTAAGGTTGTTTGAATTTTTGCGTTGCCCTTTTCATCTCTTTTTGAGTAGGGTATAATATACAAGTTTAAACTGATTTATGTATAGCGATTAACTAAATGATTCGTGCCTTTCTTAAATAAATTGGAACGGATTTCTCGTTAAAATCTTACTGGAAGTATTGTGACCAAAGATATCTTAGCAAGAAAGTTTGTTGCATAGAGGTATTTGATCAGTACACCTAGATTATAACCCGGGAGGCTTTGTTATTTTTTGCGGCCTTTCATTAGTTTTGGTTTACACTGACCAGAGCCGCTGGTGATCAACTAAGCTTTGGTTCCAAAATCAATGTAATTGAATAAAGTTTACTTAACAGCCTTTTGTCCCTTAATGATGACAGAAAAACTTGAATCGTTTGGAATTCTTTTATTTCAGAATAAATACTTGCTGGTAACTTAATATTTGCTTGGCACAGTTATGCTTTTCCTTTTATCTAGTTCTTCAGAATTTCATCAAAGTTTTTTACTTGTACAGTTGGTGTTCAAACAGATAAAAGCTAAATGAAGTTTTCTTAATGTTTGAAATGCCGGTTCTATGCCATTTAAAAAGATTTAGCGTCTTTTTTAATTTTAAAATTGTTTAACGTTTAGCATTTTATTAAGCGTTTAGTGATTAGAGGCCTTGCACAATTACTTTACTAAATATCTGTAAGTAAACCCGATGTTTTTTTTGGTTGTTGTTCGTTAAAGGTAAATAAAAATTCAATTGCATAAAAAAATTAAAAATATCAAATTAAAAAACAAATTTTATATTTCTAAAAGTTTAGGAGTTTGGTCCGCCATTACAATGTTTCTAGCTATTTTGTTTTGTTGTTCGATTGGGATTACTCCGTTAAACTATGTTTCGTAAAAATTTACCAAAATTAATAATTGGAACAGTCAGTAATATAAATTTGTTCTACAATTTCCATTTACTGTACTAATCGATTTACCTGATCTACCATTTTATTATTATTTTTTTTGTTGGTATTTAATTAAAATACTTACAAATTGAAAGTTACAACATATTATAAGTTCTCCAAAACCGAATATTCATAATCTTTGCCATAACTGATAGATTTCATTTGTTTACAATACAATAAACTTACCATGTTGCACTCAATCATGTCGTTCAATTTCCGTGGATTATTTGTATTTAGAAGTCTTTAGAAATAAGGACACAAACAGCACCTCAACTGTTCCACTGTTGTCGTAATTTTTTCATTATTTTCAAATTAATCTCTTTCATCTGTTAATCCATACCTCTGAATCATTATAATTATACTCCCTATTTTGGCATTATTTTACCTTACCATAAACTTTTAAACCTAAAATTATTCTTTATACAATTTCACTATGATAACATTGTGATAAAACTGTTAAAAATTAACCGCAAAAGAATAAAAAGGGCTTTTGCTCAAAACAAATAGTATGTAATAAAACATATTATGCAGGCCTGAAGGTGAATTCTACATAAAAACAAACAAAAAATACGAAGATCCTCTGCCAATAACTTATTAGAACCGCAGAATTACCCTTAATCAACAAATTTTAACCTAACCAAAAAAAAAAAAAACGTCATCATTTTTACTTTTTTTTATCAAATGTTATCAGAAAACCCGGAAAACAAAATCGAGTAGTTACCGTTATATATCCCTTTAACCTAAAAACTGTATTTTAAACATGCTAAAATTAAATTAAATTTACCATTAAAATTAAAATAAATATAAGATGCCTTAAATAAAAAATCATTAACACCTTTGTTCGATGTACATACATATACCTAATACAACAGGAACAACAAAGAAAAAAAAATTAAATTTACATAATTAACGTAATTAAAATTTATAATTGAATAACGCAAACCCCCTTCTAATGTTATTTTTATTTTTATTTTTATTTTTTTTGGTACCTAAATCCGTACTCTGTTCTCATTGAATAAATTATGATATTATTTGAACCAACAAAAAATTAGATGACATAAATTTAATTATTATATTTTAATAATACAACCAACAAACATATAATTATGTGTGTATGTTTCATGTACTGTTTACACGGGTAATATATAAATATGTTGTATGGCTTTTGTTATATGTAACATGTGTGATAGCACGAAATGGTTTAATTTGTGTATAAGGTTGTAATATGTAATATGGCTGGAATATTGCAATAAAAATAAATATTGGCCTTGTTCGGTCGATTATTTTCAATTATGTACCCATATAGGTCTGATTGATCTTTTAAACTAAAGCTTATATAATAAATATCAAGCAAAATTGTTGGTATATGGAGGTCTCCATATTATATGTTCTTGATAGTCAGCAAAGGCCCAGTTTGTTTTATTTTTGCTGAAAACTTAATAGAATTAACTTTTGTACCCAATTTCATTCAACTTGTAACCTTCTGACTGCGATACAGTGATTTCAAATGAACCCACACACTTATACGGTTCTTCCAAATTTCTCAAAGCAAATCATAAACCAGCTGAATCCTAGTTCTACACCAAAATTGTTTAATATAAATAGAGTAATTCGTTTAAATCACTTAAAAAAGCTTCGCATATAGAAAAACCTTTAGCAATTTAAAATTCCATTTGCAAGCCCTATCCAGCAAGAGAAAAAAGCAGATTACTCTTTATAAAAGGTAACGTATGGAAACTAAAAATGCCAACGCAATCGAGTATGTATGAAAAAATCTAATGATCAATTAGATCCATTAGCGAAAATTTCATATTTTAATAGTTGCAATCCTGTAGTATGGGACATCCATTTGAGCAATAATCATATTAACAGCGTTTTAAATTTGATAGAGTGCGTTCTGAAACATGGAATTTAAGGCATCGATAATTAAAGTTAGGTTGCTTTTGTGTGATACTATTGGTTAACAAAGATGACGGGAAGGGAAAAGAAAGCAAGCTAACGAAATAAGTCATTAAACATACTAGGCAATAGCAACAAAAGTTTACACAGTCCTAAACAGTGAATGATAGCATACGACAAATTAGAGAGATTAAGTGCATTATCGATTAAGTGCCATGTACAATTGGAATAAGATCACAATGTGCTGAGTTATGAGAACAGTGAAAATATGGATAAGTAAAATTTGGAAATCAATTTATACTAATATTTTAGCTTTGGTTTGATAAAATTTCCAAATTCCATTATTTTTTCATCTTTCAATCAGAGTGATTGATTTATGAGACGGTGAGACCAAGTGCTTGTCAAATGTAGCTGGTCCTATTCCCATAGCCTTTTTACATTTAACAAACGGTAGGATAGAAAAAATGTCATATATTTCTATTTCTATAAATATATTTCCAAGCATGACAGAAGCGATCCGGTTTCAAACACCTCATGATCATTACGGCACAATTCTATTCTATTTTTAGGTGCAGAAAAAGGAAAAGTATGTCTGTAGTGACAGAAATGGTCCGGTTTCCCGGTAGTTAATATTCAAACTACTGTTAGCATACAACAACCTCATTTTAATGAACTGCTCTGCATTCTGTTTTCTGTATTCTTTCATCTCTTATCAGCGGCTTTAGTGCGCCACCATTCTACTGAAATCTGCAAAATAAATTCCTGAACAACAAAATCTATTAATGGGCTAATTTCTACTAGCTGTACGCAGTAATAAATTGGATTAGTGTTTGATTAGATATAAATTAGATTTCAAAAACATTTATTAAATATTACAAACCAATTGAATTAACCGTTTAATAACTAATACCATATGGCGTAGAAGTGTTCATTCCATATTTGTCCATGTCAACAATTGAATTTTTAAAAATGTTGCCTTCGTTCAGCATTGTACAGTCCTTGTACCAAATACATCAAACATAGAATTTACTTTTATATTTTTAAATATTTACCATTGTTAAACCAAGTAGAGGCAATGCTTTTAAAATAAAAATAAAATTTGCTAGGCCAGAGCCAAATTAGCAATACTGGTAAAAGAGGCAGCTGTCTTTGGATCATGAATTCACACATGCCCGTGGAAGATTTTTTTTTATTTAAAAAAAAAATCAATTTAAATAGACTAATAAAAAATTATGTACTAGACAGTTTTATGAATTTTTTTTTTGCAAAATCGCCAGGAGTATTGAATCTGAATTGGAAAATCAAGCCTATAATAAACAAATGTATTGAAAGACCTTTGAAAAGTATCAGTTGCAACAATAAAGTTTTTAAGAAAAAATGAATTATCTTTTCAGGGACCAATGAAATTTTTTTTTTAATATTTGAATTCGCCTTGGTTAATGTAAAAACACTTTTATAACTAGTCTAGGCAGCTTTGTGATCCTAGGGACCCATACATTAGTTTTAACCTGATTAAATTTAAATTTAATTTTTATTTAATTTTTATTTTACCATCTTAGCATTGTACTGACCACGTGATTGTCAATCACCTTACAAAATTAATAATTAATTAATATATATTATATACCGAATGTGAACCGTTAAGAGAAGAACAGGAAAACAAGTTATCTATAATGGTGCTTTCATAAAGCGGGATTATGATGTTGGATTATTTTTTTACCAACTAGATTGTAGTGAATAGATTAGAATTTTTTAACTAAATCACGACTAAAATAGGCGGGATCTAATTGAATACAATGATTTGATTAGCTAAAGAGTATGATTAAAAATAATCTCACTTCATGAAGACGCCATCAAGGAAATTGTAATGAGAAGGCTGTGATATATATATATATATATATATATATATAGGCGATATTATAGGAAATATCCGAAATGAATAGTATAGAGGAACTTTAATAAAAAACTTGTAAATATTTAAACTAAATTCAGTTCTATATCCATGTCAACAGTGGCATGAATTTAAATTTATTCTGCATATAAAATACAAAAATATTGTACTGGCAATCGAAACAATTTTGGTACTGACCGTTTCAATACTCCGATTGTTATTATTATCGTTGCTACTCGAACCTTACCAATATCTAATTCATCTTCATTGAAAGCACATACCGGTCTAGAACTCATTATGGTCTTAATTTGATACAACACTATATATAGAATTCTTCTAGTGTAAATATAGTTTAACCGACTGATAATCTTACATCATGATCTTCATGATCTTCACAGCCAACTTCGGCAACTCATATGAGCACTATAGAGTGTAGATTAAAACCCCACTGAATTTTGACTTTACATTATTTGGTTTGGATCTAATGCTCGTTGTAACGGTCGTCTTAGATTAGTTTGTATCTGATAAATTTGACGAATTACATTTGCCGTGCGGCATCTCTTACTCGTACAATCCCCTCTTTCTGCCGTTAAAGGAATATTAACAAGTCTAACCCAGCATACAGCCGCTAAATAAAATAATCCAGTATAATCTATTTTAAAATCAAGGCAGGTAAGATTATCGGATGTTTCATATTATAACCAAGCACAAAATTGATTTTTTACCATTGTACTCTTATAACGCCATCACTATCCAAGAACGGATTCAACGTTTTGAGTGAACTATTTCTTGGAACTTCTTTGGTATTTTATAACGCTTTGATGTCAGTTGCCAGATAATAATTTAGAACATTTCTTATCAGAGTATAGTTTTATCACTCTAAATGTTTTCTTGGTTGAAGGAAGTGGACTGCTTAGATTGGTTGGTTACTCGATTAACCGTTGTAGCGCTTCATATACGCACTTCATAACTTTTTCAAACGAACTGTACCTCTTTATAGTAATTCGTCTTCGAAGAATCTACTAGTCGTACTCATTAAAACGTCCAAGGTTTTGACTTTCTTATCTACTTCGGTTTGATAAACCGACTTTTGCCCTGTATTATTCTTCACGTATCTGCAACCAATTCAGGTCTTTCCACCATATATATAATGTCGGTTCACATATTCCTTTATAAAGTTATTTTTTGCGACATACAATCTGATTCATTTTATCTAAACTAAATTATGAAACCAGAATTTGCGTGGAAAAATTTCAATGACTACTGTTGTTCTGTTGGTTACAATCGACTGCCATTTCTTTCGATGAACTGAAATAAACAGAAGCACTTGCATAAATCGCACCAATATATCTCTATTTACTAGCATCAGAAATCCATACAATTCAATTTCGTCACTAAATGAAAGCACGTGCATTTCTTTAATTTCCTTTATCTCGTAGCGAAGCGATATGCAACTGGCAGAGGTTCACCTCATGTCAAGTTCTATAACCATGATTCTGAAATAATAATTTGATCCTTATTGTTATGTGGGACATTTATCTTAAGGGATCGAAAATCTTTCTTTAGCTTCGGAAAGTAGCGATGCTTAAGTGGCATCATATTAATGGAGTGAAAATTGGTAATTACAGCTGCAATATTCCCAAAAATAATCAATTGATATCCTCCCATGCATTTACAATCAAATTACTTGTTTGTTAATTACTTGTACTTCAAACTTCAGCAGGTTGATTTGCTGTTTGAACGGCCAAACCAATCTGGGTCTCAACGTACCTGTTCTTCTAGAAATCAAATTTGCCTAAGCTATTGGTGCTCTTAACTAAAATTTGCAGTTGGATCGGGCGTTGATTAGCTGCAAAAGCGATCACAATTACAAAGCCGATTATATAATATGGTATAAAATGTCTGGGTAATTGAATCGTTTCCAGACAGTTCATTTTGAATTAAATCCACGTAACCGCAGGAGTGTGTAGATCATTACAAACGCAACACGAGAAATTATTAAAGAATCGATGCAATTTGCTATGTGGCAACTTCTGAGCCTTCAGAAAAATAAAAAAAATAATCCTGAAACCAAAAAAAAAAACATCCATTTTAAAGCCGGGCATACGCTTTTCTAGCATCTCAAAGAAGATGCATTAAATTCGATCCATCAGCGTCGCGCGGTCGTTAGTCGGATCATTGCGTTATAATACCGCCAAGTTCTAATACAAACTTTAACCGGAATATCATTGAACTAAACTAAACATTCGGCACCAAAATTGCAAGTTGAATTTTTCATTACCTTGTTTCAATTCCGACTGTATTCTATTTATCCAAAATTGACACAAAATGTATTGCCAAATTGACATTAAGCCGCCCGATGATAAACTCTAACTTATTCTTTATGCGGAGATCAAACCAAGAAGAGCCTTTAAGAATCTTAAAATGGCGTACGTTATCTATTGTAACGCTGCTTAATTATATTTAGCTATCAACCTGTTACAACATTTAGCTGATAATCCAGATCGCAAATTTCCCATGAGCAAGGTGCTGATACCTGAGGTTTACGTTGAAAATATGATGGTAGGTTTGAATTCAATATCTAAGCTGAAAGAAACGCTGCAACAAATATCGCAGCCATATGAAAAACCAAACCCGTATGAACGTTAAAATAGATCATAAATCATAACCAAATGCATAGCCTACAAGAAAGCCTATGGATATTACGTGTATTTGAGATGCGGATACAAGGATAATTCGAATACCAGTAGATTATTGTACGCTTGGTCTAAGGTTGCTCCAATCAGAATCTTAACTTTACCACAACTGGAATTTGAAGTTACAAAATTTTTATTGCATCTCGTCGGTACGTTAGATAAGACAAGAATCACCTCGGAATATTATTAGTCTGATTCAAAATTATACTTTGCTGGATAAAAACGAGCTCATATTTGAGACGACATTTATGTAACATTCATTACACAATTTCAGGTGATCAGATTCCGGTCGATTTAGTTAATCGTGGTATGTTGCAAAAGAAAGATTGCGCAACATCCGATGTTTGGTTTAGAAGTCCCAAGTTTCTTTATACAATTTAACACTTTTGGTCATCTAATTTAAATTTATTAAAACCGATCAGTTGCAGATCTAATAGAGAAGCAATAGACCATTAATTTAATCCAAACAATACATTTTTTTAGACGGATTTCCAGGTGTGTTTTTTGCGAATGCCTGTTCACGTTATTCCTAGTTTGGGTGAACAGAAAAAACCAATTAGTTGTTTATTCAATTGTTTTTAGGGACCACCTTTCCGCAGACTACTCCAAAGAAACTAAACCACAATTAGCTCGTAGAGAAGTTTAACACCATTCCTAGATGAACATGGACCTGCAAGAAAGTGTATGCGACGCTCCCTTCGTTTGTTTTTGGACCAAGGCAGTGCATCTGGAACTCCATCGCTACTGATGGTAAAACTCGGTATAACGGACTAGTTTTACATTTAATAAGTCGATTACCTGGTAAAAACGAGTAACACCCCGTCAATTTAGTAAAGCGTTAATCTTGACATTTTATTAAAAATGCATCACATAATCTTTTTCGTTTTTTATTTTTTATAAAATATTATGTAAAAATATTATGATTATGACCCCAACAAAAAAAATGTTTAGAAGTTGCATCAATTCGTTTTGCGCTGTTCATCGAAACCAACCATTAATCATAATTTTTATGTCTCCATGATTTTGTATATGATACACATAAAAGGTGTTATAAAAATAGTATAACATTTATATAGAAATGTAACAATCGACACAAATGATTCATAATTGCATCACTAATATTTTTACCATAATACATTACCAATATATAGCTAAGTAGTGATGACATTTTGATTCCTTTCACATCGCATTTATATAGACATGTACATAGTAATAAATCAATTTAAATCTCTGCATTCGTCATGGTCTTACTTCATTTTCTGTCGATTTTAATTTTTTTTTTTAGTTTTTCAGCTTTCAATTGAATTAAATTACGTACATACGAGTATTTATATACGAATAAATGAAATAAATAGACAATTAATCAAACGCACATATGCATATGAATATAGTGAGACATAATTATGTCAATTTGAATAAAAAAAAAATAAAAAAAAAATTCAAGCGAACCACCCATAATGAAATCAAAAGTGATTTCATCTTGTTGTCTGTTGTTAAATCACCAATATGTCTGTCGATAGGGTAAAAGATCAATAAATTTAATATTCAAATTTTTCGCTTATTAATTTTATTTTTTTTAATGTACAAAATTGGGAGTGTGTGTATAGCATAGAAATATCTTGTTCAATAATTAATATTCACAAAAAGAAAACAAATTTGGTCTGATTAACCAGACATTTTAATTATTATGTGGATTTTTGTTGTTAGTATTTTCTGCTCGTTAGTTGTTTTTGGTATGCATGAGCTCAAAGGTTAAGGACACGAATATGGTTTGAATATATGTGATTATAATTTGTTTTAAGTACATATTCTTGTTTGTACTAACTTTTCTTTTCAACTTTAAAACTGAAAGTTTTGTCTGTTACATATATTATGTGCTGTTGGTATGTTATATATGAGTGTAAATAACGCAATGTAATAATGTATAAACATAAAATTTTGATATTTTTAGAGATCAGATTTTGTGCTTGTTTGGACGTTTTTTACCAAGTCTTAAAGTCGGTTTCTTTAAAAAAGGTTCTTTATACTTTGCTTGAACTCAATTTGCGTCGCATGTTGGTAACTATCGAATATTTCAATTCCTACAACGATTTTTGTAACCAATAACCGATAACCAATAACCGTTGTCTATATTTTAGTTAGCAACTATTAGGTAACCTTCTAGCTCAAAAATGTGACTTTTTGAAGTATAATTTAGGACTTCAAAATCAATTTTTTCTTAAAACTTTTTTAAAATATCAACTTAAAATGATTTTTATCTTAAATTCAAGATTACAGGGCATTTACCAGGTAGACTGGACCATCTTATTCTATTAAAGGCCATTTTTTTCGTTTCCTCTTATAAAATTACGAGTTTTTTCGCTTCTGCTAGCACAGTTATTCTCCAAATTATTGCTGTTCTACCTTACTTTTCCATTGCGGGTTCCAGTTTAATGATTCTGTTTTTTTTCAGTCTTACTTTTCAAATGCCTCGTGAAAAGGTGCAGTCACCTTTTGACTAACATGTAAAATGCATATCTGGATTTGTTTATACGTTTATTTATGTCTTCCTATGTCCAACTGGTTTTTGCTATTGTGAAACCAAAAATTACAAATTCGTTGAGATCTTCAATTTGTTGTTGGTTGATCTGAATCGTTGTGTATATATTTATGTTGACTCTCATCGTTATGGTCTTCCCAATGTTTCTCGTAAAAGGTCTACTTTGATAGTTAGATCTAATAGCTGTTGTACTTTCAGCTGCATGTGCGAGTGATTGTGGGTAAGCAGACTGTGTTTTATCCTCTGTGTTATCCAGAACATTGAGTTTATCTGTTAATTTTCATTAAATGCCACTTGTATTATATAATTTTCGAACTCTAAACATTTCGAAGATTAA
The DNA here is from genome assembly GCA_963556175.1 of Tipula confusa. Classification (NCBI taxonomy): domain Eukaryota; kingdom Metazoa; phylum Arthropoda; class Insecta; order Diptera; family Tipulidae; genus Tipula; species Tipula confusa. Next base: position 64,785,197 of record OY744476.1, read on the forward strand.
ACATTTTTGCCTTACTTACTCCTCGTGTGCTGCAGAATATTTTTCTTTGTTTGCCATTTTATTGAACTCGGTTTCCACCATCTCAACATATTTTTTGTATAAGTTCAATTAATTTTTTTTTGGGTTCAAAATTCCTGTTTATCCTATTAATTGCACGTTCGCAATCAATGAAAAGCATATATAGTGGGTAATTCCATTAAATATGTTGTTCAGTGATTACACGGATTGAGTGGATGTGATAAGTGCAATTTCTTCCTAGGCTTAAACCAGCTCGTTTCTTAATTTTGCATTGATTGCAGGTGAAATTATGATTTTTGCGAATATTTTTACTAATATGTTGAGGAAAGAAATAACTCGCCAGAGCCTTTAACTTCTATATGACATATTTACCTTGCCGTTCTCTTGATGGTTGGTTGTTTATAGTTTCGTTATTGGCGGCAATTAATGACCAGAGATTTCCGCTGTTTTTGTTCGAATTTGCAACTCTTTATGTGCACTTTGTTAGTTGTTAATGACTCATTTCACCAGAATCATTCCTTAAAGGTGACCTGTTCGTGCTTTTACCAGTGATCATACTTACACATTGATGTTGTGCTCGTTTGTTTTGATTTGATGCTGTATACTGAGAAGCTTTGAGGTTTGAGAATGCCCTTCGCATATTTTATACGATCAGTCTCTTTACTTGATCATCTTCTTTGCTTGATGCTCTGTAATTTCGATTATGTGTTTTACTTCTGCCATGTTTTTTATGGTACATTTATTACTTACATTGATTGTTTACCTTAATTTTCTTCCATATATATCACCAAATGTCTAGCTGGTAGCCGAATAAGTCTAAGGCAGCTTAATGTTGGTTTCTCCAGTTGGATTTCGCCTTTTAAAGTTCTGATATTATGTAGTGATAAGAGGTTTCTGTCTTATCACTACATAAGTCAACATTTGACTTATGACTCTCGTTCATAAGTCAAATGTTGCGTTCCTATAAGAATATTGAAATTAACTGTGCTATCACTGCATATGCAAGTCTCTGTATCTGTACCTTGTCTGCCTCCACCAATCTTTAAAAGCAAAATTCCATCTGAACATCAAAATAAACTACAATATTTCTTTTCGCCTCTTTCATAGTCAAATTAATACCTTCTAGCATTGCAATCAACGCAACGTTCATTATACAGATAACTTCCTCAATTCGAAAATATTTATCTAGATTTTGGTTTTATTTTATAAAATTGTGTTCCATTGCAGCTGGCTTGATTTAAACTGTGCCCAAATAAATTCCCAATTGATGATCGCTGTGAACGTGATGATCACTAATACCCACTTGATTAAACACATTTACCTATTCATCCTTCCTTTCTTATGTCAAACTCTATTATTTGCTCTAAAACTCGTAAGTAGCCAATCATAATGATATCGCCAGAAAATTACATAATTACTTTATTGACCGCTTTAGACGCAAGTGTATCTTTGAAGTTTAATGATTGAAGAAAAATAGGAGAGATTTTACCTCCTTGCAAAATCCTTATATCCACTACCTTCGCCAACTTGTACCTTCTTCCATTTAGCACTATTTTTCTTTCACCTAAAAATGATTTATCCAGTTACATACCTTCCGTGGAAATCCCATCTCATTAAGAATCTAGTGTAGTTTCCACGAAACCACATGCAGTTATACGCTCTTTCAACATTCCGTAACTGTTTTCTTGTTATCCTTTCTTACTTCCCATACAAACTTCTGTACATTCAATTGCAGAGTGGTTCTTGTGGAAGTGTCTTGGTAAGCCAACTTACCGGAAATGAAAGATAAATCCAGTGCGTTGGCAGTACCACACACGTGCATTAACCTGGTTGGCCTACCATCATTCAAGATTACCATGTCGAAACCCAAAATAAGATCCACCACCAGATTTCCTCTCACACAGTTGTCATTACAACCCCACATTCTCACGCACGCATTCAGATTACTTCATACAATTAAGTCGTTTTTTTCATTCATCCATTCAAATAACTTAATAATGTCGGCAAAGGCACGGTTTATTTCATCTTCATCTAATGCCTGGGGATACATACATACACTAATAATATATTTTGGTCCAAATTATCTATTTTTGCTGGTACTACTCCCAAAAATGAAAAGTCTCATTTTGCGTTGGACAAAAATGTATATCCTTTTAAATAAAACGCCTTATCCTTTAGTTCCGATGTCTCACATAAAAATAATTCATCTACATTTACTCGACTCAAATAATTCTCAAGTCTATCATTTTTCGCGTATAGACTCGTGTGTTTATTTGGCCTATTATAAACCTTTTATTCTGCACATACATTATTCCATGCAAGACAGCATTCATATTTACATTCATATATAAATTTATCTTCACTGCCCTGTCTATTGAGCTAATATCTAATTCTGTTTCGCTCAGCAATTATCGTTTTTTTACATCCTCAGCTGATTCGTCTCCGATGCCATTATTTTTGACGTTTGTTGTTGTGGTTGATTCTGTTGCATAAAATACTGTTGACACGTCGTTGTTGCACACGTCTGTGTTCTTGTTTGTGTATTTGGTGGTATGTTTTGTAAAAGATGGCCCTTAATTGATTGACTTAATTGTTGTTCAGGTTCATTTTAAAGATTTTGTTGAGATTTAGGTTGTTTGGTCCTAGTTGTTGCAACTCAACATTTGGCTGGGATTTAATTTATTTATTGTTGTTGTTGCTGTTTGATTTCTATTTGTTTGGTTGATTCATTTACACCTGTTAGTGTTGGTGTCTTGCTTTGGGCTGGGGTTGTATTGGCATACATTTTAAAACATATTAATTTAGCCTCTTAGAATGTAATTCGTTCGACCATCATGATTTTATCTATATCTGCTTCCTTTTGATAAATTTTACAATATTTCCTGGTACTTTGGTGTTGACCACAATTTATACACTTTAGTATTCTCTTTAATAAATTTACAGCATGTTTGTCTGTTCGTGCATCCCAATTTTGTGTATATGACCAAATTTCTGGTCATTTTTATATTTCATCGGATTCGATATTATATGCAACCAAACACTAATCTGAGAGAACCCAGCCTTAAACGTATCAAGTGCGTTGGATTGTTAAACGTAAATATTACCGTTGCGGTATTCTTAAGTACGTAATTTTCTTATTTTCTAACTTTGCATACTTTTACTACACCTTGCTCGCTGAGTCCTTGAATTTTTTCTTCGGTTAATCCCATAAGATCACGACCAAAAATAATTACTTTGGAACTATTAAGGGTTTTTCTATGACCTTGATAGGTGCCAAACCTCCAAGCGTTTTTTTATCCAAAAGCGTGTCCGTGACCAAATTTTTTTTTAAGAATTAATAATTTTACGTTTCTCAATCTTTGTGTCTTAAAAATTCCTGAGGTGTTTATTTCCGACTCTTTTTGTATTTTAAACGGTTAGATGTTTGATAGGTTTTGCCCTTTTTGTCCATTTTTTATGATTAGATCTTTTTCGTTGAACCCAATTGTTGTATTATCAGCTCCCAATCTCAGCCGTTTTACTCTACTAACATGTTTAATTTTTCCCGTTTTGATGGTTAATTGTTATTTCTCAAACGCCGAAAAACTATTTGGACTAGTCACCATAAAAATAAAAATATTACGCAAACGCAACTGAAGCATACGGTTTTTTACCACAAATTCTTGATCTTTATTAAATTTTAATTTATTCAAACTATATTGAGTTGCAATTTAATTTATTTCAATAAAAATTATAAAAAATTGGTAGTTTTTTTTTTGGGTTGACAATATTACCAACGGTCGAACTCAATGAAAGTGTGATGCAACCAAAATTTAGCGTTAAATTTCAAATTTTCTTTATTGAAACCTTGTGTCATTTATAAAAGAATCCGGCTTATTCACTAGAGTCAATTTGAGCATAGTTCATTATCATTTATAAAATAATGCATTAGGTTATGAACGCAGTTAATTGAGTTGATGATAGTGTACAATGTTTATACAGGTGTACTAAAAAATGGCAAATGTCAGAAAATAATAAGGATCCACAGAGGCAGATCAAAGTAGGCATACAAAGTGATTAATTCTTGTTATTCTTGTAATAATAAATATAAATTGAATTTCTGTGCATTTATTTAACTATTGGTATTCCATGTGTCTGAACATTGTTAAAACAGGCCGCAGACCAGTAAGATTAATATCATTTAATTTAATTCTGATTATCGGGACAGGCACAGCCAACGGGATGATTCAACACCCCCAAGGTATACTTTCTCTGGATGGCAATCTACAAGAGAACTGGAAAAAATTTCATATGCATTTAGATACCTTAGAATTGATACCTTTTTAACATTTAAAAAAGCGGAGCCGAAAAAAAAATTAAAAAAGGTGGTGGTAAAATTCGAAGAATATTTAATCCTCGTACAAATGTAGTATACGAGCGATACTTGTTTTATAAAAGAAGTCAAAAGGATGACAAGTCATTCGATTACTTTTTGACTTACATTACAAAATCGGTTAAAAGTTGTGAATTGGCTACCACAGAGGATGCATGTTGCGTAACCGCATAGTGCTTGGTGTAGCAAATAATGAATTACAAGGAAAATTATTGCGAACAGATGATCTAACGCTTGATAAAGCGAAAGAGATATGCCGCATAGCAGAGTTGATTATAATGTTCAAACAAACGAAATTCAACAGTGTGCTAAATTAGTGGCGCCATGTGACATTGATAAAATAACCTCAAAACAGGGTCCCTCAAAATCCGGGGCATATCAAGAAAATTTTTATTATTCGAAATTTGCAAATAATTGTGCTAAAATACAGTCAAATCAATTCCAAAGAAATTCACAAAACCTCAATTCGTATTATAACTCAAAAAGTGGGCAAACGGTTACTACTACCATATAAGCACTTATACGGAAAATGCTCAGCATTTGGAAGGTGATGTAAGAAATGCAACATATTAAATCACTTTGCGGATGTATATCGTTCGGTTATGCAAATTGGGGTAACAATAGATGATGCTGAATATAAGGAAAGTAAGTGCCATACACTTAAACACATTATTTGTAGATTCAGTTAGTGAGGTAAACTGCAAAGTATAGACGCCATAAAAGAATCCCAGAATAATTCATGGTATGAAAATCCACAAATTGGAAACAGGATAATAAAATTCAATTTGAGTAGTGGCGCTGATATCAACATTCTACCTGAAAACTTATATGAATCAATTTCTCCAAAACCAGTTATTTGAAATTCTACACTATCATTGGAAGCATTTGGTGGTTTCAAACTCAATTTAATTTATGAAATTATTGTCAATATTGATTATAATGACAAAACATATTCTACAAAATTTGAAATGTTGTCCACTTCGGAAGCAAAACCAATTCTTTGTCTTCAGTCATGTATTGAAATAGAAGTGATAAATTTATGTATGTAGGCCGCCAATAAGTATGTTTTCGAAATAATTGGCTATTTTTCTGATAAATGCTCATTGAAAATGAAAGATCATACTAAACCAATTTGCAAAGCACCATGTCGTATACCATTGGAGATTCGTGATAAAGTTTTGGAAAAACACCAGCAAATGAAGAAAGCAAAAATAATATTTAAAGTTGACAGACCATCTGAATGGACGTTAATGTGGTACATATTGAGAAACTAGGCAAATCTATTCGCATTTGCCTAAATTCACGTGAATTAAATAATTGTTTATAATATCTGTTATGACACTTTCAAGACATGAAATATTTTAGTCTAGATTTTACGTAAAGGATTTTGGCATTAGATGGCGGTTAGATGATGAATTAAAAAAATATAAAATATATGATAATATTTGCTTCACATCATTTGCTTACTACCAGTTTAACGTGCTTCTATTGGGTTTAAAAATAGCACAAGAGGTTCTTCAAAAAATAATTTCTAACTATTTTGGTAATTTGCTAGGATGTTTCATCTACATTGATGATATCTTAGTATGTGGCAGTATCAAAAAAGAACACACTAACAAATTAACATATGTATTAAAGATCGTCAAGTAAAATTAATGTACAATTTAATCCAAATAAGTTATTTTTTTTTTTTTTTAATTTTTAATCCCTACAATCTTTTTCTGGGGCCGAAGCTCACCCAACTCTTTCGCGGTTATTTTAACGTCCTTACTTTACGCCAACGAGGGCCAAATCGAGGACGCACGAATACAGGTTCGCGATTGTTGAATATCCCATCTGCGCAATGCATTCCTCCATGCCAGCCTGTACTGACATGGACGATGGTTCGGCCCATAGACTCTGCACTCCAACGGGGGGTCATAGTTGTGTTCATCGTCATCACCGATCGTAATCAAGTGATGAAAAATCCCTTTTGCAACCCTCCCCCATTGGGATTCGAAACCGGTACCTCCCGTCCCAAACACCGCAGCTTTAACCACTGCGCCAATTGCTCGGTATCCAAATAAGTTACAGTATTGTGTTATAAGTGTAAAATAATTGGAGCATATTTTCTCAGCGAATAGCATTCAAGCAGTCCCGGAATGAATTTGTGCGGTTCAAAATATACAAGAACCAAAAAATTGGAATGAACTGGAAAAAATTCTGGATACCATTAATTATTTCCGTAATTTTTTTCCAAATTATTCGGAATTATATTTACCACTACGGCTCCTATTAAAACAAATAATTTATTCTTATGGACCAATGAACAAACTGAAGCACTCAACAAAATTAAAAAAAAATATTGCTAAAAATACTCTGCTTCAACTTTTTACCTTACCTTATAAACCGGTGCATCAAATCGATTCATTACAAATCGATGCATCAAAAGATCATCTATAGGTAACTGGTTGATACAGCAACGGAAACCAGTTGGCTTTGCATCAAAATGTTTAAACTCAGCCGAACTTAAATATGCCCAAATTAAAAAGGAGATGTTAGTCAAAGTTAAAGCAGATCATAAACCGCTAGGATCGATTATGCGAAAGTTATTTTCGGAGATTCTATCTAATAGATTACAGTGTATGAGAATCACATTTTTAATTTATTAGAAATTCTAATTTTGGTTTAACAGATAATGAAAGTTCACTTAAAGATGTTGTACATACTATTAATTTAAGCAATGAAAAGTCAAATATTATTAAAAATTAGTTAATTCATGGCAATATTACGAATTCACTAATGAAGTATTACAAAGAAGATTGGCCAAAAGTTCCAAATCCGTTAAAATTATATTTGTCTATATCAAGGATACATTTTACTTCACATATTAGTTGCTATTTTATGAAGATCGAGTAATCATTCTTGTAAGAAAACAAGATGAAACCATAGACCTGTTGCACAAGCCTCCTGTGGAATGTCCAAAACAAATTCTGTATTGGCCCAACATAAAAGCCAACATTGAAAAAATCATATCTAAATGCCGAATTAGTAGAAAGTATCAGTCCTCTAATTATTCTCAACCTATGGTAGGTCTACAATCTTAAATTTGCCGGTTGTAAGAATAGGTGGTGACATAATGGAGTGTTTCAGAATCAATTGTTTTTGTTTATGTTAATGAGTTGACTGTTAAGGACTAAAAATTCCAGTTCATGATAAGCTATTACAACCAAATCTGATTAATACCATGAAAACATTGAGGCAATATCAAATAAACCATAAAATTCAATATGATAAAATGGCCAAAAAGGAGGAAATAGTACCAATCAAATAGTAAATGGGAATTAGATTATCTACTATCAAATTACAAAACTATACTTAATAAGTGAGTATACGGGATTAGTGACCGAATCTTAGAAATTAAATATTGATACAATATGCGCTAACAAATATGCTTTAGAAGTAAGTATCTTGATACACAGAACTTAACTCTCTATATTTTTTATACTTTTTCTCAACAACGCGATAAATACTGAAAATCTACCAAAGCTCATGTCTTTCGAAAAAGTTCTTAAGATGATAATTTGCTTGAGGTTTCATTACCTAAAATTTACCTAGGCAAGTCCAAGTACAAACAACAAAGCTAATAAGTGATAATTTTAAATTTTCCAAAGTTTTGTCACCACTTTTAGGCACTGCCTGAGTACTACATGTTTTCCAAATTGGAAGAAAATTCCAGATTTAAATTAGATAATTTTTAACTATTTGCTAAGAGGTTAAGCTAGAGATAAATGACAGCTTTGTAGTACAAGGTGATGGGGATTGGTTAAAAAGAATCGATGCAGAAATAAACACAGTTGCTAAAATATAGATATGTTGAATAGTGTTTTAATATTAATTATTATAATAAGGTATTAAAAGGATGGATTGTGTCTTACAACTAAATTTCCTTTTTACAAACAAGCCAACGATTCAAAAATTCAATTATTTAAAATTACTCTTAATTTTAATTATTTAATTTCTTATTTTTTTTTTGTTTTTGAACCCCGCAATCTTTTCTGGAGCTTAAGCTCTCCCAACTCCTTCGCAGTTAATTTTTAACATCCTACCTTACGGCGTCACCAGCCAAATCGAGGACGCACGAATACAGGATTGATTTTAAATCCATCTGCACATTGCATTACTCCAGCCAGCACTGACATGGACGATGGTTCAGCCCATGGATTTTGCACTCCAACAGGGGGTCATAGTTCTGTTCTTCGTCATCACCGATCGTAAACAGGTGATGAAATCACCCTTTTGCAATCCTCCCCTGTTGGGATTCAAACCCGCTACCTCCCGTCCCAAACACCTCAGCTTTAACCACTGCGCCAATTACTCGGTAATTCTAAACTTTCAGACTAATGTATCTTGCAAACGACGTTTTTACAACCAAATTCGAAGATTCCATTGCGTTTTCTTAAATTAAAAATTAAATTTTTTAAAATAGTAGAACTCCGTAGAATGCAATAATGGTGTATTAGAATCATTATTAGTCACCAGTCGTATAATGATGGTTAAGGTTCTAACCTTAATCATCACGTAAAGTGAGGTTTAAACTCACATATACACAGGCACTGACCTCAATGTCGTGACCAATTGTTTGTAAAATCGTGCATTGGCCTGATCATCTACAACGTAAAGGGTAAACATTGGCTTATAATACTTTTAATTTGATTATTGCCTTAAATATAATTTGAATTATAATTTTAAGGGTAGTGCGAATTATAATTCGTTAGTCTAATAATTTTTCTTGACCCTTTCACGTATTGATTAAGTTATAATATGTTGAAAGGAATTCATACTGGTCATCAATAAAATTATTTCTAATCTGCTTCGTAAACATCTGATACGATCGCTTTAAATTAATCTCATTTCGAGTATAACTGTAGAAAAGTAATTAATTACTTGTCGATTACACAAATTTTAATAACTCTTGACTTAATGTGTATCGGATAGTGCATATACGTCGTTGAGCTTATTTATTTTTGATTATTTTAATTAGAATTATTGACAACACAACCCTTTTGAATACACTTGTTCTGCATAACGCCGCATATATGAATGTAAAAAAAAAAACTGTGTTACGTTTGGTTTATCTATACGAACGACCATATTATAATATATATAGACATTGGAATAAATTAACTTTTATCCATTTCCAATGACAAAACATTGTACATTTTTTTATTTCTCTTTTTTGCCATTTTATACGTTACATGTTTGTTAGAGACTATTCCATTTGAATTCTACTCCATCCATGGATACGAGACATTTAATTGTTAAACAGAGCACAGAAAATTCGATCGATAATAGAATTATTTCAATTCAATTTTTTATTTTCGTATTTTTTAAATTTCAAATTTTCAAAGCACATAATAAAAAATAGAAAAAGTTTAAAATAAAATTTATATATATATATATATATATATATATATATATATATATATATATATATATATATATATATATATATATATATATATATATATGCAGAGCTTTTTCACTTTACTATTTTATGTGTGTGTGTGTATTTGTTTGTATATATATATTGTTATTGTTTTAACTTTTTAATTTAATTAGGAAAGTATTGCAAAGAAATAAAGTTTATTATATACATTCTTCTCTATATATTATATATACTTGCTGCTAAGCTTTTATACTTTTTAAGTCAAGAGAAACTGAAAACAAGCTTAAATACGAAACAGAAAAACGAAAAAATTAAATAAGAGTAAAGTCGAAGAAAATAAATTTAATTATGGAAAAAATAGGAAAATTCTAAAAAAAAAAAATACGAAAATACGACAGCAACAACACCGAAAATAATATCAATAAACAATGGTATCCATATGTTGTGAAAATAAAATTAAATCTGTTCGACAAAACTGTAATAAAATTACTATTATATAGGAAAGTTGTTTTGTTTTTGTTTGTGTATTTGTTGGACGAATTTTCTTTGTTGTTGGTATTTTTCCAGCAAATATTGCCTTGTGTCTTTGTCGACAAACATATTCCGTAAATAAATATTTAAAAATTAATTTGAATTTCGTCTTTTTTGTTTTGTTTTTTGTTTAGGTTTTATTGTTGGTTCGTTCAAATTGAATTAACGCCCATGTAGTAATATTAGTTGATATAATATATATTGGAAAATTTTCGTAATTTGTAGAAAATTAAATATGAAATTAGATTATTACCTTTTATTAGCCCGATTTGTTTCGTGCGTGGCAATGAACTAGAACAATGGTAACTAATTGATTTATATAAAGCTTTCTTTGTGTAAAGTAATTCATATTTTCGACAAATATTCGATTAAGTTGATTAATCAGGTTTATGTCGTGTCGAAGGTGTACAACGTAAAATAAATTGAGTGTTTCTCTGTAACTAAATTAGTCAGTCAGATGATTTTTTTGAATTATCAATTTGAAGAGTTTAACATTAAATGCTTATGCTAATATTGTAATATCGAACATTTATGGGTCACTGCATTTATTTATTTACAACGATTCTAGGAATCAATTCTCTTCAACATTTTTCCAGAAAAAAGAAATATACATTTATTTAGTAAGCTTTGTCTTTCTTAGAAAAATTTATTAACTTTAAGATTTTCAATTGTTTATAAAATGCTGCAATACCTTTTATATTGGGATTGGTCCAGGTTGATTATTTTAAACGGTTGCAGAAAGAAATTAGTCCTTATGTACTTATAAATGTTTAAATTAAACTTTAAATGTTTGTGATTTTCGGAAATTTATGGAATAAACACAGACTTGTCATTTTACATAATTTTTTTGTTGTTTTTATTCCATGCCATCTGTTCTGGGCCCAAAGCTCTCCCAACTTTTTTGCTCCAATAATGGAGGGAAATTATGAACTTTGCGGTTGCGCACGACCTCACTGTGGCTAGCACATTCTTTCCTCATTAAAATATACACTTGGAAACATAGACACGCCCTCGTAAGAAATTTCGAAGTCAAATTAACCATGAAATCAAAAATTCAAATAAATACCAGTTCGGAAAAGGTTCGAGATTAACCTTCTCAGGTGAGTTTAGTGATTAGTTTTTTTAATGGGTGGAGTATTTAACGCTATAGATTTTAGTTAATTTTTGGAGCTTTTGTTATTATGCTGATTTTCCTGTTAAGCACGAATAACATATCAACTTTCCTAATAGCTACCATTTTTAAAAAGGACGTCTTTTGCAAAGTGAATAATTATAATTTCCACGAAAACTAAAACCGGAAAACTTATCGTCATCACGCTTTACGGAATGTAAGTGTCAAAAGCGTAGAATGCAAAAACGTGCAGTGCATCAAAAGGCTTAAATTACCTTCCGTGGAGGCGAAAATTTGCACAGAAAAGAAACAGTTTTGCTGTTATCGACCTCTACAATTGCTGCTGTCGACCACATGAATATGAACGCGATTGATCTTAACATAGCCTTTGTAGGTAATCGTTCAGAAATGCCTGATCAGCAGCAGCATCAGGAATGAAGCATCGATAAAAGTTCATCATGCCTAAAAAAACGTTTCAGTTGTTTTATAGTCAGTGTTCGTTCAAAATTGTCGATGACTTGAACCCGTTATTGCGATTATAATATGCCTCGTCTAGTAACTAATTGGCTTAAAAGAGAATTTCGAATTTTACAAACACGCATTTGCCTACGATTACTACTAATCCGTGTTTTTCTAATTTAGCAAAGATAATTTTGATATGTTCGAGATGTTCGTCGTAATTTTGAGAAGCAATGAACACAGAAGTCATGTCCTTGTGAAACTGTTTGCACAAAACATTGATACGCCTGTGCTTTATTCCTAAGACCGAAAGTCATTCTACAAAAATCGAAAGTACTAAAGGTGTCGAAATTGCAGATTTTGAAATGCAAGTTGGTTCTATAGGAATATGATGGTAAGTCTGAACAAGGTCTATCATTGTGAAAATTTAATAGCCATTTTGGAATTACCATTTGTTTGCACAAAATGCAGAGAGCTGGAGCAAAGGACTGCTGCTAGGTCAGCAAATTCCTAAAGTTTCATCATGTGTTCGAATTTTGTCCTCGCAATAATGAGTTTGTCCAGTACCAGTTATCGTATTTTGATTGCAATCGGAGATCCGTTCGCCTCAAGTTAGTAAGTCACGTTAAGTTTGATGTTGCCGATGTCGATGGTGTCATAAATTATTGACGAAAATTTTGTAATAGTGCTAAATACTCCTTGGTCCGTCGTTGACCTATCAATCCCAGTTAAGGAAGGAGCATCATTGAAAGAAAGTGTGGATGTATACAAAAGCGTTAATTGGTCTATGAGCCTTTGTCTGTGTACCGAAAGCGTGTACTGCAGAGTTGTTTGCTGTAAAAACCCGAATGATGGTTCGACCTCGAATGTAACGAGCTAGTAACACCGAAACGTACCAAGCAATTGGCGCGCACGTTAAAGCTACAGTGCTTGATCGGAAGATCCCAGGTTCGAATTCCAACGGGAGAGGGTTGAAAAAAGAATGTTTAATCATTTGGTTTCGATCGGTGATGACTATAAACACAACTATAATCCCCTGTTAGAGTGCAGAATTCATAGGCCGAACTATCATTCATATCAGTACAGGCTGGCTGAAGCAGTGCAATGTTCAAAAGGATTCAAAAAGCGAACTTGTCGTGCGTCCTCTACTTGGCTGGTAACGGCGTAAAGTAAGTCTTTAAAAATTAACCGCGAAAGAGTTGGAAGAGCTTTCGCTCTAAATTTTAATATAAGTAAATTGGTAAATGAGTTTCGAAAATTGAAAGGCGGCCGGATTTGGATAAATTATTTCTTCCCACTACGAATAACTTACTGATTTTCTAAAACAGAACTATCAGAAGTTTTTGAGAAGACACTGACCGCTAGGTTTACATTTAAAAGCTTTGGTAAACCGAAACGTTGATAGTAATAACATGTAAAATTATTTGCTTCCGAAAAATCACCAAGATTTTGGTCAGCAATTTTGAAAATTTAAAGAATTCGGCTACACTTACTAGAACCATGTTGCAACCGACAATAGATGACGTCGAGAATTTCAATTTGAACAAGTTCGGGAATGTTAGGAAAAATTTTCGAAATTTTTGATTATAGAGATTTTTTGAATTCTATTAACTTCTGATCAATTGACCAAGTTGAGCTCTGAAAACTAAAACTGAACGCAGACGTGCACGTTATTAGCCAGCTCATCTAGTATTTTCAAGGATACATCGTTTTCGAACGAAGTGAACACCATTTAAACTTGCTGGAGTAATCTCTTCATCCAGAATTGAAGAATGGTTAGTTCGTTTAAGTTGTCACCTGCGTTCAATTCCATGTAGCTCAACAGTTAAGACGGCTTCCTGTCACATTAGTGCTAAGCCATGCATTAGGTTGTTCATCTTTCATTTTCCCGATTCACCAAGTATACGGATCATTTCGGTTTTAAATGCATAGTTGAGTACTTTTTGCGTTAGTAATAAAATACGCGAATGTGTCGTGGTATCATCCATCTAGAACCACAACCGAATATTTAATTGATTCCGATGAAATTTCGGCAACCTTTAGAATTTCAAACCGCATACGACCGGCTTCTGACTGAGTATATAAAGGTTTGCGGAGGTTTAAATGCATTGACACCTTTTAACCTGGCAGGTTAAGATTAATTTGTGTAATGTTTCCGGCAACAGCATTATTAATCAAAGATGCCAGTTGCTCAGGCGTCATGGTAATTTGTCGCACGTTATCTGCAAAGTTATCCGATTGAACTGATTTTCCGTCCTCATCATCATTCTCCAAGAAAAATGTAGTTTGTGGGTCCGTCTCACACTGCACGACGCACCGAAATAACGAAAAAATCAGAAAAAATACAGAAAAGGGTCGGAACGAAACACATATTGAATGTAAAAAATTTAAACAAAGATTTCGAATAATGTATTAAATTTAATATCTAACGAAGTAATATAATCTAACTATGTATAAACCTTTGCACGAAAATAAATAATTGCGTACTTACAATTTTTTCAAAAATCGAGAGTCGTTGCAGAAATTCGTTAAAACTAGAGACTCTCTATATGATGAAATGGTGCACTTATCGAACCTGAGCTTTGTCGTTGCTGGTACTGAATCAAATAATTGATTTGGTGTTTGTGGTTATTGTTGCGGTTACTTTAGTAGTTTAGATCCTGTACGACAAAATATTACGTTTCACCAATTTGGCAGTTGGTTTCCGATTGATAATAATTTATTCAACTAATATAATCTCGAAACACTTCGTATAGATTTTCATGTAGAATTCTCAATGAAACTAAAATTTCATGCCATTTTGTTACAAAGCACAATATCGGCTGCTTGCAATACTCAAGGTAAATGGCGTTTTCTGTAAAGTTTTTGATAAATCGAACTACTGTACTAAAAAGGTGGGTAAATTATTAGAAACAAAGGAAATTGGTTATTGTTGTTCTTTTCTCACATTTAATTTATTAAATGCAACAAAAATCAAGCACAACAGTAAAATTATGATCGACTATTATAATTCCTAATTGGAATAAACATGAAGCAACAAAAAAAAATTAAATTAATAAAAAACATTTTGACATTTCATTTGTTACCTACAAACCAGTGATTTTAACCCTCCAAACCTGAATATTTACTTAAAATTTGGCAAGACATGCAAGGTAAATTTGTTTTAAAATTATCATTAACCGAACTTTACGATTAACCTTGAGTATGGCACACAGCCTTAGTTGGCAATAAGGTAGACTACAGCTCTCTTGTAAATCACATAAACAATTTAAATGAGATTATAGTATGAATTTTAAAAATTTATTTTTATGACTTTACCGTTTAAGCAAAAATACTAAATTAAAATCGTGTATAAAAAACTTTCCATTATTTTTATTTTTGAAAAACAATAGGTTATCAAAGTTAACTAAGTTTTTATATTAATAAAATTTTGACCAAACAAGTTTGTTTCGTACCCAACTATTCTTTCGTGCAAGTTAATTTTAGATAATTTTAATTAACACTTATCTAAGATGCACTGGGTATAAAGGACGTCACACCCTGATTAGACATCGTTACATGTTTGATAATGGTGCACATTTAAATTATTTCAATGATTCCTTCTCCGCCAAAAAACATAAAACACGCACACACACACACACATAAACCGTAAATCCTGTTTCAACTTTACTACGTTCAAAAATGTTGATGACTGTGTGGTTGTAATTTTCTACAGTACATAAGAATTGTACCAACAACATAACGTTAAAGAAAGTGAATTTCGTTCTTTAATTTTACGTTTTTTTGTGTTTACTTTCTTGGTATATATTGTTACTTGAAATAGATGAAGAAACTTTTTCCCATTTTTCGTTTTGTACTTTTTTTTTTTTTTTGTTCTTGTTGCAAATAGAAAATAAAATTATTCGCCTTAAGGTGGATTTATCATAAACTGAAGAATAAAAATACTAACAAAAAAAAATTGAAATATGTTATTATTTTACATTTTCCATGGTAGGTACCTAGCGTATTGTTGTTGTTTTGGTGTATTTCATGATTTTTCATTTTTTATTTTTATTTTTTAATAAATTAAATTTGAAATATTATTACGTTTTCTGAAATTTTTTGTATTGCTACGTTGTTGGTGTTGTATATACTTAAACTGGATTTTAAAGATTTAATAAAGAAATGTGCAGCACAATGAATAAATAAATAAATAAAATTAGGAAATGAAATGCGCGAGTGTGGTATTTAGTTACATATAATAGGGTATTACGTGTACATCGTAATTTGGCCATTTTTACCTTATTTATTGCGGTGTAATGCAAGTGAATGGAATCAAAAAATTTTTAAATTAGTTTTTGTTTTGGATTTTTAATCTAAATTAGGAAAAAGCTTAACATTTGTAATTTTACGGTTGATTAAAATTTTTGAAAGCTTCTCGAATAATTAATAAAAAAACGATTACGCAATCGATATATGGTTATTAAGAATTACAACTTGCATAAAAATTTACGTCATATATAACATGTAATATTATGTGCAATCGAATAACTATTTGTTCGAATCATCGATTATATCACACATATATTTTCAAAGTGATGAACACATTTTATGATTGGCATTGGGCAAACCTTTATTTTAATGATTTTCGAAAATGATATGGAAATAATGATTTGGATCACACGAACAAATGACCGCACCTTGCTAACTATTTGTCCTTCGCAAAATGTATATCCGTATACAAGATGTAATTATTTTATATATGCATTTTATTAGTAACGAATTAAGCGAACGTAATTGTTAATTAACATATCACTTCTATATATTAGTTATTATCATTTAATAATATTATATAGAAGTGTAATGTAGAGAAGTCCCACACTTTGAGTTTTGAAGTAATAAAAATCACATTATGACTGTTGATAATCTTTATTTCGAAGCTCATTCTTTGTGCATAAAGCAAGCTGAATTGTAAATTGAATTTAATTTAAATAATTCATTCGATAGAAAAAAAAAGAAACCGGAACCATTTTTAATACTTTGTTACAACTTTTAGAACCCCATTTGTATTTTCGTGAATATTGGCTCAGAGCCAGTTTATTGATTCTAGAAAAACAAGAAATACCTTGCAAATGCGGATAAGCTGAAATTGTACAAGGTTCATCAGACTATTTATAGATTTTTGTTAACAAAATATTTGTCAAAATAACATCCCAGTCAAGTGGTCCAACTTTCATTAAGTCACTTCCTACGACAAGCAAAGGACACTGTGTTTTATAAAAAATCTTTTTGAAAGATGGAAGAGGCAAACTTGTATTTAATTGCTTCTTACGGTTAGCTTAGAATACTGTGAAGGAGTTATATCTAATATGAGCATGCTTGTGTATAAATTGTTGGAATTTGAACATATTATCAAATTAGGCATTTGTAGGCCTTCTTCTTCCCATGTATCGTCCTTTTCACATGGTGAAAAAAGTAGATTATGGTTGGAGACCAAGTGGGGATTATCGAGGAATAAATGCAGTCATTATTCCAAATCATTATTTAATACCCCACATTCAGGATTTGTCCATGAATTTACATGGTTATAATATTTTTAGTAAAATCGATCTTGTCTTGCTTACCACATTATCCAAGTACCACTTGAACATGGTTATCACTGATTCCTTCCTAAAACTGCGGAAATTTTTGGCCCAATTTACTTACACTTGGATTTGTTTAATAAAAAGCCCAAGACATCCAAGAATTTTACTTGGACTGAGTAATGCGATTTGACATTTTTGAAACGGAAAGTTCAGCAGTATGACTGGCGCATCTAATACTGCATTAGGAAAGTCCTGCAACGGTATAACAACAGTGGTTGGGAACTGCTGGGTTTATTTTAAAAGTAACTCTCAGACGTTGAACTAAGATACTGAGCATTTGATATAGAGAGCTGTTGGGAATTTCTTGTGCCATTAAAGATTTCCAATATTTTATAGAAAGTCGGAACTTTTCAATCTTTACCGACCATAAATCTTTGACAATAGCTATTCAATCCAAATCTAAGCGCAATCCAAGGAAATCGAAGAACTAAGATTTTACAACGAACATTCATCATGTGCAAGAAAAGACCACGTGCTCACTGACACACTTACATATACCACCGATGAGGAAACGGCCGCGGTCGATATGTGTTTAGACTAAAAACGAATTGGATCAGTCCAAAAATAAGACTTAGAATTAAAGAATTTGCTTAGGAAACATTTCGAATCCTCTGGTTCCGGGGTTCTACGTAGTGCATCAATGCAACTTCAGATTTTTTAATTTTCTAGTATTGAGATGGTCTACAAAATGACCACGGGAGGCAATATATATATTTTCTATGCCTTATAGATATTTTTGACACTTTATAAACCTCACTTCAGAGTCCGAGTGACGATAAAATTAATTGAAACACGTTGCTTCATATTACAGAAACAACAAGCATCCATCGCACTTAGACCCATATTTTTAAGATGATATCTTAGAGGAACATGGCTTATGAAGAAGGCAGTCAGTAGCTGTAAATCAGGCTTGCCAAGTGCCAGAAGTTCTTCAACTCAATTTAACGAAGGTGAAATAAATTTCTTCGCCTGACGTAGTCCTGAGATTCTGTGCCTAAAAGAGGATTTTTAATGTTTTCCCAGCGTTTCGCCGCTGTTCTAAGATGTGCTTTAGTGACACCGCAGAAGGGTTCTGGCCCATTACACGGAGTACCAGAACCCGCACGAGCAAGGCCATCTGCAGCCTCGTTTTTCTCGATCCCAGTATGTCCTGGCATCCACACAAGTGTTACCTTATTTGTGGTCGCCAGTTTTTTAAATGAGTTAATATAATCCCACACCAGTTTTGATTCAATGGTATGGGACCTAAGAGCCTTTAAGGCCGCTTGACTGTCCAATTATCTTAGTGCTACTTTGGCTTTGTTTATGCCTTTTCTGACACAAAGATCTATGACGTGCATATGCGACCATGGGTTCAATGATTGTTAGAAATTACTAATAGATCAGTTGTAAACCCTAGATTCGTTTATAGATTTATAGAGCCTCTGACAGGCCCAGAGTGCCTTAATGGCTTTACTTTTGGCCTTAAGTGTGTGTAGTTTTCAGTTTAGTTTTTGATCCAGGATTACTCCTAGATATTTAATCTCACTGGAAAAATTAATATGAACACTATTTAACGAGAAAGCTGTAAGCGCAAGCTTTCTCCTCTTGGTAAAGGGGTCAGTAACCGTTTAATTCGGATTAACATTAAGTCCTTCCAGAATACACTATTGCTATATAAGCCCAAGTGCATTCTGCATAAGTTCGGAAATGAATATGTCAAATTAACCTCTAACTATTACAGTCAAGTCATCCACGTAGTCCTAGACATCAAAACCATAGCTAATCAGAAGAGTCAGCAGTCCATCAACAATCATTGACCTTAGCAAAAATATACAATACCCCTGCCTGGGGACATCACCTTACAGCCTTGATAGTTACTGATTCACTACCTAATTGAGCTGTAATAATTCCATTTTTTAGCATCGAACCAACCCACGTAACTGCGAGAAGCTCAATTCTCTTTTCGCTTGCTGCCCTCTCTATTGACTCAAACGAGGTATTGTCATAAGCAGTTTCAATGTTTTTAACATCAAAAGTGCTTTTCATTTTAGTGATCAGACTACTAGAGCCGTCACCATAGATTTGGCAGCCTGATAACAAATTAATTTTGATGTAAGTTCCTTTTTGGAGTTTCACTTCTTATATGGTAATCTAAAACTTTCTCCATCGTTTTTAATATAAACCACGTAGACTCACGTCTTGGATGATGTGCCTTATGCTGGGTATCTTGACGACCCCTCCTTTTAGTATAAAAATCGTATTTACTCTCCTCAACAGTTTTGGAATGTAATTAAAAAGGAAAGCTGGCCCGAATGATCTGGACCAAGCCCAGAAGAATCTTTTCAATACTCCTTTGTAGGAGAGTGAGAAAAATTCCATCACCTTAAATGAGCTAATAAGGTTTTAAATGAGCTAATAAAATAGCCCATCCATCCTTGCTGGGTATTAATATCCTGTTTGAGAGATGTCCTGTTATGAGGGGCTATAGACTACCTCACCATAACCTTCATAGGCGTCTTCAAGAGGTCCCGCTACAATTAAGTCAGGAAAGTTGGTTTCTAAAAGCAAGCTTTTGGAGCCGAGTTGCAGAAGGCAAATCGTTTATTCCCTCGCAAAAACTGCTCCAAGTTACTTTTTTTGACCTACTTAACTATCGAGATTGTGCTTTGTCAAGGCCTTTTTATAATCGCCCCATTCACTGGTGCGTTTGGCCTTGTTAAATAAACATCTCGCGTTTTTCCTAAGTTTTTGCAGTGCCCCGTTCTACCAAGAGACGGTTCTAATAACCCCCCCCCCCCCCCCTTTCTTCACAGAAGAACAGTTCTCAAAGGCTGAGTGTATGAAGTTGTGCAGTTGATTTGAACTGAACTTCAGTCCTTTTGGGAACTCTATTTACTCCAATATTTTAGGCATTTCAATCGGTTAGCTTTGGAACACTAATTTCTTGTGACTATATGAGCTGTGCCTCTATATCTTACTTATATGATATACATATGATAAGAAAGAGAAGCCTCTTCAGAAACATGCCAGTCTTTTATGGGATAACCTAACAGTGGACTGGCTAGGGTTAATTCCAGAACATCTCGCTTAATCGCATTGATTGACCATATATTTGAATAGTGATAACGGAAATAGTAAGCGATATGATTAACTTACTATGAACTAATCCGTTTTTAGAAAGCTGCTCCAATTACGAATAAATTAGTGTTAATCAATATTTTTGAGGTTAGTTTACAAAAAAAAAATGGTAATTCCCAAAGATTCTAGTATTCAGATTAGGGACATAATTAAATATTAAACAAAAAATTTTAGACACAAAATATTGAGTATATGTGGATTGAATAAATATATAAATTCGATAAAATATATATCATTTAGATACCCTTTAAAAAATCACAATTTTAGGTGTGACAAATCATAAATGAAACGGATTCGGAAAAATAAAACTTGGTTGAATATGATAATATGTATGCTAACCCAAAAAAAGGGGTTTTCAATATTTAATATTTTGTTCCACTCTCTAATGTGATTTGGTGTGGTACGATCATAGAATATTTATTTAAATATCTTGTGTCTATTCGAACAGCTGATGCTACACACATTTTTTTATTATATTTATGTAAATTATAATAATCTTTGGATTTAGTCGTTATATAGCATATATAAAGAGGATACACTTTTAGTCTGACTATATGAATACATGTATATATATATATACATAAATATATCCTAATTGATGTTATATTATCTAATTTATAAACCAGTGATTTTGCATATGGCGTATGCATCTTAAATGGATTAACGTTTCTTCGACTATTTGTTTAGAACAAGTGCGCACCATAATAAGCCCAAACATAAATAAACACTAATTATAATCTTTAGTCAATGAATTTCGGATGTCATTTCAAACTGGATTACCCTCATTTTTATATTTATCTACCAAAATATATAGTAATTTTGAAAATTTAAAGAAAGGTCGTACAAAATTTGCATATTTAATATAAACAATCGTAATCATATAACCAATAAATCTTTAATGTTTATATTACATATATCGTCGGCCTTGAGTTACTGCTTAGCTATAATTTTAAAATTTTTAGGTTAGGATTGCGTTTGGTTCAAAGGCACCTAGATACCAAGGTTACTCAAGAAATTTAAAACTACAAATAAAGAATATGGGAAATACCAAAAACGGTTACCATCAGTGGCACTTTTCATTTAATAATTCTTGGTTTATATTACAAATATCTATTTATTCCACCTCACCTTCAAAAAAATCATTCAAATATTTATATATAGGAATAATTATTAGTCAGTGACTGACTTTTACAACCGAGATCTTATACTATTAGTATAGAAAAAAAATAATTAAAGTGTTAAATACACTTGTGGTATATAGGCAGTAAACGTCCCTTATCGCGTCTCAAAAGAGACATCTTGAACCACTTGTTACGAATTAGTGAACGTTGTAGGTAATTCCAACGAACGGTTGCTTACTCACAATTCGTTCACCAGTACAAAATATAATATATGTAGTAAGCTGCGTTACAACAAAAGAAAAATTTTCAAAACGGCTTAAGAAATTTTTAGTTTAGGCAAGAATTATGTTCCGAAATATATTTTGGTACATGCTGTTAAACTCCCAAGCAAAGTTTTAGAAAAATTAGCTTTCGATTGTATGAATCACCATTTAATTTTACCACAGTAAGACGCAGCCATTTCTTAATAGGAATTGCTTTTGTCTTCTGAATATATTTACCAACTCCAACACAGAATTAAAACCAACACAGAATTAAAATTAAATATTATGTGAATATGTTCAAATCGACCTGATAGAATTTCGAATTGACCTTAAGGCGCTTTTGTATACCTTTGAACTTTCAAACTTAGCCAGGATAAAAAAGATTGTGTCCAGTGGTTTATGTCCTTGTTTAAACTAGGCTAGAAATATCGAGCAGTAATCAGTGTTCGAGTTGCACGAATACCTGGTTATAAAATGTTGTGTAAAGTTTCAAAAATTGTACTACGGAGCGACTCTGCGATATATGGACGATTGTTTCCTGTTAATGTTTCGTAGTATATTTGAAAGTCAGGCATTTTAAAAAGCTCTAGTTTTAAATTGCTTGAACTAGCTTGACGCTCGGAACCAGAAAGTAAATTCTGAAGTTTTAAACCTGCTTTTTGTGCCTGAGGGATCGTGTGATAGTCGAAATTTGATTCAACTGTTTCGATTATGTTTGTTTAATTGTTGTCTGGTGCCGCTTCATTGTCGATCATGTGGGATAATGTATCCGCCACAATATTGTCTTTACCTTTCACATGTCGGATATTCGTGGTAAACTGACTGATGTAATCCAAATGTCGTGTTTGTCTAGGGTTAGGTTTAGTTTTAGACTGAAGTTCTCTAGTCAGAGGTTTGTGATCGGAGTAGATGGTAAAATCTCTACCTTCTACAAAATATCTAAAGTATTTTATTGACAGATATATTGCAAGTAATTCCCTTTCAAATGCTGAGTATTTTCGTTCAGCTTCGGTGAGTTGCTTGGAAAAGAATCCAAGTGGTTCCCAGCTTATCCGACAGCAGTGTTTGATACATCTGTTGTGATACTGAAATTAGCGTCGTTCAGTGGATGTACTCATAAGGTTATGTTTTCCAATTTACTTTTGAGATTTGTGAATGCATCTGGCAATCTTCGGGCCAAAAGAAATTTTTAGCTGTTTTGGGCTCCTTTAGAAGAGCGGCCTAGTGTGCGTGAATTGGAACGAGAATATCCGCCAGTTCCAGTATACACCGATTTACCATACAATTAAAATGGCGGTTTGCGACGGCCATAACTGTGCTTTTTCAATCGATATTACAATCAAAAACGTTTTGACGATTATGAAATACCTTACTTTGGATTATATTTGGTTTTTGTCGTTAAACCTGGTCAATTTTTGAAAAAAAAATTAATAAAATTTGACAAGTAACAATATGTCAACAGAAAATAAACAGATATCACCTGTTTAGATTTTCTTAGTACATTACTTGTCCATTTAAATAATTGTTAAGGTTATGTACCTTGTTAAATATGTTATGTATTCAAAAATCAGGGTTGCAAAAAATAAGAAAAATTTAAGGAGTTGCGATTTCCATCTAGTATGCCGACTTTGTAAGTCAACCGTTCTATCATACTTAACACTCTTAAAACTCAGTCAAATATATGTCTGTAGAGGCAATAGAATCAGATATTGTTGGGCTTAAAAACCGATTCCATGGACATAGAAAAGCAAAATGGCTGGTTTTTTAATATTTTGCAAGAAAAATTCAAGTTTTTTGTAACTCGAATTTTATTCAAAATTTGTTACTGATTTCGTTCCTTGCCTAATTAATTTTTAAAAAAATATTCGACAATTTTGATCTATTTGTAAAAAAATGCCTATGCATAAATAAATAGACCACAAAAATTGATAAAATTCGTAATTGAATTTTAAATATTTAGTCTAAGTAGAGTCAATTCACGTCTAAATCAACTAAACACTTCTCAAAATATGTACAAATTTAAAAAAATAAAAACTCACTATACAAGAAACATTTTATTTTCAAAAAGAGTCGTACGCAAAAAAAAGTTATACCATATTTTCTATTATGCGTCTAACTGTTAAGCAAATTTTTTAAAGAAAGAAAAGAATGCGAGCTAATGAAAAAATGTTTGAACAGTTAAAATATCTAGATATTATGTTCTAGTATGGTAGAAAAATTTCTTTGCATGTATAAAAACGAATGAAATTTAGATCGATTCCTAAAAACTTAAAATACTTTTAAGTCTAATTAAACATCTCAGTTGGCCAAACGTGCCAATTCTAGAGGAAAAAACTCGTTTTAATAGAGATTTTTAATTTCAAAGCGGGCTGTACTCAATCAAGTACGCTAAACCATATTATCCGATATTTAAGCAATTACCAAAAAACTCACTAAAATTAGAAACATTAAGCAATTTTGATCATATAGATTAGAAAAATTCCTTTAAAATTGATACAGGTTACAAATTCACTTTGAATAAATATATAGTTAAACATTCAAGAAACTGTTAAATCTAATTAAATTAATCAGTTCATTGTACAAATTGCAATAGAAAAATACTCGCAATACTAAATTTTCTTTTCAGAGCTGAACGTAACCAAATATGTTACACCATTTTATGCAACCAATAATAAAAAAAACTCGTTAAGTTAGGAATAATTGGTAAGCTTATGAAAAGTATTCCGAGAAATATCTTGCAATTTTAATTGTAGAGAAGAAAAATTCCTATACATGGCTCTTGTTTTCATAAAATTTGATGCTTCACCACTTTGTTGCGATCGTTAAAAAATCCAATACAGTAGTAAATCTAATTGAACTAATAATTTCGAGAAAAAATCCTGCTATACTAGATATTTTTTAACACCACAAAATACGCTAACTCATATTTTCAAGTATGTCACCATAATCGAAAGCTCAATAAGCTAACAAAATATATAGTAGAAATATTCTTGTGCATGGAAGTGCATTTTGGATGGATAATTAAAAAATCCCCAAAAATATTTCATATAATTTAACAATATGTACAGATGTAAGTGAACAAAATCTTTCGTTTAACTAGAGATTTTTATTTTCAAAGAAAACCATAAAATATGTTATAAAATCAAACTTTACCATATTTTGGAATATGAGAAAACATTAATTTTTTTTTTTTTTTTTTTTTTTTTTATATTTATTATTATTACAACTGACTTATTTTATAAGTCATCTAGCAATTTTTCTATCTTAACTTAATTCACATTTGTTGGGATAAAGCCCAATGGCTAGTCCCAAAGATAAATATAATTATTTATTTAAATAAATATTTGCTATAATATAGTATTATTTTAGTTTGTAATCACTAGATCCATTGGTTTGGTTCTTTGTAAGCGTCGTATTGCTATCGGACAGTCCAGCATACGACGGATTTCGATATTCTCATGTTGTTGAAGGCGTGAATCATGTTTGGCAGCATAAACTGCAATTACTTCATTGATGTCTTCCATCTTTAAGTCACGGTGCAGGTCTTCATTTCGAATGTACCACGGGGCATTTACAATATTCCGAAGTACTTTATTTTGGAACGTCTGAATTATCTTAACGTTTGTTTTCTTAGTACAGCCCCAAAGCTGTATTCCGTAAGTCCACACAGGTTTCAGAGTTTGCCGATATAGGAGCAATTTATTATGTATAGATAGTTCCGAGTCTCTACCTATGAGCCAATACATTTTCCTGTATTTGATGTTTAATTCGTTCTTTTTCTTTTTGACATGTTCTTTCCATTTAAGTTTGGCATCAAGCGTCATCCCTAGATATTTTGCTGTATTTGCATAAGGGACTTGTTTAGAGTTTATTACGATTGGTATACTGACATAGTTTGTTTTATTAGTAAAATTCACATGAACCGATTTTGTTTCATTGAGCTTAATTCTCCATTTCTTCATCCAGTTACTAACTGTATTAATTGATGTTTGTAATTTTTCTGTAGCTTGCGTTACATTACTCCCAACTGCCAAAATTGCTGTGTCGTCAGCAAATGTAGCTATGGTTGTTTCTTTCATTAGTGGTATATCTCGTGTGTACAGGAGGTACAAGATGGGGCCTAAAACGCTTCCTTGCGGCACTCCTGCTGAAATTTTCTTTAGATCCGAATATTCATCTTCATATTTTACACGGAAATGCCTGTCGGTTATGTAAGATTTTAGGATTTCATAATACTGTTTGGGAAGATCGCGATGTAACTTGTACTCTAATCCTTTATGCCATACACGATCAAATGCTTGCGCTACATCCAAGAAGAGGCTTGAACATATATTTTTCGTTTCTAGAGTACGTTCTATAATATCTGTGATTCTATGAACTTGCTCTAGGGTCGAATGTTTTTCTCTGAATCCAAACTGATAAGCAGGTATAAGATCATTATCCTTTATTATAGGCTTTAGTCTCTTCAGAAGTAGTTTTTCAAATATCTTCGATATAGTAGGAAGCAGAGATATTGGTCTAAATGACTTTTTATCGTTACTGTTTTTTGTTTTTATCAAAAATATTGTTATTATTAATATTTTCGATGAATTAATTAAAACAAGTAGTTTAGTTTTTATTATAGTGAAATTATTTTTATTTTTATTATTTATTGTTCATAAATATATTTCGGAAATAAAATTTCCATCATCAGTATTGCTTACTTGATTGAGAATTAAATTTAATTTTTTCATGCTTATATACAAAATTTAGTCGTTATATTTCAAAAATTGATCGTTGTAATATTAATGGGGTGTGGCTTATTGTCGTCGTTTTTTATTATTAACTTAATTCACATTTAAAATAAAATAAAATAAAATATACAGAAAACCAACCCAAACGGACCAAACTATTCATCATGAGTCAAATCATCCATATCAGCATAAAATGGCAGCTTATAATCATATGATCAATAGACTAAATATCATACCGATGTCGCGAGATGATTATCTTAAAGAGCTTGACATTATTAAATACATCGCTAATAAAAATGGATACAAATCTTCTAAAATTGAGGAGATAAATAAAAAATACATCAACAGAATAAAATACCGACAAAATACCACTTTAACTTTTGATGACGAGAACCAACCTAAATTTATTACAATAGATTATGATAGAAACACTAGTCAACACGTCCAAAAAATATTTAAGCACTTTGGATATAAAGTTGCTTATAAGACCCAACAGAAATTAGAACAATTAGTCAAACCAGACAGTAACACAAGTTTAGACACAGGAATTTATAAACTGACATGCTCAGATTGCCCTTCATTTTACATAGGACAAACCGGTAGATCCTTTAAACAAAGATTTAAGGAACACATAAAAGACATCGGTAAAATAAGAACCGAATCAAGATTTGCTCTCCACATAAACGATACCCAGCATAACTACATGGATATGGATACAAACCTAAAGATTCTGTACAAAATGAAGAAAGGCGATAAAATGAACAGGGTCGAAGAATTCGAAATATACAAAAATCGAAAAAGTAAAAACCTACTTAATAATAAAATTAATACCACGACTAATAAATTATACGAACTGATTTTATATAATAATAAAAAACGACGACAATAAGCCACACCCCATTAATATTACAACGATCAATTTTTGAAATATAACGACTAAATTTTGTATATAAGCATGAAAAAATTAAATTTAATTCTCAATCAAGTAAGCAATACTGATGATGGAAATTTTATTTCCGAAATATATTTATGAACAATAAATAATAAAAATAAAAATAATTTCACTATAATAAAAACTAAACTACTTGTTTTAATTAATTCATCGAAAATATTAATAATAACAATATTTTTGATAAAAACAATTAATAAGTGAAATAAGCCACACGAAAATAATAAGAATTTATAATGAATTCCTATAATAATTTACTGTTTTTGTTTGGCTTTAAAATCATGATCACTTCTGCTACCTTCCACTGCCTTGGAACGTATCTTAATCTAAACACAGCATTGATTATGTGCAGAAGTTTGTGTATTGCTTTGTCTGGTAGTTCTTTTATAATTTGCCCAGTTATTAAATCATATCCAGGAGCTTTTTTCGGATTTACACTTTTTATTTCTTCTTTTAACTCACGGAGAGTTACAGTTTGTATTTCAAGCTCATTTGATCTGTGTACAAAATTAACATTTTCATTCGCAGATTGTCTGGGTAGTGGTTGAAAAGTTTCTTCGAGGTGTCTCGCAAACAGATCCGCTTTTTGCTTACTACTACGAGCCCACGTACCATTATCATTTCTAATAGGTGCTGTTGAATTTTTTGGTCTCTTGATCGATTTTGTTGCTTTCCATAAGGAGTATTCAGTGTCTTTTTGACCAGTAAGTGAAGATAAATATGATTCTATTGTTTCATTTTTTACTTTCCTGATAATAGATTTCAGTTTTTTACATAAGTTATTTAGCTCGGTTTTATTAGCTGCAGTTCGATTTATTTGCCAGAACTTACGTGCTTTACGTTTTTTAGCCACCAGTTCTCTTACTTCGAGTGGATAATTTGTGCCTCTAATGTTATTTGCAGGTTCGCGTGGAGTGCTCTGCCACGCTGCTTGCTGTATATTTTCAATTAGTCTGTCAATTTCTTCCTCAATGTGCATAGATCTTCTTATTGGCACTTGCAGTTTGATATTTTCATTTAACAATTCACGAAAAAGGTTCCAATTAGTGTTCCTGTTGTAAAATCTTGGTGATATTTCTTTTTGAATAATAGTTTCGCTGAATGTCATGATAACAGGAGAGTGATCTGATGTAAGGTCTTCATTATTTTCAATTCGTATGTAGTTGTCAGATATTCCTTTTGTTACATAGAAATCTATAAGATCAGGAGTTTTGTTTAGATCTGTTGGCCAGTAAGTAGGTGCGCCACCAGATTGGAAGTCGCATTTTATTTTTTTGGCTGCTTTAAACAGTTCTCTTCCTTTTGGTGTTGTAATTCTGGAGCCCCAAAATGTGTTTTTTGCGTTGAAGTCACCTCCAATAATGAAACATCGTCCCAAAGAGTGAAAAAGTTCTTCATATTCTTCTTTTTTTAAGTTATAGCGTGGTGGACAGTATATAGCTGAGATACTTACATCTTTGTTCTTAGTTTGAATTGTGATTGTTGTCACTTGCATGGACTCAGTTTCAACCTTCATTTCTTCATGGTGTTTTATATTATTTTTAATGAAAATGGCAGATCCCCCTCTTGCCCTTTCTGCTGGATGAATAGCATGGTAGAAACTGTACCCACGTATTTTGCAATATGAAGATCTATTAAAATGGCTTTCAGAGATTAAACATATGTCAATTTTTTGCATGTTTAGAAATATTTCTAGCTCAGGTATATGATGGATTAGCCCATTTGCATTCCATATTACTATTCTCAGCGTTTGTAAATTAATTTTTATTTTTGTTCACGTTGGAATACTGCGATGATAGAGTTTTCAATTGGTCAAATATAAGTTTATTTATATCAGCTTGCTCGTCAAGTTTTTTACTTAAAGCTTCTATGGTTTTGATGAAATCTATTTGAACTTGGCCAGTATTATTTACATTTGTGGTTGATTCTTGATTTTTAGCAACTTCTGCATATGATGCGTTACCTCGCAGATTGTATAATCCCTTATTGTTCGGTTGGTTTGTTGTACCAGGGTTTCTTTGATTTTGCACAGAATTTCTTGCACGGTTTCTAATTTTTTGCAATTCTTTAGCTACTTCACAACCACGATAATTTGCAGGGTGTTGTCCTTTACAATTTATGCATGTTGCTGTAGTGTTTCTGTCTAATGTACACATGCTCGTGAGATGCTTACCAGCACATTTGACACATCTTGCGTCACGCCCACAATATTTCTGAGTATGATTATAACTTTGACATTTTCTGCATTGGACTATCTTTGAAGTATTCTTTCTCATTGGCTCTATTCTAACTTTCATGTTTTGAATTGCTCGAATATTATATATATTTTGGATGTTTTCTTTATTGCCAAACGTAAGCATAAAGAGCGGTAGTCCCCTTCTTACCAGTTCGCGGTTTCCTTTATCGCTTTCAGTTCTGTCTTTTTTGATCATATTGACAGCATCCTGTATATCTAACCCTTTATTCTGTAACTCAGCTATTATATCTTTGCTTTCACATGTATGGTGTAGCCCTCTAGCCATAACCTTAATTGGTCTAGCTTGCTTATCTTCATAAGTATACCACTGAAACTTGTCAGCGTTAAGCTTCATGGTAAGTGTACGGTATGTTTCTGAGTCTGGTACATTTACCTTCCAGACATCGTTGTTTAATGCTACTAACTTGTAATCTTTATCCGTGATATTTTTCATCAAGGCATTGATCGTAGGGTAGTCTTTGACACCAACTATATTAATAGGTGGTGGCTGAATTATTTTCTGTGATTTAGGATTTTTATTGCTCTGAGTAGTTGCATTACCCAATACAGATGTCCGGGTTACTTGCTCAATATTTTCTGGTTGCTTTTGGTTTTCTTTCTGTTGAGTTTTATCATTACTCGTTTTGGGTGCTGCTTGTCCAATATATTCTGGCGATGATTCTGCTTTTCTTTTCTTTGAAAGAAGAAAACATTAATGAAAAAACTAGCAAACAAAAGAAAATTTGTCTACGACGAGCATATGAAAAAAATTTCTCAAGGCTACCTAGACATTTTGATCATATATTAGAGAATTTTATTTTCGAAAATAGTCGATTGTTTTGTAACCCTATATTTAAACTTAATACAATTGAAAAAAAATAAAGGTTCCTATTTTAATTTATACTAGGACACACCTTTAACTAGCAAAAAACTAAATAGTATTGCAATTTTTTTACTAATTTGTTCAAATTCACTTTATGAACTGAAGTAACAATTCAACTAAAACATGTTTAAAGTTACAATATACCAAAAGGAGAGCTTCCATCTTTAAGTAAAGAAAAACAATCCGAATGTTTTAGTGAAGTGCTAGACCGACGATATACATACAACATAACCAACATAAACCAAAATTAAGAACCTCATTGATAACATATGCCACCAAATGTTTTGAAAACATAAAATTTGATTCGAAAAATCAAAAAGCCGTATTTCACAATCAAACATTCTGCAACCAAAAATATTTTTCGAAATATTTAGGGTTTGTGAAAGGTTTTTAAAAAATTACAAAAGAATTAGATCCGAAACAAATTATCCCTATTTATTATGAGATTTACTGTATTTTTATTCAGTTCCTATAACACAAAAAAAAAATAATAAATAAAAAATTGGGAATCGAATCGAATAAAAAAATTCGAATCGAAACATGGTATTGTTGTTGGTAAACTTTGGGTTGGATTTTTTTTATGTGTTCACGTTTTTAGCCCCATATAATAGTGGTTGCGTTTGATTTAAGTCGTATACACATGTATATATGTAAAAATAAAATCGGGTTTAATCCGTAATAGATATGATTTGTTCCTCAACAATATGGTGGTTTGTTATGATGTTTTTTTTTTCAATTTTATGGTGCATCGATAATTTATTGAGGTTCGAAAAAAATGTGTATTTTTTTATGATGCAAATGATACATGTTTGCAAATTTTTTACGTTAAATTCATGTGACACATGTGTGTATATTGTGCTTAAAAAAGTTTATTGATTCCTTATTATATTGCATGAAGATTAAGTTTCTGCATGCGCAAATTATGTTTGAGTGAATTAAACCGATAGAAAAATGTGTCCGTTGACAGTCAAGTCATAAGAAAATTATGTCCGCTACAAATTAACAAGGGTCGTTTTATTGCAATCAAATCCGCACTCCAAGTAGTAAGCATAATAATTGTAAACCGAAATTATACCTCTATTATATTCTTGTCATGCCACCTCTAATATGTGATGATATGGCTTCGGCTTAACAAACTTTTCTTAATAAATATTTTCCAAAAACAAAACGGTAACTGTTAGATTCAGCATTTTATTCCTCTTGCACAAGGTAACCTACAGTCGGAGTAAACATGGAAACGTGTACGAAACACAAAATCTTCATTATTCCAAAACTTTATAAAGATTTACACTTGCTGAAATTAAATATGAAAACTTACTGGCCTTAATAAGACATTACGCACACAATGTTATATAATTTATACCAAATTAAAATAATTTCAAATCACACAAAACAGTGGCACCTGAACCCTGAACACGTACATTTATAAAAAAAAATCTGTCATTTAACTTTAGACAGATTTTGAAGTTTCTTATTCCAATTTAAATCTTTCTCTAATTACAACAATAACCATTCAAACTACACCTATAACTTATACCTTAATATGAATATAATCTCTTAGTTACAATGCATTGTATAACCTTACCTAGGTTTCTTGTATGCCGTCCCATTTATTTATTTTATTTTAAAAACCAAAACCGAATAATTCTATTTCAACACCATATATAAGAACAAGAAGAACCTGTTAAGCTCTAAAAAGAAACAAGTCATAACAATTTCAATCAAATTTTTGTTTAAATTAAATTAGCATATAAATAGAATTTTTCTTTTAAATTTTTTTTTTTATTTTAAATAAATGTATATTTATTTATAAATTATATTTGTTTTTATCGTGAGATAAAATCTAAATTAAAATAAAATACATTTTAACATTAAACTTCCGGTTTAATAATCAAATAATAAAAGAAAAAAGATGTCAAAATGTCATACAATTAAAACCTAAAAATCTTAAATTTTTTTTTTTTAATACTTTTGTATAATTTTGAAATGATAACATTCTGACAGGAATGAGAAATTCGAAATTAATTTTTTTAATTTAATTAGACAAATTTCTTGAAGCAATTAAGGTAGATTTAAGAAAATCGTTATTTTATTACACGCTTTTTATAAATTCGAACTTTTTTCGATCGCTGTAATTGATATGCCAAATTTTAAGTTTATGAAGATTTAAGCTGCACGGCATTTACCCGTATAAGATTATAGGGCATTTGCACCTGAATATATCAAAAATTTCAAAACCTTTGGTGGTGAATCATATAACTTATCATATAACTGACTTGTTAAGTTGTTGCGTATTCGATTCTACTATTTAGCCTAACTATTTAGAAGTGCTTTTGCAATTTTCATTTTGTACCTTGGAAATAAGATCCGTTTTTCGAATAAATCTTAGAATATCAACCTTTGTGTAACGAATCAATCCAAAGAAGCAGGAAATTCATCAGTGGTTAAATCTGAAGACTATGTTAATTACTAATATATGGTGGAACGACATCCGTAGATAACAATAAATGGTTTGATGAGCTTGATCTGTAGCTGATTTGTATTTTTTCTTGTGGTTAATTTCTAATTGGTAAGCTTGGTTTAAGACATTTGTTTGCAGTGTATTTCTTGTATGCCAAGTATTAAATGCTTATGACCTAACAATGCTATTAAAAGTGTAGTACCTAAGTGCAAATTATTACGATAATTTACAATATCTCAAACTATTAGAATATTCTGTGAATCGATCAAAGGAGCAAATGAACATTATTTTCAGCTGAATGTCACTATCTTTGTTATATTTAGCGAACAGATATTGTCGGTGAGATCCTCTTATTTGAGGAAGCCACCCAAAAAGTTGCTAATTTGTTGGTTTTGGATGCCTCTGCGCTGCAACCGTTGCCAGTACTCGCTGCCTTTTATTTCATGAACGAGATCAGGAATTTTCATTAAATTTATGATCTTGAAGTTGAATAAAAGTTGAACATCGAGTATTTATCTTCACGTTTGGGGCCATAATTCATGCGCATGGTTCTTTAAAAGAAGTCTAATTCTCACACCTATACATGACAACGGGTCTAATCAACACATCGTACAACTTCAGCTTGTCGGCATTTGCAAGGTATTTTGACTTTTGCAGCGAGCGTGAGGCATACAAAACACGATTGAAAGCGACAGGACGAGATTTAATTTCCCCTCCCACACAGTTATCATGAGTAATAAGAGACCTGAGTTATCTGAAACTTGTTACTCCTTCAGACGTGTGGTCAATACTACCAAAATCCATTGCGTCTTGGTCTCTAAAACTAATGATCATTTAGTTTGAAACTCGTTGATTTTGAGATCAAGGGAAGCTGAGAATCAGCTGTGGCTATAAAAATATTGCGTTTGTTGGTATGCTTTCAAATGCAAGCAGCTTTGAAGCTTAATAAATTGAACATTAATCATATTTAACGTGCCTTCATATATTAGAACTAACTTAATGGCAGAGAAACTTTCAAAACACGAACAATTGAAATAAATTAATGCCACTTCATCCAAGAAGCAATTTCAAATGTAAACGAATGATCAAGATTCTGGTTATTATGACATAGAAGGTTAATTAAAAGATGTTTGTAATACAAATCCGACAGCTGGACTTCTTTCATAAATGGGAAATGATAGGATTCGCTAAACTGCCTTATTACTGCTTATATTCCTGCCTATTTATCAAATCAAAACTATTAAAGCTGCAAAATTCTACTTTTAAGAAAGCATTTAGCGCACTTACCACTATCCATACATGGTGATTTGAGGTTGCTGACACCACATGGACTATGTATCTTGTTTTCCATTATAATATGAAATTATTCTGGATCTACCTTTTTGCCATTCATTTGAATACATCCAGAATAGCGTTCTCCCACATAAGTGACGTTTTACTAATAAATCCATTAACGATTTTAGTTTTATTTGAAAATACGTGCCATTATGTCATGTCGATCATTAGCTGACTGGCTAAATAAATATTTATTGACTTGGTCATACTGAGCGGGGAACATGTTACATGAATCAATTTTGTGATATATCTGGCCCTGTATCTTAAATGTTGAATTAAATATGCGCCCTTGTCCAACTCCTTGTTCATCAGTATTCGTAATGGTATTGGCGGCGAAGGAAGGCATTTGAAAATAGCTATTCAATTATATAATTTTTTCAAAATTAGTTTGTACTCTACGGTTTTGCCATCCATTAGCATTTTCAGTGGCTTTCAAGGGGTTAAATGCAGGTAAACCATTTTGCTTGATAAACAACATATCTCTGCGGTTTCATATTCAAATTTTAGAGCGTAGCAATAAGTGCATTTTTTATCCATGTCGTTAATTGAATTATTCATATTTCAACCACACTTCTGTTTAAATCCGTAACATGATTGCGTGATGTTTACGTTTAATTCTCATTTGTGCAAGTCGTTCTTTTCTGCGTGCATCACTTTCTATTTATAATGCACGGGTGGTTGCATTGTGCAATCGTATATCCTCTCTTGCCACTTCTTGTTGTTACTTATGGTGTTAAATTCCAGGCATGCCGGCCAGGCATTTTTTGCTGTATTAAAATAGGAAATTTTCGTTTGTTATGTTATTTTTGCCGGTAATCAAATTGAAATGTTAAAATATTTGTATTTGTATTTTATAATAATCAATATTGTTATGAAGTTTCGTATTGTTACCTATTTAAAATTAATTTAAAATTAATTTGGGATTTTTGTCCAACTTATTTCTAAACAATTAAACAGCACAATGAAAAATCTAACACTGAAATGTCAAATGTTTGTAGATGTATAAAAAGTCTAGTAGGTTATGTAAAATTAAAAAACATTTTGTTTTGATACATTTTATAATATATTAAGGCTACTACGATCATAGTTTCATAGATCATAGATCATCCACAAAAGGGTTAACCCCATCGTATGGAGATCGGACTACTTTTATTTTGTAGAACAAGTCATCATCTAACTATCCATGTATGCCACTTACTTGAGAAACCTCTGAGATTTGGCCAATCTTTGATACAGTGGACGCATAAATTATTTAAATTTTCTTGATAAATTATAAGTTACCAAGTCATCCACAAAAGGGTTAACCCCATCGTATGGAGATCAAACTACTTTTATTTTGTAGAACAAGTCATCATCTAACTATCCATGTATGCCACTTACTTAAGAAACCTCTGTGACTTGGCCAATCTTTGATACAGTGGACGCATAAATTATTTAAATTTTCTCGATAAATTATAAGTTACTATGTCATCCACAATAGGGTTAACCCCATCGTATGGAGATCGGATTACTTTTATTTTGTAGAACAAGTCATCATCTAACTATCCATGTATGCCACTTACTTGAGAAACCTCTGTGATTTGGCCAATCTTTGATACAGTGGACGCATAAATTATTTAAATTTTCTTGATAAATTATAAGTTACTAAGTCATCCACAAAAGGGTTAACCCCATCGTATGGAGATCGGATTACTTTTATTTTGTAGAACAAGTCATCATCTAACTATCCATGTATGCCACTTGCTTGAGAAACTTCTGTGATTTGGCCAATCTTTGATACAGTGAATGCATCAATTATGTAAAATTTTCTTGATAAATTCTAAGTTACCAAGTCATCCACAAAAGGGTTAACCCCATCGTATGGAGATCGGACTACTTTTATTTTGTAGAACAAGTTATCATCTAAGTATCAATGTATGCCACTTACTTGAGAAACCTGTGTGATTTGGCCAATCTTTGATACAGTGGACGCATAAATTATTTAAATTTTCTTGATAAATTATAAGTAACTATGTCATCTACAATAGGGTTAACCCCATCGTATGGAGATCGGACTACTTTTATTTTGTAGAACAAGTCATCATCTAACTATCCATGTATGCCACTTACTTGAGAAACCTCTGTGATTTGGCCAATATTTGATACAGTGGACGCATAAATTATTTAAATTTTCTTGATAAATTATAAGTTACTAAGTCATCCACAAAAGAGTTAACCCCATTGTATGGAGATCGGACTACTTTTATTTTGTAGAACAAGTCATCATCTAACTATCCATGTATGCCACTTACTTGAGAAACCTCTGTGATTTGGCCAATCTTTGATACAGTGGACGCATAAATTATTTAAATTTTCTTGATAAATTATAAGTTACCAAGTCATCCACAAAAGGGTTAACCCCATCGTATGGAGATCGAACTACTTTTATTTTGTAGAACAAGTCATCATCTAACTATCCATGTATGCCACTTACTTGAGAAACCTCTGTAAATTGGCCAATCTTTGATATAGTGAACGCATAAATTATTTAAATTTTCTTGATAAATTATAAGTTACTAAGTCATCCACAAAAGGGTTAACCCCATCGTATGGAGATCGGACTACTTTTATTTTGTAGAACAAGTCATCATCTAACTATCCATGTATGCCACTTACTTGAGAAACCTCTGTGATTTGGCCAATCTTTGATACAGTGGACGCATAAATTATTTAAATTTTCTTGATAAATTATAAGTTACTAAGTCATCCACAAAAGGGTTAACCCCATCGTATGGAGATCGAACTACTTTTATTTTGTAGAACAAGTCATCATCTAACTATCCATGTATGCCACTTACTTGAGAAACCTCTGTGACTTGGCCAATCTTTGATACAGTGGACGCATAAATTATTTAAATTTTCTTGATAAATTATAAGTTACTATGTCATCCACAATAGGGTTAACCTCATCGTATGGAGATCGGACTACTTTTATTTTGTAGAACAAGTCATCATCTAACTATCCATGTATGCCACTTACTTGAGAAACCTCTGTGACTTGGCCAATCTTTGATACAGTGGACGCATAAATTATTTAAATTTTCTTGATAAATTATAAGTTACTAAGTCATCCACAAAAGGGTTAACCCCATCGTATGGAGATCAAACTACTTTTATTTTGTAGAACAAGTCATCATCTAACTATCCATGTATGCCACTTACTTGAGAAACTTCTGTGATTTGGCCAATCTTTGATACAGTGGACGCATAAATTATTTAAATTTTCTTGATAAATTATAAGTTACCAAGTCATCCACAAAAGGGTTAACCCCATCGTATGGAGATCGAACTACTTTTATTTTGTAGAACAAGTCATCATCTAACTATTCATGTATGCCACTTACTTGAGAAACCTCTGTGATTTGGCCAATCTTTGATACAGTGGACGCATAAATTATTTAAATTTTCTTGATAAATTATAAGTTACTAAGTCATCCACAAAAGGGTTAACCCCATCGTATGGAGATCGGACTGCTTTTATTTTGTAGAACAAGTCATCATCTAACTATCCATGTATGCCACTTACTTGAGAAACCTCTGTGATTTGGCCAATCTTTGATACAGTGGACGCATAAATTATTTAAATTTTCTTGATAAATTATAAGTTACTAAGTCATCCACAAAAGGGTTAACCCCATCGTATGGAGATCGGACTACTTTTATTTTGTAGAACAAGTCATCATCTAACTATCCATGTATGCCACTTACTTGAGAAACCTCTGTGATTTGGCCAATCTTTGATACAGTGAACGCATAAATTATTTAAATTTTCTTGATAAATTATAAGTTACCAAGTCATCCACAAAAGGGTTAACCCCATCGTATGGAGATCGGACTACTTTTATTTTGTAGAACAAGTCATCATCTAACTATCCATGTATGCCACTTACTTGAGAAACCTCTGTAAATTGGCCAATTTTTGATACAGTGGAATCGAGCTAATTTTATTTCGTAGAGAAAGTTTTTATTTAAAGCGGTGTATGATATGTTTTTGAGAAAGATTATTTTAATTTAATTTAAGCCTATCTTTTTTTAACATTATATTTCAATTTTACTAATTTGTTTAAAATATTACAACATAAATATGTAAAAAATACTCGTTAGTATTATAATTTGTAGGTATTTATGTACCATGTAAACTTAAATTGCTTTTGCCCACTAATTTACCTATACATAGACAATTTTTGTTTTTTCCACAAATCTTGTATACGTATATATTTTTGAATTTGTGGAATTTTGTGGAAAACTTCACAGTCGTTTTTATTTATTATGATGATTATAACCTTGGAAATACTGAAAATAGTATATATCTCATATTAAATTTGAAAATCAAAAAATTCATGCAATACATTAAAGACAACCAACGTCACCTGTCGGAAGTTTTTGTGTTTATACTGAAGTATATTTTACAGCTACTTGCTTTATTTTAAAGATGATCCTAAATATAATTTTAAGATTTTAATCAAGTTCTTCTAGCTTTCAAATCATTTTGAAAAACTATTACGATTTGAATAATATTAAATATTTATTACCGTTTAATACGAACTAAATATTTTATTTATGTTAGTTTTACGAACCCTACGATTTTCATTTTATCTAATTTGACATCGGTTAAAATCCGTTTCCTAAAATCAGTCTCGCCAACATACCATTTCCTAGAAATTCTTTTTGATTTAAAAACAATTAAACTTTCCACTTTGTTAATATTTTTATACTGTTCATTTTTTGAAAAACGATTTCCACGAATTGAAATTTTTGAAGCCTTTTCAAGGCATTTTTATTTAACATTTAATAAAACATGCATATTTCAATTTTCTTAGGCAAACATTTAATAGAATCACAAAAGTAGAAAGTATTACCCTTTTCATAATATGAAAAAAAAATTAATGAAAAACTCTCGTCGTAAGGAAGAGAAAAGTTTAAAAAAAAAAAAAAACGGAAAAAACGGAAAATTCTTCAGTTTTGTTTTTGACTTAATAAAAAATTTAGACTTATTGTTCATAGAAAATAATACAACAATCCATTTATTCTCCAAATACTAAATTATTATTACATCTGATAAAATGGAAATATAAAATATTAAATATTCATAATTTTAAATTTTATTTTCGTTTGATTTTTTTCTATGTTTTTTAATTTAAATATCTAAGAATCATTTTTGTGATGTGAATTCAATCGTTCGCTTTGCTTTACAAAATTTACAAAAAAAAAAAATCTTTCCGTTTCTTAAAGGAAGCACCACCAAACTGAAATGAAATAGAAGGGATAAATTAAAGATTTTCCAAATACTAACAACAACGATACAGAAAATTATTATTTAGCTTCAAGTTATTTTAAAACAATTTTAATTTTAATTTTTTGTTCATTATTATTTTATTCATTTCTTGATTTTGTTAAATTGAAAGTTAATTTTTTTTAATGTTTTATTTTTAGTTTTTGTTTTTTGGATTTTTTTTTGTTTTTGAGAAAATTTAACCTAAAAATGAATAAATTTTATAATAATATTTTTTTTGTTTGGAAAAGCTTTGTAATAATTTTCATTTCAATTAATTTCAGTTGAATAATTTTTTTAAGCTAAAATTCAGAAATCTCTTTTTTGTTTTGTTTGTTTGTAGGATTTCATTTTAGTTTTTTTTTGTTTGGTAGACTTGTTTGTTGGATTGGTCAATAATATTAATTTTAGATTTTAAATATATGAACTTTCCGTTTTGGGTCTTTTCACATATTTAAAATTCATTAGAATTTGTGTTTAAATATAAAGGATGGTGATAAATTTTAAAAAAATGGGGCTACAACTAGGCTAATAATACGATTTTATTAAAATAGTTTAGATATATGATAAAAATAGTGTTTCACTACAACATTTAATCCAATGATGATTAGAGATCACTATTTGATGACAACAGCTTTTGATTGATGTATCAGTCATCACAATCGGGCCTTTATTACGTGTTGTGTTGAATATAAAATGAAATTCGTAAATTTGCAAAGGCTATAACCCCTTTGCTAAGTTTTTTGCATTCAAATTATTTATTAAAATGTTTAAATATTTTAACGCAATAATCTTTTGATTAAGGTATCATTCATCACAATCGCGCCACTATTACGTGTTGTATTAAATATACAATCAAATTCGTAAATATGCAAAGGCTAACCCCTTTGATATTTTTTTGTCAAAAAAGTTATTTGTTGAAAGGAATATTTATTTTAAAGCAGTATTTATCCTGATGACCAGACCTTTTGATTAAGGTATCATTCATCACAATCAGGCCACTATTACGTGCTGTATTAAATTTTCAATCAAATTCGTAAATTTGCAAAGGCTGACCCCTTTGATATTTTTTTGTCAAAAAAGTTTTTTGTTGAAAGGTATATTTATTTTAAAGCAGTATTTATCCTGATGACCAGACCTTTTGATTAAGGTATCATTCATCACAATCAGGCCACTATTACGTGCTGTATTAAATATACAATCAAATTCGTAAATTTGCAAAGGATAACCCCTTTGATGTTTTTTTGGCAAAAAAGTTATTTGATGAAAAGTTTATTTATTTTAAAGCAGTATTCATCCTGATGGTGATACCTTCTGATTAAGGTATCATTCATCACAATTAGGCCACTATCACGCAAGGTTGGGCGTTTTACATGTAAAAAACGTTTTCTCCATTTTACATGTAAATAACGTAAATTACAAAAAAAAATGTGTATTTTACAAAAATATGTAAATTATATTTAAAACACGAGAATCCGTCCAGAAATAATTTAAAATATTGAATAAATGATACAAACATTTGTTTATAAGAATAACTTGCATTAGAAAATCCAATTAAACATTTTATTTAAATGGTCAATCATAATTATTTTCAACTTTTAGTTATCTACATTGAGACTATAAAAATCACCTATCCTTCTACAATGCCATCTGTTTACGTCTTAAACTAGTTCTCATATTCGACAAAATAAACAACTAGTGACATAGTGCCATCTAGCTACATTTGAATAAACTAAAATAAAATATTTTTAAGAGTGCATATTTCTTTCGATATGTAGCGGAGAACTAATTGCAATTTGACGTTTAATAGAAAATAAAATAATTCTCTGCAGTGAAATGAATGAAGTGAACTATACTCGTTTGATTGGCTTTTAAATTTAAATCTTTATTAATTTCAAACAGAAAAAAATCAACCAAATTATTATTACCCGTCTCACCCTCATCAAATAAATGTTCGCCTGAAATTACTAGCCCTATTCTATCCATTCGATAAAATGCCTATGCATTATGCCTTTGATATCCAGTGTAGTAAAGAGGTAGCGAATATGATTATCGAATTTAAGCGTGGAACTGTAGTGAATTTTATTAATTAAATTTAATTTTTAAATTTAACTAATTTTTTTTTGTAACTCTAATTACAATTAATAATTTTTCATAACCTAAGTTTGCAGCAATACCATTATACTAACCTTACCATAGAATTAATACTAGATAAATTGATTAATACATTAATAATTAAATTTGGGAAAAATATTATTTTTGAAACTTAGCAGTTACAATCCAAGGAATTTCATATGCTAACTCCTCTCACGAAAAACGAAGCGTTCATCAAATTACATTTATTGAAAGCAGGTGTCAAGATTTCATTGTCAAAATATTTCTTATCATAGGAAAGTTGCACTTGATTTTACATTTATACATATGTACAAATATCACAATAAATAAACACAAATACACTACACTGTAGTATATAGTCAATTTTTCTTTAATTAAGAGATTTGGTAACAGATGGCGATAATTGTAATTAAAAAGTTGATTTATATTTTACAGTATGTATAAAATAATCGTTTACATTTTACATACATTTTACATGTAAAAAACCCAGTAAATTACATTTTGTAATTTACACGCCCAACTGTGCTATCACGTGCTGTATTAAATATACAATCAAATTCGTAAAATTGCTAAGGCTAACCTCTTTGATGTTTTTTTGGCAAAAAAGTTATTTGTTGAAAAGTAAATTTATTTTAAAGCAGTATTCATCCTGATGACCAGACCTTTTGATTTAGGTATCATTCATCACAATCAGGCCACTATTACGATCTATATTAAATATACAATCAAATTCGTAAATTTGCAAAGGCTAACCCCTTTGCGAAATTTTTTCCTTACAAATTTTTATTGAAGTGTTTAAACATTTTAACGCAATATTTTTACTATTGACCAGAGTTTAATCCCTTCGAAGCTCATTTAAACTATGAAAATCGTGCCATACATCGAAATCTAGAATTTTCGAAATCTAGAAAGTACATAGCGAATAGACAGACTATTAAACTTTTAAAAATTATGCCACAATTCTAAATATATTAAAATCCGAGTAAAACAAAATGGCATCAAAATCACAATAATTAATTCATGCTTAAAAATTTTTAAATTTTTAAACCCTAAAACCTAGATAAATATACTTGGTAGTCCATTGAAACTTTAAGATATGCCATAAATCAAAAATTTCCAAAATTCAGGAAATATATGATAGATGGCAAAAATGTCTATAAATACAAAAGTCCCAAATGTACCAAAATTTCACAAAATCAGTCTTACTTGGTCGGTAATCGATCAAGGTAGTTATCAATTGTAATTTTATTGTTTCTGAGTCTAAAGGTAAGTACTAAAACCTTTTTTGGTCTTCAATTATTTTTAATTACGTAATGAGGAATTTGACGCCTACTGCAATATATTCAAAAAAATATCTTAAGCGAAATTACAAAAAGTTGGCAGTAGTTGTTATTCTGTGAAGATTTTGATCGTTTAGTTTCTAAATGCTAGACATTTTAAATCCGCTTTCATTACCGATTCATAAATTTTTGATTACCACTTTTACAGTCTTAAAAGC
Organism: Tipula confusa; assembly: GCA_963556175.1. NCBI lineage: Eukaryota > Metazoa > Arthropoda > Insecta > Diptera > Tipulidae > Tipula > Tipula confusa. Next base: position 64,828,765 of record OY744476.1, read on the forward strand.
AATTTAACAACCAAACTTTCAAAATATCCTTACGCTTCTTTCGTCTTTTTCTATATATAATAATTGTGTACCCAACTTGGTTTTGGTTCACTAGGCATAAACCATTTAATTTGAGGGTTTTTCTTTCGAAAAAATTTTTTTTGTGAAAAACCAACAAATGTTTAACAGTTTTTCATTTCAATATTTTTATTATTATTATTTTATTATAATATTTCGTTAAGAAGGGTAATGTTATGGAGAGTGGCAGCCAAATAGCAAAAAAAAAAATTCCTATTCCCAAATCTAATATTATGTGACAGGCAATGAAATGTAAAACGGGCAAACCAAATTACATTTCGCATATAAATATAACATCATCACGGGGTTATAATTTTTGAAAAACTCTCCAAATCATTTAATTTTGCTGAATTGCTGTATTGTTCAAATATTTAGAAAATTTTTTATATATATTTATGAAATTTCCCACTAGAGCAATCGATCAACAATATACTTACTATCAATGTATTTGATAAGAAAATTAAAATTTTCCACAAAACATTCAATTGAACTTCCCCTATACGATATAATGTATGTACGTATATCCATTATTTATTTCATATTTTGGATGTATGGTGTGTGTAAGTATATTATAGATCGGTTGGATTTTCAACCCTTCGAAGAAATATGAATTTTATCTGTTTCATCTACGAGTTGTTTCTGTATATATCTCGAAGAAAATGAAATTACATTTTTTTTTTCATATTTAAAACATAATAAAAAAATAAAAAAAAATTTTGGTTATAAAATTGATAACGTGATAAAAATTTATTTAATATTTCCCTTGCACATTTTCATTGGAATCCAATTTTCCATTTTTTTGCAGAATAAAAACGAATAAAACCACCACGCCAAAGAAATGTAGTACTGCGAAGTGTTGTTTGGGTTGGAATATGAGATGGCGAATAAAAAATAAAATAAAAAAAAATTACAATATATTAAGATATAAGATATAATTCAATCAGTTTGATTTATTTGTCATAATTTGAAATGAAATATATTTTTCGAATTTAGTTTATTCGGCACACCACCAATAATTTATCTATTTTCGATCTGTTCAAATTTATTACAAATTTTTGCAAATTTCCTAATCATATCCGAATCGTTCTCGATTCTGTTATCAGAAATGGTTCTGTTTTATGAAATTATTTCATTTTAGATAATATCGCATGATACAGTTCGTTGCACGTGGCGATACATAACACTTTATTGTGATGGTATTCTCATGTCCAACATATTTGAATTGAATATCGATTTTCGTTTTAATTAAATATTTTTCGAACACATAATTTTATATTTTATGATGGTGTGTTACGTATCAAAAGTACTTAAGTTTCATTAATGTTTGAAATTTAATATAACCATATCTAGAGTGGAGTACAAAACATGTGTTATGCATGTACACATTGATGTTACATTGGACATACTCGAATTATGCATTTTGCTAATTTTTTCCAGTTATGTGGAATGCACAAAGAATTCTGCTTTACCTCAGAATTTGCAGAATTTGCGACCGCGGTTACGATTTGTAGTTCAGTTAAGAATATCTATTATCTCAACTGTGAACTATCACAAGAAAGTTCAGATACTCTAATTTGTGGGTTTTGGGAAATTGACTCTTCAAATTTTAGAAAAACACAGTCTTTCTGGAGGAAAAAATATTCTATGAACAATATCCAAATAAAATTTTTCGACTACTGGTTGACAGATATTCCGTCTTACTACCAGTCAATAAAAGGATTGGTGATTTGGGAATATCAAGCGAAAATGCTCGCAACAACTATTTAAGCCTTAAGAGGCATCTGACTCATCGACCTAACCTATAAGCAATAATGTTTATTTACATTTACGATGATCCATGAAATCTGGAAAAATATGCCACAAATCAAAATTTTCAAAAATCCAGGAAATGCACGATGGTTAGTTAGCCCATGAATTCTGGAAATTATGCGGCCAATCGAAATTTTCTGTAATTCAGAAAATACAATATGTCAGCACATGAAACACGAAAAATTATGCTACTAATCAAAATTTTCTAAAATTCGGAAATACATGAAATGCATGAAATGCCTGAAAGTCCATGAAATCCGGAAAATTATGCCACAAATCAAAATTTTTCAAATTCCAGGGAATACACGATGGTTAGCACATGAACTTGAATTTTTTTGCTACAAATCGAAATTTTCTAAAATCAAGGAAATACACGATGATTAGCCCATGAATTCCGAAAAATTATGCTACTAATCGAAATTTTCCAAAATCCGGAAAATGCATGATGGTAATTAGTCCATTAAACCCGGAAAATTATACAATTTATTTTACAATTCTTTATCCATCTGTATTATGTCCATAATACGGACAATGCACGATGGTTAGCCCATTATATTCCAAAAATTAGTGCACAAATCGAAGTTTTCTAAAATCCAAAAAATGCCCGATAGTTAGTCTATAAAATCCGGAAAATTATGCCACAAGTCCACAAGACCAGGGAATACAAGATGGTTTGCTCATGAAATCGTAAAAATTTAACTGCAAATCGACATTTTCTAAAATTCTGAAAATATACGATGGTTAGCTCATAAAATTTGGAAAATTATGCTATTAATCGAAATTTTCCAAATTCCAGAAGACGCACGATGGTGAGCCCTAAAAATCCGGAGAGTAATGCAACAAATCGAAATTGTCCAAAATCCAGAAAATACACTATGGTGTTAGCCCATGATTTTCAAAAAATAATCATAATTTTGTGGGCTAACTCCTTTGCTTATTATTTATGCAAAAAAATGATTTATGAAAATATTCAAATTTTATAGGTGATTATTTTTACTGATATAGAGAGCTTTTGATTAAGGTATCGCTCATTAAAATCGGACTAATATTTCAAGTTTTATTGCACAATTTATGAATAATCATAATTTTGTGGGCTAACCCCTTTGCTGATTTTTAGGCATGACAATTATATCTGAAAATATGAAAATTTTATTAGTGAGCATTTATGCTAATACAGAGAGCTTTTGATTAAGATATCGCTAATTACAATCGGACTACTATTACAAGTTTTATTGGACAATTTATACGTATTCAAAGCTCGACATTTTCATGATTAACTGTGCTTAAACTTTGCCTAATTGTAAGGCACCAAAACTATTTAATCCAAATCAATTCGAATATATGGAAAACAGCTAATTGTGATATGATTTTTGTTTTTCATTCCATAGTTGCGGATCACTGATTGGTTTTCATTTTGAAAATGTTTTTGTCTAACCTTGCCTTCCAACTTATAAATCCGCCTTTCTTAAACGGTAATTCTATTTTTCTGCACAATTTTAAAGAGATAGTAAAGTACTATATTAGCTTTCCAGTTCAATTGTTAACCTTTTTCTAATGATTTTTTTTTTTCGATTTCAGCAAAGAGATCTTAATATCAATTGCAAATTCTTCTGGTAAGCTCTTCTATTGGCATGTAAATTACCAACCACAATAAAAATTATGTGGATTATGATCATTAAGTTACATTTGAATTACAAAATATACTAAAATGGACTCGAAAGTAGAAAACCATTTTACTGCTTATAGCTACTGTGTGCAGGATTTGGTAAAATAAATCGTTTTTTGGAATCGTCCCGTTTTTAAAAATACTGATCTGGAAAATACAAAAGCAGAATTTTGTGACACTTTGAAATAAGCAAACAAGGATGCATCAAAAGACAAAATCATCTAGGTAAAGTAGAATTTAGTACATTTTTACATTATAAAGTAAAAAATTTTACTAAGACTAATTATTCAATTCATTTTGCTTTTTAGATCCACAACCGATAGCTTTTTAACGTTTAAATCAACGAAATTCATCGAAAACAAGTAGTTTTCTAGAGATTAAAGCTTATAACGATAGTTGTAAAGTCACTGAAACTGGAAAAATTATAAATTGTTGTTATTAAATGGTGGCATTAAAGTTCATGAAAAAAACTGATTCACTAGCGGAAATCACACCGAACAACATCTCGATCCATATTTATCTAGAACTCACTTTACAAAATGAATATTGAAATTGGCTGTATTCTAGCCCAGTGCGATTTCTCCTTTCACGATGTATTTTTTACAGAATATACAACTTCAGCCTAAACCTATGAATTGACTTGCAAATATACAATATCATGAATTATGTATGTCATAAATGTTTACAGGTGTTAATTTTACAGGTCAAATGACAATTGTAAACGCCGAAATTAGTTTTGATGGTAAGAACAAGTTTATAATATATTTATCGCGGTTGGTTGGGCCGAGATCTTCTTTTAGAAGATCAAAGTTGTTGATGAAGTGATGGAGTAGTAAAAAGAATTTATTAGAAGTCTGGTAGTTGATTGAGTAAAGCGTTGTACGATGGAACATAAAAACCAAAGTTCAAATCCCGTCATGATTTAATTTATTTTTCCAGAAACCATTTTACTATAGTTCTTCTTTTCAAATGCACTACATATATTGTAGGTAAAAAAACATCGATGTTCGGTAATGAAATTCAGATACTATTTTTCCAAATTATCCATTTTTGGACAAAAAAATGTATCATAAAAATCGGAAAACAAATATATAAATTTATCAGGGCCCCTTACTTAAAATTTGCCAAGTTGTATTGGTTAGACCTATGGGTAGATATTGTTGTTCATTGCTTCGAATAGTATGTTTTATTAGAGCATATGCTCAGGTTAGTTTATGAATAAAGTGAAGGAAAAATGGCTGAAAGTTTAAAGTTTTATCTTAGTTGATTTATTGTAGAAAATCATTTTTTGTTTTGTAAAATTAGCAAATTATATAATACAATAAACTCACTACATACAAGATTCAGATAGCTGATGGTGTAGAGCGTTGGACAATAGGTCGTAAGATCCTGAGTTCGAATCTCGGCCGTGCAATCATTTATTTTTAACCAAAATCATTAGTTCACCATTTCGAATTCACTTCGATTATTAAATCAACGATAGGAATTAACATAGCGAAATTCGGTAATGGATATGGCAACTTTATTTACAAAAAATCAATTTTTGGCAAAAAAAATCTATCATTAAAAAAATTTAAGTATTTTGCTTGTGTAAAAAAAATTTAAGTAGATCGTTTGGTGTCTCGACATTATAAAATAAATATATTTTTTGTGGTCTTGTCACCGTATATAAATTATAACATGGCTTAATTCTATATCGGGATTGGTTCGGTGGTAAAACACTGGCTTGTGCAGGAAAGGGTCTCTCGTTCAATCCTCATCAAAATAGTTATTTTTATTAAATAATAAATAATACTTCAAGAAAAATTTTAGAAAATATATTTTTCCTGTTTTTTCCCGACATTTTTGAGATTTTTCAAATTTGTATTTTAAATAAAAGAACCAATTGCCATTGTTGGGTTTTGAACCCGAGACCTTTGAATCACTAACCATCCCCACTAACCACTAAGCTTTCAACCATATATATATAACCATGCGCAAACATGTTAGTTAAGCTGCCATTTTTTTAAATTATATTAAAATAACTGACGACATCTTTTTTAATTTTAAACAACTAATGACTAGCTTAGACACGATCCACATACTTTTAGTTTTCGATCTTTTATTTAAATCCGGGCTAATAAACGACATCTTTTTTAATTTTTACGCAACGTTTAGCTAAAACTCTATCCACAAAATTTTTAAGGCCTTATGTTATACTATATTGTAATTTTTCTGTTTTAATTTAACATGCTTTAAAAACGTAATTTTTTCGTAAAGTTTTACTGATTTTTTTTACTACATTTTCTTGAATTAAATTTTCCGGAATTTTCAAAGTTTTCCATAAATATTTCTCCAAATTGTTAAATAAAAACTGCACGTACTGGGAACGAACCCCATTACCTTAAACCTGCTGCACTAATGTCGCTAACCGCTGCGCCACCAGACGTTGGATTAATAATGAACTAACATGTTAATTAAACTATTTTTGTTCTCAAAAATAAGCAAAGGGGTTAGCCCACAAAATTATGATTATTCATAAATTGTGCAATAAAACTTGTAATAGCAGTCCGATTTTAATGAGCGATACCTTAATCAAGAGCTCTCTACATCAGCATAAATGTTCATTTATAAAATTTGCACATTTTCATAAATCATTTTCTTGCACAAAATAAGCAAAGGGGTTAGCCCACAAAATTATGATTATTCATAAATTGTGCAATAAAACTTGTAATAGTAGTCCGATTTTAATGAGCGATACCTTAATCAAAAGCTCTTTATATCAGCATAAATATTCACTTATAAAATTTGCACATTTTCATAAATAATTTTCATGCCTAAAAATCAGCAAAGGGGTTAGCCCACAAAATTATGGTTATCCATAAATTGTGCAATAAAACTTGTAATAGTACTCCGTTTTTAATAAGCGATACCTTAATCAAAAGCTCTCTTCATCAGCATAAATATTCACTTACAAAAATTTGCACATTTTCATAAATCATTCTCTTGCATAAAAATAAGCAAAGGGGTTAGCCCACAAAATTATGACAATTCATAAATTGTGCAATAAAAATTAAAATAAGAGTCCGATTTTAATGAGCGAAACCTTAATCAAAAGCTCTCTGTATCAGCATAAATATTCACTTACAAAATTTGAATATTTTTATAAATCATTTTCTTGCATAAAAATAAGCAAAGGGGTTAGCCCACTAAATTATGATTATTCATAAATTGTGGAATAAAACTTGTAATAGTAGTCCAATTTTAATGAGCGTTACCTTAATTAAAAGCTCTGTGTATCAGCATAAGTATTCACTTATAAAATTTGCATATTTTCATTTTACATTTTCTTGCATAAAAATAAACAAAGGGGTTAGCCCACAAAATTATGATTATTCATAAATTGTGCAATAAAACTCGTAATAGTAGTCCGATTTTAATGAGCGATACCTTAATCAAAAGCTCTCTATATCAGCATAAATATTCACTTATAAAATTTGCACATTTTCATAAAGCATTTTCATGCCTAAAAATCAGCAAAGGGGTTAGCCCACAAAATTATGATTATTCATAAATTGTATAATAAAACTTGTAATTTCAGTCCAATTTTAATGAGTGACGTCTCTAAAAAAAAAATTATTTTTAAACTTTTTAATCACTTTTCTTATTGACATACTATTAAATCACCTGGCAGATTGACATGCGAACATCAATTATTTAATTTTTTTAGTGCTGATCCAGATGTGTTTGTCCATACAAACGATCACTTAGATTTGGATCACGATAACATAATTAAAAAAATAAATGGAATTACTTAATCAGAAATCAATGACGTAGAGTTTGTAGTGGGTAATGACAAAGGAAAATTCTTATAAGGTTTTTTATTTATTCAAAAAAATGAAAATGTGTAACCACTATGTCGAGGCGAATTTGTAAGTGTACTCCAACCCAATGGATTATTTGAAAGAGAAATTTGAAAGCTTTACCATTAGGTATATACAGGCAACAAGAAAGTTATTAAGAACCTTTTTAAATCGACCAAACTTTATTAAGATACAAACAAAACTTTTTCAAGTGAAATGTCAAATAAAACCGATTCGATTGGATAAATTTTACAGTGAAGTTTAAAAAAAAAACAAGTTTAAATCTAATAAGTCTCTTACCAGCATTTATAACAAACAAATTGAAACCTCATTTGTCACCTTTCTTAAAACAAGTAAATATAAAGTATGCCATTGGTAATCAATTTTATGATCTGTTGATGCTTTGGCAGTCAATAACGAAAAACCTTTAAATACATATTTGCAAATGAAATATTCAAATTAAATTGCGTGGTTTTAACATCAATAAATATTACAAAAAAAATATTCGACAAAAACCATATAATCATTTCATTACCCTACTCTAAATACATAAATACAAAATATCAATTTACCAGTACGTTAGTTTGAAATGTTCCATAATAATGATGTGATTACAATTTTCTTTTATCCTCAGTCTATGATACAATACACACACACACATACATTTCTATATACATAATACAACTGTTACGAGTAAATCTAAATTCCTTAAGAACCGACAAAATAAAATCAATAAACCATTTTCATTTTATCTCGATTTCTTGTTTTCGTTTTCGGTTTTTTTCCCTACATTTCAATATAAAGACGAGTGAAATATATCAGATTTACCAAAATCCTAAGATTCAAACATACATAAAAAACGAAATAATTTTGCCTTAGGCAACAGGTGAATTGAGTTATTACTATCACTATAAATTTTGTGTGTGTTTTTGTGCTTTTTTTGTAGTAGGTATAGAATGGGGTTCTTCTGACATTTAAGCGAGTTTATTTAATCCATATACTGCTGAACGTATTGCATGATTTTCAGAAGCTGCAATAATCTTAAATATTTCAAATATTTTTTCCTGACTAAAGTATATCAAAAAAAGTTTAAAAATTTGGTTGAGCATATAGAAAATTCAAACGAGACGGGGGTGTTCTTCCTCCACACAAAAAAAAACTTTTACAAAAGTGCATATACTGTTTTTCTTCCTGAAACAAAACAAATATGTAAGGAAAATCTGTTGCTGTTAAAAGTTTTCCTTTTACAAACAACATTTTTTTTTATGTTCTATTTAATATTTTATTTGTTTATTTGTTATCAAATTACATTAAACATGAAGGAAACGAGGAACAAAATGCAAAAAACCAAATTAAAATCCAAACCAGCAAAAATAAAGAAAACAAAAAGTCTTGGGAACAAATAGTACAAGAAAAATGTGGGTTTTCATGAAAAATGAGTATATAGTGAAGTACTGAAAATGTAAAAATATACTAAACATTTTTTCTAACATCATCGTATTTTTTTTTGGGTTTTTATTTCGGTTAGCTCTTCACAACGAGAAATCAAAAATTATGTTACACTGTTATGATGTTTGATACAGTTTGATGGTTGTTGCCTTTTAACTAGATTCCGCGCGGCGGGAAAACTGTTTAAAATATTCTATACACAACAACTTTAAAACAAAAATAGTTTTAACGATAGTAACGTCTTAAAAATAAAATAAAAAAATCTAACAATAAAATATCATCACAAAAAATGGTTGAGGCAAAAAAAAAAAGCAACATACGTACATATTTTTAAGAAGCGCTTTTGGCGTATAATTTTCCATTTTTTATTTTATTTTCCATTCGTTCATCTTTTTAAGTTTTTAACTTGTTTTTCCTCTGTCATAAAGAATTCATTTTATTGTTGTTGTTTTGTTGTTATCTCTTTGTTACAGTTTCTTTTAAAAAAAAATGGTTTAAAATGGGAAAACACTGACAAAAAACATGAAACAAAACTTTAAGTAACAACATTTAAAAATGAGATTTGGTTTTATGTTTTATATGTATGCACGAGTATAATATGTAAATATCACAATGGAGAATAGACTTTCGAGTGCTCATAATGTTGATATGATTTAGCATTTTTATAATGATGTAACAATCCAAGTTGTGTTCATTGCTAAAAAAATGTTTGAAAACATTTTAAGATTTTTTATACTTTTTATTTAAAATGGAAAAATTTCCATATTGAAATGCAGCGTTTATCATCCACGATTTAACGGTATTTTGATTTAGGTAAAAATCATCACAATCGAATCACTATTACGTACTTTATTACCTTTACCTTTAAATTTTTTATTTTTATTTTTTTTAACACAGTAGTTACTCCCAATGCGCTCAGTTCTTCCAGGTTACATCAACAACTTTTAGTCAAGTGGCTTCGTTCTTTTTAGCCGCCTTGTATCTAGGCTGTCGACATCGTTGACAATATGTTGAATATCCGTGTTTTCATGGAGCTGTAAACGCTGGATATATTTTTTGGCATATTTTGTGATTTCACAATGCATCGCAGAACTTTGTTCTGGAATATTTGTATGATCTTAACGTTAGTTTTCCTTGTGCATCCCCAGAGCTGGATGCCAAAGGTCCACACAGGCTTAAAAATTTGACTGTATAAAAGCAGCTTATTGTGAATTGCAAGCTCACTGTTTCTTCCAATGAGCCAATACATTTTTCTTGCCGTTTTTTCTTGACATGCTCTTCTCATTTTAACTTAGCGTCGAGCGTCATACCCAGGTATTTTGCCGTATTCGCATGTGGTATTTCCTATTTATTTATGTAAATAAGTAGGCGATTTTAATAGGTGAAGGGTGTGTGAACTGATTTTAGCTCATTCAATTTTATTCTCCAGTTTTTTGCTCCAGTGGACAATCTCATTTAGAGTGTGCTGTAATTTGCTGGTTGTCTCTTCGATTGTACTTCCAACCACCAAAATTGATGTAGCATCCGCAAAAGTTGCAATATTTGTTTCTCCAGTAAAAGTTATGTCATTCGTATAAAGCAAAAACAATAATGGTCCCAACACTCTCCCTTGTGGTACTCCTACTTCAATTCTCTTAAGTGATGAGAACTCTCCTTCATATTTTACTCTGAAATATCTCCCTTCATTGTATGATTTTAATATCTCATACAACTGCTTTGGGAGGTCGCGATGTAATTTATATTCCAGTCATCGATGCCGGACTCGATCAAAGACCTGGGCAACATCAAGGAAAACTACAGAACACTCCTTTATGTTTTAAGCGTCTTCTCAATCACGTTAGTGACTCTGTGTACCTGCTCTATGGTGGAGTGTTTCTCTCTGAAGCCAAATTGGCGAGATGGTAACAGGTGTATTTCTACAATCAGAGTTTTCATTCTTTTGAGGAGTAATTTTTCAAACAGCTTGGACAATGATGGTAATACAGATCTAGGTCTGTAAGACGATATCTCATTAGGTGGTTTGCTAGGCTTGGATATCATAATAACTTCTGCTATTTTCCACTGCTGAGGAACACATCTGATTCTATATGCTGAGCTTAATAACTTTTCCTGTAATCGTATCCAGGAGCTATATTGTTTATGAGCAGCTCTACTTCTTTTTCAAGTTGTGTTTTGTTTTTGATTATGACTTGAAGATCAATACTTTACTCAAATAATTGTACAAAGGTTTTTTCAATTGGTCCTTCCCCTTATTAACCTTGGTGGCTTTTATTTTTCAATTACTGTTTCACTGATCGTAAATATGATTGGAGAATGATCCGAAGATAAATCTTCATTATTTTCAATATCGATATAATTTTTTGAAATACCTTTAGCTATGAAGAAGTCAATCACGTCTGGTATTTTGTTTGTATCTGTTGGCCAATAAGTAGGAATACCACTTGAATGAAAACAGCATTTTATTTGATATCCAGCTTCCAAAAGTTCTCTACTTTAGGTGATATTAGTCTTGAACCCCAATGGGTACGTATGGCATTGAAGTCTCCTCCTATGATGAAATTTGAGCCCATCATTTTAAACATTAAGTGACTTGATGCCTTAGTGAAAAATATCGCAGCAACCCGCAGCTTCTTGTAATTATTTAACTGCATGCTAAGTGATACAATTTGCATTGTCTCTATATCGAGTTTGACATCTTCGAAGTATTTGATGTTTTCTCTGATGAAGATAGTTGCTCCACCCTTTGCTTTTTATGCTGGATGTAAAGAATGGTAAAAAGAATAACCTTTTAATTTTGCATAAGACTTTCTAGTGAAATGGCTCTCTACTATTAAGCATATATCAATTTTTTCTGTGTTCAAAAAGATTTCAAGCTCTGGAAGATGCTGTAGAAGTCCATTAGCATCCCAGGTTACTATTCTTAGTGGTTTGTTCATTTTGTGTTGTTTAGTGAGGGATCAAATAAAGCAACTTTTTTGCTACAAATCTGGTTAATTTTTCCTTGATGTCCTACTTGCTGTTCAAGATTAACTTATCTTTTATTTAGAAACTCTATATTTTCTTCTATTTTAGAGAGGCGATTGACAATAGCATTTAGGGTATTTTGCATTGTTGTCTTAGCTTGTTGAATTCAACTTTTTTGATCTGAAGGCCCAGTTAGTCCTTGTCTTGCTGTTTGTGAGTATGAGAATCGTTCTGTCACTTTCGCACTATAGAACGTAGTGCCAGTTTTTGTCGGAATTTCTTTTTCGTTAGTTGCTTTCTTTGGCTGCTTTTGTTTGCTCTATTTCGCATGGTTTGCAATGTTTTGACTACTTCAGATCCCCACTAGCCAGCAGGGTAAGTTCTCTGGCAGTCAGTACATTTTGCTTAAGTGTTCCTATCTATCACGCAGTTTTTGTATCATGCTTTCCCGCACATTTTACACTTTTTGCATTGTTTTTCAATGGCTCCATTCGGACAATCATTCCCAAAATGTTCCTAGTGTTAAGTGTGTTCTCAATTTTCTCCGAATTTGCAAAGGTCAGAGTGAATAGTGATACCTTTATTTTATTAACAGTACTCCCTCTGTTTTCGGTAGGCTTCCTTTCAGTTTTAAACATATCAACTGCATCTAAGACCATTAAATTATTTTTTTTGAGGTCTTCGATTATCCCATCTGGCGTTCACATTTTATGTAGACTCCTAGCATACTCTAATGGGTCTGGAACTTTTGTCTTCATATGTATACCATTGGAGACCTTTATCATTCAATGGAGTTGAAAGTTTTCTATAACCATCTGGATCAGGAATATTTACCCTCCAGACGTTGTTGTTTAGCGATACAAGCTTATACTCTTTTTCTGTCACTTCTTTCATTAACGCTTGGATAACGCTAAATTTTTCGACATGTGTGATATTGATTAGTGGTGGTGGTTTTCTGGTCTTGCTGATAGTTGGTAATTGGTTTACCTTTACTCCCGATATATTCACACTGGTGCTTATTTCTGGCGATGACTTAGCTTTCCTTTTACTGGAAGAATTAACTTGTGTTTTTTTGTTTTTTTAGAACCCTTTTTGATTTTCTCATTATCCAATTGGTTTCTCTTTCTAAATCTTCCTCGTCGGTTTGGTACTCTATTGGATTGTCATCTTTCGTTTCTTTTTTATTGTTTCAACTTCAGGTTCAGTTTGATTGTCCATCTTTCGGTTATTTTTAAGATGTTTAACTTCTTCTTCAAGAAGTTGAATATGTCTCTGCATCCATTGAATTGCTGAATTTAATTCTTTATTTTCTTGTTTAGACTCGGCTAGAGTTTTGATTACTTCCTCAGATTGAGGATTAGAAATAGTTACATGGGGCGCAGTCACCACTGCCGCCGCCGTCTTTGATTGTAGTGTACAACTACTTACATTTGGAACCTTAAGTGTTGGTGATCTCAACATTAACGTGCTCTTAGGTAAGTTGTTCCCTTTATTTGGCAATAGTTGGTCCCACTCAGGATCCATGGTATCGGCAACTAAAGGTGATGATTTATTTGGTGCTGTTAGAAACATATCCGTCTCGTTTTTTAATTTTCTTAGGTGATTATTTCCTAATATTTTATTTCCCACGAGTGGCACGAGAAGTAACGGTCACCCATGACGTTATTATAGGATGATAACGTCATGGGTGACCATTGATCTTCATAAAGTCGGTCTTCTTGAGTTTTTTTGCTTGAGCAAATAAATTAATTGATTGAATGGTAGGACAGAGTTACTTACACCAATAGGTATTGTTCCACAATTACGGGTTTGGTCGCTGCAGTTGTGGCATAGATTGATGTGAATTGATGGTAAAATAAAACTGTTGTTGTAATTTCGTTGATAACAATTTTATTTATGATTGATTTTGATTAGATATGTGTGTTCACTTTGATAGTTGGTTTAAGAAGGAAATATTTTAATGTGTACAATAATTATTACAATAAATTTTAATTTATCCAGTTTATGGTAGATGGCCATCATTCGGAATAGAAATTATTAAATGCATTCATTATGCATTAAGTTAAGTATAATGTTTATAAGTATAATGTTTTATATGTCAAATTACCAAAATATTATATAGTGACGTAGTGTTATTGTTTTGTGTTTAAGCAAATGAATTTCTGAGACCCTACTCATATAAAAGATAAGTATTAACTGTAAATTATACATACAAATAATAATAATTTTGATTCTTTTAGGTTATAAAATAAATTGTACAAATGGATCATCACCTCTAAGATAAGTATACATGTTATATAAGATTTAATTTACTGTGGGATTTTAGCAATTTGTGTTTTTTTCACTGTCGTAAAAAGAGTTCTAGGCTTATTACCTGGAAAATACTGGGCTTACATATTTTGGTAACACAAGACAACACAATTTTAACTACCATTTTCCAAAGATATCAGGATATATTTCCTAAAATTTCAATTATTAATTAATAAATTATACAAACTATTATTATATTAAACCTGTCATCCTGAAATATAAATTGGATCTGCCAATTTGCCAATGGATGCGAAACAGGGTTGACAATATTTAATTTAGGACCATAAATAATCGATTTTCCCTATTATTTGAACTCCTCATTCTTACTTCAGGATGTTACCGTTCTGAAAAAAAAATCGATATTGGTCTAATATGAAATACTTTTTATAGCTATTACTGGTCGTACAGTAATGGTTAAGGTGTTGACTTTTACTCAACTCGATCCTGAGTTTGACCCAAGTAAAATTGTTTGTGGGGCTGACCAATTGCAACGATCATTGTTTTAAAAAAAAAGTAAGGTCTGAAAGATCTTGCAAAAAAATTCAGTAATGGGTCAACTTATCATACCAAAATACTTATATTTTCATTTATCAATGATACTGTATAATTATGTAACATTTTTTTGGAAATTATATTTAAAATCGTAATTTGTAATATGTAATTTACCTTTTGTTATTATTATACATAATTTTGTCACTTTAGAATTATAAACAAACCTTAAAAATGTTAAAATTTATTTATTTATTTATTTATCAATTTTGTAAAATTACAATCACTCCAATTATGACTGTCCAATTATGATTGTCACTCCAATTATGATTGCACATCAATCGACTTGGTGTAGCCTTCTCTGTTTTAAATATACGAAATAAAAAAAATTACACTCTTAAACATAAATCAAACGATGTTATCAGTACAAATAAATTATTGAAAGTTAATGTTTTTTTAATCATTTCAATCTGTTTTAGAGTATAAGGTCTGCCAATTCTTTTGTGGATAACTTTTTAAGTCTTAAAGCAATTACGGCATAAGTCTTGCGTATTTATTCCAAACGCAGCGTTTTAAACGTAGTTTAAAACGTAGTCCATCGTACCTTTATCTTTTTATAATCTGGTTCAACAAAATATTTAAAAAATAATTTGTAATAAATAAATTTCATGTCCTATTATCGGTATCGATTATGCCACTAATCTTGAGACATTATTTGTATTATTTGTTAAGTTTAGTTGTTTTAACGATTTAGCTGGTTGTTTCATTCTACATATAAACCATCATTTCACTCATGCTTGTTACTCATATTTGGTCTGAGACTGTTATTTTAATCAAAAGCTCTTGACATCCGAACAGATACTACTTTAAAATACGCATGCATTTTCTAACAAAGTAACTTCATTTAAGATATTCCGCTTAAAGCATATTAGTTTATAATTGGATCACTTTCAACATTAACGATAGACGTGCAGTGCGCTTTATACCACTACCCTTTGATTTAGATGTAGGTATTTATCTCTGATCAATCTTGTCTATAAGGACCAAATAGTTTGCAGGAAAATATCCAAAGCTTTACAAAATAGGAGTCCAGAAAAAGTTTCAATCAATTTTAATCAGCAAACGATCGGAATCAAAATATTATAAAACTTTGATATTTTTTTTAAAACTCAAAAAGTTTTAATCCGACTTTTTCGGTATTTTTGCGTAATTTTGCGGATACAATTTTGTGAACAAATTTTGTTTAAAAACAAAAATTCAATTGTGTCGTCATCAATTTTTTATTTAATTTTTTTTTAGGTTGAAAAAATTAATTTTGATCTAGCAATCCGGTACGTTGCATACATGCACATGACACTTTTTATTACTACTTTATAGGCGAAATTTCTGCATTGATAATATTTGTTAAGAGGTCTTTAACAATTATTCGGTTACTTTTAATGAAGCCCCTTTTTGGATTCAAATGACGCATAAGCATAATATGTGCACCTATCTTCAATATGAGTGTGTCATTCGTAAAATCAATTTAATCAGATCATCATAAACCATTGTATTGAAGCTGATGTAAACTGACCATCTATATAAGGTCAAGTATTGCCTCAACAATATCTGGAACTGATCCTCTCGGAACTTCGTTTGATATCTGAAGTCACCTCTTCAGATAAAAAATTTACCACTAAATATGGTCTTGAATCATTTTACATTTATTTCAATGAACGATTTTTTCAATGACTCTATAGGCGAATGAGTTCATTACTGATTAAAGGATATGCATTTTTTCTTAATTTTTTACTGTTTTAATTGCTGCACCGTCGCATCGTTTAAAAATATACTTAAAAACGTACTTAATAGGATGAATAGTTTGATTGACATTATTCAAGACTGATGTGACAATTATAACGCTTGGTCAAATACTTGTTGTAAAGAACAATCCAACGATTATCAAAAATTATTATTCCAATTTGTAGGTTTGGATGTCTATGATATACTGGATAATCAGTAATGTCTTTTGTCGTTTCAATACTAGAATAGTATTAATACTAGAAATTTCAGTACTCATAATAACGATCGATTTTTTTCTTTTGTATACATTTTATCACCATTTGCCAATATAAATTACATGTGTACATATAGAAGTCCACGTTTTTGAAATTCAATTGTACATATATCCAGGCCAACAACAGTGCCAAAAGCTTAATTTTTGATACAATGTATCATGGAAAACGATGTTCTCTAACTTCTCGCCAATTTGGATTACAAGTTACGGTTGTAAAAAGATTGAGTTTCGAATATTTTGCTACTATTGACATGGAATCATAAGATGGAAGAATTACAGTACGGCTGTAATAAAAAATATTTTCCCTCAACTTGGAAATAAAAATAAGAATGTGTTTGAAAGAAGGGATTCTAAATTACGGAGGCACATTCTAACACTGATCTAACGTAGATAACGTAAAGCCAGCGTCAATAACAGACTTAATGTTCCCATACATTTTGAGGTAATCTGTTATATCGAAAACTTGCAAAAAATCAGTATTGATTACATCCACCTGTCCACGGTTTGCAACAGTCTCGAATATGTCACAAGAAAAACCATTAAATTTGTAATTGTTGATATACCTTGAAGAAAACCATATTGGTGAGAACTTATTCTATTCCTTATATAAAATTCTAATATATAATTAACCAAAGATTCAAAAAGCTTAGGTATTGCGGAGAGAATTAAACTGCCTCTATAACACATAATTTTACTTCTTCTAACTGATTTGAATATTGGGATAACAAATGATTTTTTCTAAACGTCAGAAAATACGTCATTCAAAGGCTTACGTTAAACAGATGAACTAAAGGTATTAAAATAAATGGTTTGATGTCATCCGAACCTAAATTACCAGCAGATAATAAGTTGGCTTTTAGTGTATGAACTGTAGCTACCGTCATAGTCAGCTGAAGCGGCCATTAAATCGGCATTATTTAAAGAATTTTTGAAAAAATGTGCAAATGCATTGCATTTTTCGTGAGAACCTGAGAAAGAAGCATTCGTTTTGGGGTTATAAAAATTTCACTTTCAATCTGTAAAACATACATTTTGTACGGTAATTATTGAGAAACTTAAACTCTTTGCCTAATTGGCAATATTTTAATTTTTAATACGCAGCATTAAATAGACGTGTCCCAAAATGAGTGAAGCTATCTAACACCATGTCAGAAAGATTATCAGTTGTAGATGCTATGAAATCTTTGCTTCAATTACCTCAATTACTGGAAACGATGCCTTGTCAAATGTGCACAAGTTCCAATACTTAAAAGGTTTCGTCAAGTGGGATGCAGCCAACTTGATACGCCATTTACCTCTCACTGAAGCAAATCACTTGAAAGCATCGAGCGAACTTGAAAAGAGATATTACAAGAAGAAACTCACCGTAAAAAGCTGCTTGATTCATTTTTAAATCAAACATCTGATACGTCTGGGTCAGTCAAAATATTAAGATCAATCAGTGACATATCAGACAAAGCACTAAAAGGGCTCAAAGTACTTGACAGTCACTGGAAATCACGCACATCATTGGGCACATCATTCCAATAATATTGTTTGTCCAAGAGTAAATTAATTGTTAGTTTCTTACCAATCACTGTGATGCTCTTGAATCTTGTGTCCTCACAAAACGTTCCAACCAGATACATTCTACCACTACAGGAAATATACCTGGTTCTCCAATGTGCAAGAAGCGGCATCCATTATTCAGTTGCTTTCAGTTTAAAAGATTAAAATCTATAGCAAGACATAATTTTGCTCTCCAGAAACAATTATGCCATCGGTGTGTGAACTCCAGGCACAATATTGAGACTTCTGAACAAAAGATAAAGTATTATCAGTGCGGAGGTAATCACAACACGTTTATTCATATAAACGACCATCAAATAGAAAGCGTGACAACAGAACCTCAGTCCATGGCATTACATACTTCCATCACTCAACAATCGTCGATCAACATGTCTTCAGACTCAACAATCAACAACAATAACAATTCTACAATAAACTGAGTTAAATATATCTTCCAGATATGAAAAACATACAAATATCAGTGTAAAAGCACTACTAACAACAAGCCTTTCATTATTTGGTATTAACAAGGACCACTGGCCAATATTAGACTTGCTAAAATTGTGCAGATCCATCATTTCATATTCCGGGAGACATCGATGTAATCTTTGGAAATGACGTATTTTTGAAAATCATGAGACAAGAAAAATTAACATTAAAGCCCACTTGAACACAACATTCGGTTGGACAGTAAAAGGAAAGCTGGAGGAGAATAATTACGAAATAATACAAGTTTTTATACATCTTTTCCAAACAATAATGCGATGGTCACTATGAAAAGACGACCACACGAGATAATAATGGGCGTTACGTAGTTTGATGACCATTTAAGGGGACTACAGAAATTTCAAAAGTTCATGAAAGTATATTCTGATCTTGTACATATGGAAATCATTCCAATTAAAGAACTATCTAACAGTCACCTGTATCTGCCTCATCACGGTGTGTGCAAGGAAACAAGCTTCACGACAAAGCTTCGTGTAGTATTCCACGTAGCGTTATTAGTGGGTCAAATAAATCAAAAAGAATTAATATCTATTTTACTCCATTTTAGAAGACATAATATAGTATTATCAGATGACATGGAGAAAATGTTTACCGTCAGATTTAGCTGGATCCTACTGACTTTCAGTTTTGTTAAAGCGATAAGCAACCCATTTCGTAAATGACAAACTAATTTTCTGTTATAACACGAATGACGTAAGTGTTGCCACAATCAAAATAACAAAATCTTATACAGCCATCGCCAGAAACCGATAAGTACAACAATCTGAAAAAGGCATTGACTGACAGGTATTCGCCGTCACAAGAAAAACGCCTGGAGGAACTCGTCAGCAAACAAGATAATGGCGACCAAAAACCATCAGAGGTTTATAGGGCAATGAAAGGTCTAGCGAGTGAAGACATCAGCGTTGACATAGCCAACTTGGTTAACACGGATGCCAGAGATCATCAAAACAGCACTCGTGGGATGCGAGAATAAGCCAACGGTTGACTTGACTTTCTACAAGCAGTTGTAGTCGCTGCAAGAGTCCACAGCCTTTAAGGCAGGCACACTTCAGACCAAGGAGCCTCAGCAATTCTCAAAATATATATGTATTTTGTTGAAATCACTATAAGTATGGCGCTAGAGCACTTAAATGCATAAAGCCATACAAATTTACAGCCAACAATAAAGTATCCACAAACTCGTCTTCTTTAAACGATTAAATTCGATTATAAATGTGGCCGACAATCGAAATTATACAAACCGTTGCCTTTTCATTAGAAATCAAACAAATAATCTCCTTTTTCTTGTGGATACTAGGGCTTATCTTTCTGTAATCCCAGTAACATATTTTTCAAAAAATCGATCTCTCGATCCAGATTTGTGTCTTTCGGCAGCGAAAGGCACAACCATAAATACTTACGTGACCAAAATTACTTTCGGTTAGTATAGGGCTACGGCGCACTTTATTCCACCCTTTCGTGCTCGCATCATTTAACCGTCCAATTATCGGTGGGGATTTTCTTACAAAATTCGGTCCACTTGTCGACTTACGTGGAAGACAAATTATCGACACGGCCACGAAATTATCTGACAACGCTATGACAGTGTCCGTTAACACTCCCACACCAAAACATGTCAGTGCATCTACAGGGGTGCACAGTTTTACCAAAATTGACTTAGTCAGAGCATATCACGCAAATCCTGTAGCAACCGAAGACGTTCCTAAAATGGCAATTACCACTCCATTTGGTTTATTTGAATAAAAATGAATACCCTTTGGTCTTTGGAATGCTGCTCAAACCCTTCAACGTGTGTTTTCGGTGTTCCACATTTAGAATTCCTCAGCCACTATATATCTAAAGGTGGCATTAAACTTTCAGAGGAGCGCGTACTAGCCATAACACAGTTCTCGCAACCTACCTCAATCAAATCGTTTCAGAAATTCGTCGGAATGGTGAATTATTATCATCGCTTCATTCCACGTTTAGCCGAATTTCTAACACCAATTCACGCACAATTGGCAACTTTGTTAAAAAGACCAAATACAGAAAAAAATTTATTTTGGCCAGATAATGTAAAGAAGCATTCATCATTGTCAAAAGCGCGCACATCTTATTGGCATATCCCATTGAAAATACATTTTTCAACATCACATGTGAAACATCGAACATTGCCGTAGCAGCAGTGCTTCAACAATTTAATAAAGGTAGTTGGGAACCATTAGCGTTCTTTTCAAAGAAGCTAACAATAAATGAAATCAAGTATTCCGCCTTCGACAGAGAACTGCTAGCTATATACTTAGCTATTGAACAAATTCGATATTTTGTAGAAGGAAGAATTTTCACAGTCTACACAGACATATTTGCCATTTGGATTTTATATCTCAGTTTGCAACAGACATACGACACATTTCAGGTAAGCAAATTGTAGTCGCAGACACTTTATCACGTTCACGTGACTCACAAACTGCCTCAATATGTAAATTCCCTGAACTGCAAAAGATATCAACAAGTACCAAGTATACAAACTTGAATTTGTAAATTTCACTGGTCATGAATTATATTGTGAAATTTCAACTGGTATTCATCGCGTATGCATGTCATTTCACATCCTGGAATTAGCGCATCGCGAAAACTTTCGCTTCGCGTGATTTTTGGCCAAATATGAATCTTGATGTGAAAAAATGGGTAACAAACTGTTTGTCATGCCAGAAAGCAAAAATTATTCAACATAATAATAGTTTGGTGTACCCCTTGAAATAACGACGGACTAAGGCAGCCAATTTGAGTCTAAACTCTAAACCTAGCTAACAAAAATTCTAGGTTCACAACAGGATTCGGACTACAGCTTACCATCCGCAAGCAAACGGTATGGTAGAGCGCTTCCATAAAACCTTAAAAACTTCGCTTAGAGCTCGAGATAACACCAAAAATTGGAGTTCTGAGATACCTATAATTTTGCTGGGCATTAGAGCATGCATCAAAGAAGATCTAAAATGCAGCCCAGTGAACCTAGTCTATGGCCAAAGTCTCCGACTATCTGGCGATATATTTTCGAGCCCAAATACTCAACTCCTTCCATCGACTGATGACTTTATACAATAGCTTCGCACACAGATGCAAATTTTTTGAGTTTGTATTTGTTCGGGTGAATAGAGCACGAACAGGCTTAAAGTCACCATACGAAGGACCTTACAAAGTTCTTCGTAAACTACGAAAACACTTCGTAATTGATAAAAACGAAAAACAGCCATCCATGTCAATCGATCGCATTAAACCAGCTTTTGGCATTTTAGCACGGCTCGATCTGCAGTATAAACTAAAGATAAGGAAACAAGTTAAATTTAATGATGGTTTAAATAAAAATCGCGTGGGCACATACTTTGAGGAGGGTGATGTAGCGGCCCCGCATAAAATAAAAAACTGGAAATCATTAAACATTTTGAACAAAGATCGTACAATAATTTCGGCCAATCCTAATTTTGGTTCGATTGCAATTATCATATGATCATAACCAAATAATAAAATTCTAATGTAACAAACAAATAAATTTATAAAAATGTAACCAGTCGAAATGTAAGTGTACAAGAGTGCCGAGCTCTAAAAATAAAATAAAAAATAAAAATAAAATCATTATTATAAAGTCTTTAAATTGTATATAAAAGACTTCAGGTCCATATCAAGTAATTTTAATTGATTTGCGCCATCTAGGGCTTCCGATAATCGAATTTTTACAGCTTTAAGAAATTCATCATCTTTTATGGTAACGGCAAATTCCTAAATGCGTTTTAATTTTATTATGTAAATATTTCGTTGCGCCAATAGGCCACAATCACGTTTTTTAACCCAGATGGCGCCATCTTGAATGGTTAGATGTGGAAGACACACAATTTTAACAACAATACTCAAATAATGGCGTTGACTAGTGCTCTGTGTATATTGTGCTGGAACATTTAAATTAAGGATATAACACTTTCCTAAGTGTCATGAGCAAGAAAAATGAAAAATAGCAATAATGTGGAATTATTATGCTGCCAAAATATAATTTATGAAAATGTAAGATTATTTTTTGCATTTTATACTGACGTTGAAGACCTTAGGTTTGCGTCTTCTTAAATCATAAATAATTGGCTTATGTTTAAACTCGTTTAAGACCATTTACAAATCTTATATGAAATAATGAAAATCTTCAATCAGAATTCACATTCATATAAGTTATGTTTGACACGCGACCACATGATGATTTAGGTGTTCTAATAAAGTCACATTTTTTATACGGTACGTTAAAAAAAGTGAAAAACAAAGTAAACATTACCGTTATGTTTAACTGTAAAATTTCCCAACAAATTAGGGTGAATCGTGTAACGAGACACACTTTCACGATCAGCTTAACAAAATGTAATTTTCTTTTCATCACCACATCAACATAGGGTTTAATAATTTTTTTTTTATTTTTTTTTATAAACATATAATTCATTTTCCCCATTTTCATCTAAAAAAAACTTTTCCTGCTACACAATTGTTGTATTGTATGAATGTCAATAAAATGATTGAAAACATTTAATTTTTGATGAGTAAGTTCAACAACAGCACGAAAAAAATAGCGACGAAGATATAAATTTTGTAATATTAGATGCAAGGGAATTAAGAATGTTACGTACTCGTATATTCATAGGGAGACGTACGTAATCATATTTTTAAGACAGCATTATGACAGATGTGGTGTCACAAAAAATATATAATCGATTAATTATGTATTCAAACTGTGTAACAAAGATGTATAATTAAAAATCTCTTGTCGCAGCTTTTTTGCCATCTTCTTAGATTTTTTTAGAAACAATACTTGCCAATTAGTTCCAAGTCACTGTATAAAAACTACATTTCTAACCGTTAAAATAACAAATCGATGGAACCCTTGAACAAACGTATATAGAATAATTTTATAGGATGGTGCGTTTTGTTGTTGTATTTTTTTTTTTTTTGCTTCTTTTTATTATAACCAATTTTATCCGAGAGTTTTTTAAGGGTAGACTGGTAAATGATAATAATAAAAAAAAAGTCTATCGAAGGGATGTTGATTTCGGTTTAGAATCATGTAGGGATATTTCTTATATATACATATGTATATACCTACACACCATTAAAATTTTATTCTGCGTCATTTCAACATGTGATCTGTCTGCAAATTGTATTATGTATAATAAATTTATGTTTTGTGCCTAATAAATTATTTAAATTGTTTTGGCCTAAAGTACATACGAAAAAAAAAAATTGGTTTCTATGAATTATTTCGGCAAGGTGGAACGGAGAGCTGAAAAACATTAATAAATAAACAGTTAAAAAAAAAAATCTTACAAATTACGTTTTTTCGGTTGTTGAAACTGGTACAGCTTTTGGGGTAGGTGCGCACCGTAAAGGTGTATAAAACAGATAGGGGAGTTATTACTTTAATGGGGTGACGTTGTTTTATTTGTTTGGTTTGGACTTTAGTTTAAAAAAAATAAGTTTTTTGCATTTTATGATTAATAAATTGGGTAAGTAATTAAACCACAATGTTTTACAACATATACGCGACACTTTAATTTATAATTAAAAAAATATAACCTAATTTTCGTTGCCTTTGTACAAATTATATTATTATTTAGATTGTCAATACAAAATCGTACCAAATTTTATCTTCCGCATACACATCACAGTAAAATATATTTTTGTTTATAGCCTTTGAGGATTTGTGAAAAATTCAATCTATAATCGCTTCATTGAATAATAATTGTTTACTGGTTTTGTTGTATTGTTGTTGTTGGTATTGTCTAAGATATTTTTTTGTTCGTAGAAAATAAACTCTCCCGAGAGACCTGCTTTGGAAATCATAAACGTTTATCTGACAAAAGACATGAAAATGAAAAACATAATTCTACAAAAAGGAAATTTTATGGTAGGTAATTTTTAAAAAATAGTAATTTGAATAGAAATGAATTGAAGTGTACAAGTAAAATTCTTCTTCTTCATTTATTAAATCAGAAATAATCTATTTTGATTTTATTTGAATATTAGCAAATATGAGATGGATCACTTTCCTGAATTAAATTTAACCATTTATACGCATTCCTTAAAATGTGACGAATTATTCGTCTAAAAAGGCAGTAATTAACAAAATAATGGTCAGGTTCAGACCACATTGATACCAAAAAGGTTCTAGCTTAATTTAGAGGTCTGTAACCGAGTCGATCTCAATAGTTTTACTAATATCCTGCCTTACATTTCTAAGTATATGTAAAAATATGTATTCTTCCCGAGATTCATAGCTTAATGCTTGGCCGTACATTCTAAATCAATCAATCAAATCCACCAAAAGCATAAAGCTCTTTTATGAACTTATTTTGTTATGAAACGGTTAATTCTATTGATTTTACTCTAAAATGTATTATAAAGGGTGATTTTTAAATAGCTATAGGAAATTTTTCCAAAAAAAGGCACATAAAATTAAGAAAAATGCATGAAATCTTTATTTGAATCGATAATACGGTCCATATAACTTAATGTTTGGATTATTTCATGCAAATGTTGACCGCGGCTGCGCCTCAAATGGTCCATCCGCTTAGTCCAATTTTGCAATATACTTTCCAATATTTCGTGGTATCTCACGAATAAATGCTTCAATGCTGTCTTCCAATGCGTCAATCAAACCGGGCTTGTCAGTAAAGACATGAGCCTTAATATAGCCTCACAAAAAATAATCTAAAGGCGTTAAATCGCACGATCTATGCGGCCAATTGACTGGTCCCAAACGTGAAATAAAGTGTTTACCGAACTTGCCTCTCAATGGGTTTATTATTTCACGTGCTGTGTGGCATGTGGCACCGTCTTGTTGAAACCAAATGTCATGCAAGTTAAGCTCTTCTATTTTGGGTAAAAAAAAATTGGATATCACCTCACGGTAGCGCTCACTATTCACTATTCACAGTTACATTGCGATTCGCATCATGTTTAAAGAAGGAGGTCCAATTATGCCCCCAGCCCATAATCCGCACCAAACAGTAACTCTTTCTGGATGCATTAGTAGCTCTTGCAATGCTCCTGGCTGATCTTCACTCAAAAATTGACAATTCTGCTTATTTACGAATCCATTCAGCCAAAAACGAGCTTCGTCGCTAAACACAATTTTTCGATAAAAAAAATGGATCTTCCGCCAACTATTCAAAAGCCCATTATTAATTCGTGCCTGGCAGCGGGCGTTTTTAGTTCTCGCTGGAAATGCGCACAGCTTGCCCTTATAAACAAAGGTAAAGGAGACCCCCAAGCTTCCATCGTCGTATCGGCCGTTGTGACACCGCAGGAAAAGTTCTTGAAAAACTAATAAGGTAAAGGCTTACCGCCGCGATTAAAGCCGCTGGTGATTTCTCCCCCAAACAATATGGATTCCGAGTAGGTATATCTACGGTGGACGCGATCCAGCAGGTTGTGGTCGGAATAATATAACCACTTATCAAAGCGAATTGTCTTGTTAGTAACACTCGACGTGAAGAACGCATTTAATTCCGCGAGTTGGGGTGATATGCTTGGTGCATTGGAGCAGTCGTTTCGGGTACCGAAGTACCTGATGAGGATACTACACGATTATCTGAGGGATCGAACCTTGCTATACGATACCGAGGGAGGGAAACGAAAGATAACAGTCACAGCCGTCACGTGATGAGAACCGTGATTGGCTGGATGTCGGAACAGGGGTTATCAATAGCGCTTCAAAAAACGCAAAAAGTAATCCTTACAAAAAAAGGATACAAGTTTCGTTACCAATGTGGATTGGCGATGAAGTGGTCGAAACAAAACTAACAGCCAAATACCTAGGTTTAGTGATTGATTCAAAAATGATCTTTTTTGAACAGATTAAGAGGACAGCAGACAAGGCTTCGAAAGATGTTACGGCACTAAGCCGCCTTTTAGCAAATGTTGGCGGCCCGAAAGCGGGTAAGCGTCGTTTTTTGATGTCAGCGGTCCAATCTGTCCTCCTGTATGGATCAGAAATTTGAGCTGACTCCCTGGAGAAGGATATGTACCGAAAGCGTCTGTCACAGGTACAAAGGCGGAGTGCTCTGCGAGTTGCTTCGGCCTACCGAACCGTATCGGAAGCGGCCATACTGGGTATAGCTGGGTGTATTCCCATTCATCTGCTGGCTAAGGAACGGAAGGCTATGTATACCAGAAAGTTGGAGATCGGTCGAAAAACAGCGAGCCTCGAAGAAAGATGTCGAACTCTAGAAATATGGCAGAAAGCCTGGGAGAGGTAAACAAAGGCTAGGTGGACAGCGAGGCTTATAAAGCAGGTTGGCCCTTGAATTGAAAGGATGCATGGAGAGATCAGATTTTACCTGACACAGTTCCTGAGCGGCCACGGATACTTCCGATCATATCTGTTTAGAATGCGGAAGGTGACGTCGGCCGAATGCCTGTACTGGCAGAAGCGCTGATGACGTGGAGCACACATTCTTTACGTGTCACGCATGGGAGGAGCAAAGAGCAGGACTGGAGGTCGAAGTAGGTGCATGGTCACCAGAGACGGCCGTGGATGTTCTGCTTCACGGGGTGAATCGGTGGGTTCGCGTATCACAGTTTATTGAGGGGATTCTAAGAGAGAAAAAGGTGGGCCTGGATAGATTT